>JAINUV010000094.1:0-113253 GCA_020205505.1 Panax japonicus | reverse complement strand
ACTGTTCACGGTACTGTTCACAATAGAAAAAAATAATTTTTTTTCCTTTAGTGATTTGTGACCCTTATTTCTTGAACGAGAATCCATGTTTTCATCTTACTATGGTTATTATGATCACTTTCATTGAACTGGTTCATTTAACAGTACGAATTCCTAATCTTTATTCTCTATCTCACTCGATTCTTTTCTCTAAAATGTTTTTCAATGCATCCCCATCTCTATGGAGATACTTGATGAATATCGTTGGCCTGTAGTACACAGATAAAGTGAATACCTGATGAATACTTTGGCCAGTTAGTGGAAAGATGAAAATGTGTTGAATGAACATGACCAACTGGTATACAAATCAATATCTTTCCCCCGTACGCAAGATTAATATTTGATGCAATTATGTTATATTTGAGTTGATGGTTCCTGGATAAATATTACTGATTGACTTTTAAAATCATAGATGATAGGTAGATTTCTTCTCCTACTATAACTCTTTCTATAATTTTTATTTTCGCTGTGAATTTTTGAACGAAAACTGTTTGTCCATTATAATTATTATCTGATTTGTTGAAAAGGCTACGATAATTGTTGTTCTTATACTTAGTCATATATTCTTACTCACTTGGCTGTAGTTGGCTCCCACTTTTCCTTTTTGTTCCTTTTCTCTCAGTGAGGTTGAAATATAGCAGGAACCATTCGGAGGTTAAGAGTGATGGTCCTAGATAGTTGTTTTACAGTCCTCACTATTTTTGTACAATAGTTATTAATAAATGTATGAGGACTTATGTTTAGTGTGATATTGTCTAGAAGCAGTATTTTGTATTTAACCTCCTCATGTGTTTCTCGTATTTTTGTCACAGACAGATTAGTATTAAATAAAAGTTGTAGTTATTTTCTCTGTACCAGTCTTGGTGACAAATCAAATGGGGGATGTAACCTATTTTTGGGGCGTCCAGTTGGTATCAGAAGCTTAGGATATGGTCTCTATCTAATTGGGGAATAGAACTTGGAGGGAGAGACGAGTACATCTTCGCTAGTGTGTCCTACTAAGCTTATTTTGTTGGTCGAATCATAATATAGGGATCTTATTTGATCTATAATTTTCTTAATTAACACTGTTTTATGGAAGTTTATTAAGAATGGGACTGAAATATTACCAATGGAGTCCTATGAGACTGTGGAACAACCATCAATCACCAACCAAGAGAATGTCCATGAAGGCAATATTCGCGCACTATAACACATTAGCGGCAAACGCATAATTGATGAAATGGTTTAAAAGCGTTTTAACAGTTTTACAATCAGACGGGATACTCGTATACAAAATACATGTGGAAAGATCCAAACACGGACCGGTCGTCACAAAGAAAACAATTCAAGGGTTTGACCACCAGACTTCTGGGTAAAGCCCGATCCGATAAGGCGGAAACATGAGTCAATCAAGTAACCAAGATAAATTCGATGTCTTGGGATGCAAGAAAGAACAAAGGTCCATTCGCACCTTTTACGTTCGTGGTGATACAGATTACTTGGAAATTCTTTGCAGGCGTACCCACAGTTCCACATCATATTTCTGGAAGATTTCAGAACTGTTCATGAAAGTATTTTCCTAAAAGTATTTTTGTCATATGAAGGGTAGGAGTTTATTAGATTGGAACAGAACAACATGACGGTGTCCCAGTACGAGGTGAAGTTCACGGAGTTATCCAGGTTTGCACCTCATTTGGTAGAGAATGAGGAACGTATGACACGGATGTTTCTGAGAGTTCTAAAACTCGAGATTCGTCAATACCTTATCCACTACAAGAAATAGCTTTATCAGCGACTGCCTATCAGCGACCGCGGACAGTCGCAGATAGACATTAATGACCGCATACGGTCGCTGATAGTCGTCGTATAAAATCTGGTCGCTGGGATACACATCAGCGACCACTATTAGCGACCGACATATCTGCGACCGATATGAGCGACCGAAATGACAAATCCGGTCGCTAAGCTGAGTCAACATGGTCTAGGACCAAAGTTGACGTGGTCCACGTGGCAGCGACCGGTATCAGCGACCGGATGCGGTCGCTGATAGCCTCAAATATTTAGCCGTCGCTAATAAGGGTCAGCGGCCGCATGCGGTCGCTGATATGAAAAAAAATAAAAAACAAATTTTTGCTGTTTTGCAGAATTCCCAAAAACCTGTACCTATTTTGAACATGCTTTATTCCAACACACATACACAACAAGATAAACAACATACACAATAATATAAACATCCGTTGTCCACCAACACATACACTAAACTAGTTTCAAAACTAGTTTAAGTAACATAACTGAATATACAAGTTATGAACATACACATGCAATAATAACATTTCAAAACTTGTTTAAGTAACATACATACATCCAAAGAAAAACATATACAAGTACAAGCTTATACTATAACTACAAAAGTGAAATAAAGCAGGTACGTCAAGCATCATCGCCTCCTTGATCACCCTGTAATTAACAAAATAATAAAACAAGTTACAAATATATACTAACTATGTTAATATTGGTATATTACGACAATAACAACAAATTGATTTTATATCTCGTCGCCATCCCCATGTTGTGATGCTGTTGCTACCGCCACAGCTTTAGCTAACTCCTCAGGATCTAGAACACCCAGATGCCCGCCCAGTATCATCAAAAGATTTCGATCTCGACATATAGCTCTCACATAATCATCCAGAGTATGAACAGCTGGATGGCTCAATGAATGTGTAGACTGGGTAGAAGAGCAGCCTGAGCCACTGAAGGATGGGCGTCGTCGTTATCCTTGACCTTTAATGTAGTTCTTCTTCACAACAGATGCCCTCTCCCACAACTCTTGATCAATAGACGGACGTGGAGTGCCTTCAGGATAGCACTAATTCAATAAACTCTTATAAGTGTCCTATCATCATGTTAACAATTAAATAGTTAAAAATAAATTAATTCTGTAAGCATTGATAAACAAGATCAAGTTGTTAAAATTTATTACCGCTATCTGGATAGCCTCAGGCAGACCATCACGGGTGGCCACGTACACATCCAGTCAATGGATAGGCTGACCTTGAGACTGAGACTCCTATACAAAAAAAGCATAATATTACTAAGTAAAAATGTGATATATTTTCTAAAATTCATGATTGTAAACATATTAAAACTTGTAATTAAATACGTACACTGGCAGTGATATGCTGCAACTGTGAAATACTACCGCCCTTGTATGTCCCTTTAGCCTTTTCGCCATCGGGTACACCCAAGGATCTGTTGCTGGTGGTAGTTTTTTGTCTTTTCACCCAACTCTCACCCCTCCATTGGGCACACATCTCAGCCCATATGGCCTGGGTGCACCACCAGGGACTATGCCCGTGCATGTAATTTTCTCCCTGGCCTGGATGGTCGATCTCGGCATTGTGAAAGGCTTTTTGTCTTTCTTTATTCAAATTGTCTTTGGTGCGGACCGCGTACTTCTGCCAGAATAATGTCTGTATCACTGAAGCCTGCGCGTCCTCCCATCTATATCGTTTCTGCAAATAAAACAAAAATAATAACATTACTAAATAATTATCCTTTGAATATTATATTAATATTATCTATCATAATTAAAAAAACATACCTGAAATTCTGCCCAAATAGCATCCATGTGGGTGATAGGTGTGCTCGCCCACATAATCACATATGTAGGCCAATTCTGTAAACACATCTGTGATATGTACTTGACGATCTTATTATCTGAAAAATCACTATAATATACATCAATTAGCATGTATTAAAGAAATTTATATCTAAGTTATAATACTTATGATCATTTTTCAAACTTATACTTATAATACTTAAAAAAAAATTCGTCAGAGTCTCCCCTACAATATACTGACTAGCCACATTCACGACGACATGCATATATGGACATTTCTAGGCACCCAAGACACAAACCAAGAGAAATATACAAATTTTCAATACAATAAGACCAAAACAATAACGATTAAATGCAAATTAAAGAAGTAAAAAATTCAGACTCATATACATTACCAATATAATATCAATCAAAACATTACCAATATACAATAAATGGAATCTTAAATGCTTATATATAAATGATATATGTGGGACGTACGTGTTATTCGAAGGAGGGCGAATCTGAATAAGAATCTGATCATCCGGATTAGTAGGGGCCTTGGGCATATGATTAGGCCCCCTACCCAAGCCGCGCTTTTTCTGCGCTGCTTCAGAAGCCATCTGTATATTAAATAGTTTAGTACATAAACATGACAGTGATATAAACATGTATATATATGAATATAAAATGACAATAAACAAAAGTTGCAACCAAGCTTGGCTTGGCTCCGTGAGGCTTAGCTAAGCTTGGCGTGGCCTCGTGTGGCCTCGCGGCCCCAAGCCCAGCCCATCAACTCCAATAGCCCCTTAATAGGCTCTAGTGGATCAACAATAGGCTCGTTAATAGTATAAATATTTGCAACTACCCGACCAATAAAAAAAATTCGCCAGAGTCTCCCCTATAATATGGACTAGCCACATGCACGACAACATGTATATAAAGTATTTTCTAGGCAGCTAAGACACAAACCAAGAGAAATATACAAATTCCCAATATAATAAGACCAAAACAATAACGATAAATTAATATCAAGACTAGATAAAACAAATTACAACTCTAGAAAACACACTAATAAACCAAATTACAGCTCGAGATCCAATCTAGGTTTGTGTCTATCAATGGGTAAATCAGTATCAAGACTAGATAAACCAAAGCAGTCTACGGGGTTTTAGGAATGGAATTTATAGGAAGATTAGCGGGGGAATCGCCAGGAATCAGTACACTGAAATAAAATCAAAAAATAATCCTACAACATTTGCTACTGCAAAACAGAATAGGCAAACTAAAAGTTTAGGGATATACATGTCAGGGCATGAAACTTAATTTCTACGAAATAGTCGTCAGAGATAAATGTTACTATTCTGTATATATATCAAATATACACACTATACCTAAACATGCATAAACAAACCAAAAATTGATACATTCTTTTCTGTTCATACATTACATATCAAACTCAAATTTGTACAAATTAAAACTTAATTGTAGAATATGTATTTGCATAAACCAAACACTAATACAGTAAATATCAAATCCAAAATTCCAACATATCAAACCCAAGTTGAATTCAGCCTCAATTAATATATAACAAATTAAACCCTAGATTAAATTTCAAAACTCAAATTGAACACTAATTCATTCAAGGATTCATCATTTTTATAACAAAATATATTAAAACCCTAAATTAAACACAAATTCTAGCATATTAAACAAACAAATTAAACCCAAAATCAGTTTACTGGCGTGGTGCATTGGTGGTGCGGCAGTGGTGAAGTGGTGGTGCAGCGGTGGTGCGGTAGTGCAGTAGTGGTCTCCTCTCTTCCCCCTACTCCCTCTTCTCCCTCGTCTATATCTCCCTCTCTTTTTTTTCTTCTCTATACTGATATCGCGAACCTGAGTCTGAATAACTTTTAGTTGATCAGCGACCGTCTTTAGTGACCGCCTACGGTCGCTGATTTTTTATGACGTGGATGATTTAACGATTGCAATGCGGTCACTGATATATAATAGTCGTAAAAAATAAACGCGCCACCTTTTCGCATAAAATTTTTGGAGGGAAATTAATGTCAGCGACTGAGCAGCGACCGCATGCGTTCGCTGATAGTAAATAGCGACCATATTCAATTATGGTCGCTGATGTTGGTCACTATAAGTATTATCTGCGACTGGATAAGCGGTCGCTGATAGTCTTGGTCGCTGATAGGCCTTTTTCTTGTAGTGATCTCTCATAAATTTTCTCTGTATTCAGATGTTGTTAACATGGCTCAATTATTAGAGCGAGATAGTGAATATGTTCAACCGAGGGATCACAACCAGGGTCATACTGGTGACAGCAGTCATCAGAGCGATGATAACCAGTGAGGAGGGAAAAATACGAACAAAGGCTGTAACCACTCGGGTGGTCATCGTGGCCATGATAATAGAAGAGGTGAGTTAAGTGGATATTTTAAAAAGAGGAGATTCAACAATGACGGGAAGACATCAGCACCAACACCAACAACAAATTATAGGGGAGGAGAACGACCACCGGTCGTGTGTTTTAAATGCAGGAAAGAGGGACATATCAGTCCAAACTGTCCACAACAATCCAAGGTATGTTACAATTGTGGAAAGGAAGGTCACATAGCTCGGGATTGTTCTATAGCAAAACCAAGTTCAGCGGGAATGGTGACTCCAAAGGCTGTCCCGGATAAGTTGAAATCAGGGGTTCTTGGAAGAGCGTTTGTCGTGACTGGCCAAAACGTGTGAAACTCGAATGAGGTGATCACGGGTAAGCTAATCTTGAATTCTTGCAAAGTTTATACCTTACTAGATACCGGTTCTACCCATTCTTTTATCTCACTTGCTTGTGCACAACGTTTAAACTTGACTCCAGAGAAATTGGACTTTAACTTATCTGTTGAAACTCCGTTGGGTGAAACCTTCGTTACATCTACAGATTATAAATCTTTCTTGATCCAAGTTGGCACAATCACATTACCTGTTGATCTTATTTCTTTAAAGATACTTGCATTTGATGTGATTTTAGGGATTAATTGGTTAACTACTCATCATGCCAAAATTGATTGTTTTCGTAAGGTTGTTAGTTTTTATATTCCTAACCAACCTGTCATACAAATTCAAACAACTAAACCACTAAAATCAGTCACTATCATATCAAGCCATAAAGCTATTAATTTATTGAAAAATGGATGTCAATCTTTCTTAGCCCATGTTATGAACTTGAACAAAAACACGTCAGATTTGAATAATATTTCTGTTGTTAGTGAATTTCCTGACGTATTTCCTGAAGAACTTCCTGGTCTACCCCCAGAACGAGAAGTTGAATTCTTTATTGATCTTGAACTGGGCAAAGCCCATTTCTAAAACCCCATATCGAATGGCTCCTATTGAACTTCAGGAGTTAAAAGTCCAACTACAAGAATTGTTAGACATCGGTTTCATTCATCCTAATACATCTCCTTGGGGTGCTCCTGTTTTATTTGTAAAGAAGAAAGACGGGAGTATGCGACTTTGTATTGACTACCAGGAATTAAACCATGTTACCATCAAGAACAAGTATCCCCTACCTCGCATTGATAACCTGTTTAACCAGTTACAAGGAGCACAATTCTTTTCAAAGATCAATCTTCATTCTGGATATCATCAGCTGAAGATTAAAATTGAGGATATTCCGAAGACTGCCTTTAGAACTCAGTACAAGCATTATGAATTCTTAGTCATGTCTTTTGGGTTGACTAATGCTCCTACTACTTTCATGGATATGATGAACCGTGTATTCAAGGAGTATTTGGATCAGTTCGTTGTTGTCTTTATTGATGACATCCTCATCTATTCCAAAAGCCGTGAAGATCATGAGCACCATTTGAAGCTGGTACTTCAAAGACTTCGAGATAACAAGCTATATGCCAAGCTGAAGAAATGCGAGTTCTGGCTTAAGGAAGTAGCATTCCTTGGGCACATGGTGTTAAAACATGGAGTATTTGTTGACCCGGCAAAGATTGAAGCAATACAAAGTTGGGAGCAACCGAAGTCGGTGACCGAAGTACGTAGCTTTTTGGGCTTAGCTGGTTATTATCGGAGATTCATGGAAGGATTTTCTCGAATCGCTACTCCATTAACTCAGCTGACTCGGAAAGATATAAAATTCATATGGAGCGAGGAATGCGAGAA
Organism: Panax japonicus; assembly: GCA_020205505.1. Classification (NCBI taxonomy): domain Eukaryota; kingdom Viridiplantae; phylum Streptophyta; class Magnoliopsida; order Apiales; family Araliaceae; genus Panax; species Panax japonicus. The sequence continues at coordinate 105,455 of JAINUV010000094.1, read as the reverse complement.
GAGTTTCCAAGAGCTCAAGAGGAGACTCATTTCGGTAGCTGTTCTGACAATACCATCTGGTTTGGATGGATTTGTTATCTACAGCGATGCTTCAAGCAAAGGGTTAGGATGTGTTCTCATGCAACATGGGAAAGTCATAGCCTATGCCTTGTGATAACTCAAAGAATATGAGAGGAATTATCCTACTCATGATCTGGAGTTGGCAGTAGTCATTTTTGCGTTGAAAATCTGGAGACACTACCTGTATGGGGAGAAAGTGGAGATTTATACGGGTCATAAAAGCCTCAAATATTTCTTCACCCAAAAAGAACTCAACATGCGGCAATGACGTTGGCTCGAACTGTTAAAAGATTACGACCATATCATTCAATATTACCCTGGAAAAAGAAAAGTTGTAGCTGACGCATTGAGTAGAAGAACATATGCGGGTACGAGTGCAATGTTGTTAACACAAGGGCCCATTTTGTATGACTTGCAAAGAATGGAGATAGAGTTAAAGGCTCCAAGTATCCATGTGATGATATCAAACATACGAGTAGAACCGATGTTAATAGATAGAGTTAAAGATGCTTAAGCTACAGACCTGGAGCTGATGCGTATGAAGAAGAAAGTGCAAGAAGGTGCTATTTTGGAAGCAAGAATCGATGAAGAAGGAATACTTCGAGTCAACTCTAGAGTTTGCGTACCTAACAATTCTGACTTGAAGCATAAAATCATGATAGAGGCACACAATACACCATTTGCAATCCATCCTGGGAGTACCAAAATGTATCATGATCTTCGACATACATTTTTGGTGGAGCAATATGAAGAGAGAGATCGTGAAATTTATCTCGAGGTGTTTAACTTGTCAACGTGTAAAGGCAAAACATCAAGTGCCAAAGGATCCATTGTAACCACTTGAAATTTTTGAATGGAAGTGGGAACACATTACTATAGATTTCGTTACGGGTCTTCCCAAAGTTTCTCAAGTCATAGATGCGATTTGGGTTATTGTTAATAGATTAACCAAGTCTGCTCATTTCTTGCCGATACGTGAGACTTTTTCCCTTGAACGTCTTGCTCGTATATACATGAATGAGATTGTGAGATTTCATGGCATGCCAGTATCCATAGTTTTAGATTGTGACCCAAGATCTACTTCAAGAATTTGGGTTAGCTTGCAGAAAGCTATGGGCACGGATTTACGATTCAGTTCAGCATACCATCCTCAAACAGACTGGCAATCGGAAAGAACTATTCAAACCCTTGAAGATCTATTAAGACTCTCTGTCCTAGATTTCAAAGAAAGTTGGGATAAGTACTTGCCACTAGTGAAATTCTCCAACAACAACAGTTATAAAGAAAGTATAGGCATGGCTCCATTCGAGGCGTTGTACGGACGAAAGTGTCGTTCTCCAGTATGCTGGGATGAGGTGGGAGAAGCAACATTCTTGGGACCAGAATTAGTACACATGACTACAGAAAAGATTCAAATGATTCGACAACGTATTCAAACCTCACAAGATCGACAAAAGAGTTATGCTGATCTTCATCGAAAGGACGTGGAATTTAATATTGGAGATCATGTATTGTTACGTATTGCTCCATGGAAGGGAGTTACAAGATTTGGAAAGAGAGGAAAGCTCAATCCACGATTTGTTGGTCCATTTGAGATTCCTGGCCGAATAGGAAATGTGGCCTATAGACTCGTATTACCTCCAAGCATGTCTCGTGTTCATAATATTTTTCATATATCTATGCTTCGTAAATATGTGAAAGACCCGAACCACATTATTGCGTTAGAACCAGATGAGATAGCCGAAGATTTAACGTACGAGGAGGTACCTGTTAAAATGTTGGATAAAAAAGAGCATGTCCTACGCACCAAGGTTATACCACAAGTTAAGTTTTTGTGGAGGAACCATGCTATTGAAGAAATGACCTGGGAGTTGGAATCGGAAATGAAAGCGAGGTACCCTCACCTTTTCGAAACACCAGGTACGTACGTCAATTTATAGGATGAAATTTCATAAGGAGGGGAGGTTGTAAAACCCCAACTTTTTATAAATAAAATTGAATTTCCTATATTCATTATTTTGAAATAAAAAAGGTTTTAATTGATATAATACTTGGGTTATGGGTGAAATGTGCAAATTTTATAAAATAAGCAAGTGGTTATAAAATATTCATTGTTGTTGGGGAATATTCGTTTGGTCGTGGAATATTCTTTTTATCGGGAATATCTGTACGACGACGCAATCATTTGTGGGCCCCATAATGGAATAACTGTCGGATGAAGAAAACTACAAGTTTGAGTTTTTATAAATAACGATGTAATCGTTACCGTTAACACTGTTGGAATACTCGGTTGTTAAAATACAGTAATACGCGTGGTTGCACAGTAGCACACGGTATTGCACAGTATTGTTGAATTATTGATTCTTACGTAAGAAGACACTACTTAATAATTGTTACAGTAATTACTGTTTAATATTCTATTTTATTGATTCAATAATTGCTGCGTTGATATTTTATATTATTGTTGTTTCAATAATTATCATTGTACAGTATTTCCCATTATCAGATCAATAATTAATATTATTTGAATAATATTATTAGATAGCATTATTGGTAATGTCTAGAAAGTTCTGTCAATGAGAGGTTTGGTCACCTAATTGCGCGCCAGTAAGGAGAAATCTTTATTGGAAAGCCTCCTCTTTCTTGGGAAAGGCCTGGTTGTCATAATTGTGATTCTGTAATATTATTTATGAATAATTAATTATTGATTTATATGATAAAGAAATATTTATTTTATATGGATATGAATGAAGGAATTTTAGTATGAGTTATTTGTTGAAAGTTTGGCAATTATTTTCTCCGTTAAAATATTTAAATATATTATAATTGTTTAAATAATAATAATATTATAAAATATAATCAGGTGACAAAATGGGATGGAGGTTAACAATTTGAGTTGAATTCCTTTAAGCTTGCTTCTTAATATTGATATGTTTAGCATGTTGACCATTTTGATTAATGCTTTAGTGACTCATGTTGCCACCACGTTGATATAAATATTGGGTTGAAAGTGATGGGATTTCTTTTAGTGACAAAAAGATAAAGTAGCAAATGTTATTGTCATTTTTATTCCTATTTGGATTATTACAAAAGAGTTAAAAGTAGCATGCCTTAGCCACCTACCGCACACCCACCATTTATTTTTCAAACCTGGCATGCGCTTTCAGTACCTTGTCAAATTTGGCGTACCTCCTTAACTCTATAACTAGAGTGCTCAATTGAGCGATGAAAAACACACCATCACAATATCATAAATTCTTCCTCTATAATATTGTGAGTATTTCTTGTGAGTATAAGGATACTTTGAGCGTAGTTTTCAGCAAGATTTTCTCAGAATAATAATATCCGATATTCCAGTCAAATCCAGTTCTACTAATATAAAGGATATTATTTTATTGCTTGTATAATTCCTGAAATGATTAGAAATTTCGCTTCATCTAATATCATTTCATAGGAATATTGGTATGAACTTTTAATCAAATTTGGAACTTTTCATGACCGGGTACTGTTCACGAGTATTGTTCACAGTTACTGTTCACAATAGAAAAAAAATATTTTTTTCCCTTTCAAGTTATCTGTTGTGACCCTTATTCTTGAAATAGAATCCATGATTTCATCTTCACTATGGTTTATTATGGAGCACTTTTTGAACTTGGTTCATTTAAAGTACGAATTCCTAATCTTTGTTCTTCTATCCCACTAGATTCGTTCTCTAAAATGTTTTTCATCATCCTCAGTCCCTAATGGTGATACTTGTTGAATATCTTTGGCTGTAGTGCAAAGATGAATGATTACCTGATGAATATCTTTGGCCCGTAGTGCAAAGATGAACAGGTGTTGAGATGAACATGACCAACTGGTGATACAAATAAATATCTTTGGCCCGTAGTGCAAAGATGAATATTTGATGCAAGATGTATATTGATTGATGTTACAGGGATAAAATATTAATGATGGACTTTTAAATTCATAGATGATAGTAGATTTAATTCTCTACTTAACTCTTCTAATAAATTGTTATTTCCGCTGTGAATATTGATCTAAAACTTGTTGTCCATTATATTTTATCTGATTTGTTGAAGGCTAACGATAAATTGTTGTTCTTTATCTTAGTCATAATATTCTTTACTGGGCTAGTTGAGCTCACCCTTTTTCCTTTTTGTTCTATTTTTCTTCTCAGGAGGTGAGAATATAGCAGGAACCAGTCGGGGTAAAGAGTGATGGTCCTAGACAGTTGTTTTAGCAGTCCTCACTATTTTTGTTAAATAGTGTATTAATAAATGTAATGAAGACTTATTTGAGTGTGGATATTGTCTAGAAGGCAGTATTTGTATTTAAACTCACAACATGTGTGTTGTCATATTTTGTACGACAATTGTATTAATAAAAGTTGTATTTATTTCTGTACCATGTATTTGGCAACTCAGAATGGGTGATGAATACCTATTTTGGGGGCGTCACAAAAACCACCTAAGGCGGAGACGTGGATAAAGCATATCATCAAGATATTTGATGTCTTGGGATGCTTTGAGGTGCAAAAGTTTCCCTTTGCCACCTTCTTGTTGAGAGGAGAGGCAGATTACTGGTGGGAATCAGTAATGCGTACCCAGCCTATCGCACTCAAAATATCTTGGGAGAAGTTCCAAGAGCTGTTCAATAACAAGTACTTTCCCGAAAGTATTCGTTACATAAAGGAGGTGGAGTTTATCAAGTTGGAGCAAAATAATATGACCATGTCGCAGTACGAGGCTAAGTTTGTCGAGTTGTCGCATCCCATTTGGTTGATAATGAGGAGAGAATGACGCGAATGTTTCTACGAGGTTTGAGACCCAAAATACGTTAATACCTCATTTCTCACCAACTATGTTTGTATTCAGATGTTGTAAATAGGGCTCAATTATTGGAGCGCAATAATGAGTCAACCCAACCAAGAGAGAGCAGCCGGCAAGTCGATAATACCAATGGTAGCAGTCATCGAAGCGGTGACAACAAACGTGGAGGGAATTAACATGCCAGAAATGGTAACCACTTCAATGGTAATCATGGCCAAGATAATAGAAGAAATGATTCAAGTGGAAATTTCTAGAAGGGAAGATTTAACGATGACGAGAAGATGTCAACACCAGCACCAGCAACAAATTCTAGGGGAGGAGATTGACCGCTAGTTAGATGCTACAGATGCAGAGATGAGGGACATATAAGTTCAAACTGTCCATAACCTTCCAAGGTATGTTTTAGTTATGAAAAAGACGGTCACATAGCTTGATTTTGTCCTGTAGCGAAATCAAGTCCAGCTGGGACGGTGGCACCACAGGCGGATACAGACAACATAAAGTCGGCAATTTTAGGAAGAGCATTTTTCGTGACTTCTCAAAAAACGAGTAACTCGAATGAAGTTAGCACGAGTTAGTTAATTATAAATTCTTGCGAAGTCTATACCTTATTAGATATCGGTTCTACCCACTCTTTTATTTCTCCTACTTGCGCTCAACGTTTAAATTTAACTCCAGAGAAATTAGACTTTGACTTATTAGTTGAAACTCCATTAGAAGAGACCTTCGTTACCTCCACTATTTATAAATCTTGTTTGATTCAAATCGACGCTTTCACATTACCTGTCGATCTTATCCCTTTGAAAATACTTGCATTCGATGTGATTTTTGGAATTGGTTGGTTAACTACTCATCATGCTAAAATTGATTATTTTTGTAAGGTTGTTAGACTTTATATTCCTAAGCATCCTATTATGATTCAAATAACCAAACCACTAAAGTCAATCACTGTCATCTCAAGCCATAAAGCTATTCATTTATTAAAAAATGGATGTCAAGATTTCTTAGCTCAAGTCATGGATTTAAACAAAAATACGTCAGATTTGAATGATATTTCTATTGTTAATAAATTTTCAGATGTATTTCCCGAAGAACTTCCTGGCTTACCCTCAGAGCGTGAAATCAAATTTTATATCGACCTTGAACCCGATACAAAACCCTCAAATATTTTTTCACCCAAAACGAACATAACATGCACCAAAGATGTTGGCTTGAGCTGTTGAAGATTACGACCATACCATTCAATATCATAGTGGAAGAGTGAACGTGGTAGCTGAAGAGTTGAGTGGAAGATCGTATGCATTTACGAGTGCAATATTGTTAACACAAAGACCCATTTCGTATGACTTACAAAAGATGGAGATAGAGTTAAAGACTCCAAGAACCTACGTGAAGATAGCGAATATACGATTAAACCAGACTTTAATCGATAAAGTTAAAGCCGATCAAGCTACACACTCAGAGCTGATGAATGTGAAGAAGAAGGTTCAAGAAGGCGTTATTCTAGAAGAAAGAATCGATGAAAAGAGGAAATATTAAGCCTCAATTTTATTGGTCTATTTGAAATCCTTGACCGAGTAGGAACTATAGCCTATAGACTCGCTTTACCGCCAAGTATGTCGCGTGTTCATAACGTTTTTCACGTATCGATGTTACGTAAATATGTGGACGACCAGAACCACATTATTGAATTAGAACCGGACGAGATAGCGGAAGATTTAACGTATGAAGAAGTACCTGTTAAAATCTTGGATAAGAAGGAATATATTCTATGCTCAAAGGTTATGCCTCAAGAGTTAGAATCTAAATGAGGTATCCTTATCTCTTCGGTATAACAGGTACGTACATAAAATTTGAGGGCGAAATTTCATAAGGAGGGAAGATTGTAAGACCCCAAATTTTATAAAATGAAAGTATTTGATTTTCTTATAATTATTATTCTATTTAATAAATGGTTTAATTGATAAAAGGTTAAAGTTAAGGGTGATATGTGAAATTTTTTGCAAAGTAAGCAAGTTGATATAAAATATTCGTTGTGTCGGGGAATATTCGTTTGGTCAGGAAATATTCTTTTTGTCAGGGAATATTCGTTCGATAACATAATCATTGGTAGACCCCACAACGGAAGTATTGTCGTAGTTAGAAAATGACAGAAATATCTTTTTATAAAAATAAAGACGAAAGTTTTACCGTTAAACTGTTGAACTACCCGGTGGTAAAAGTACAGTAATACGCATGGTTGCATAGTAGCACACGGTATTGATTATTGATGCTTATATAAGAAGTCACTCAGTTTACTCAATTATTGCTACAGTAATTATTGCATAGTATCTCACGTTATTTGATTCAATTATTATCACAGTATCATCTGCATAATATTTTATATTATTAAATCAATAATTGAGACGACAAAGTTGTTCATATTATTATTTGCAATATTGACGATTTCTAGAAAGTTCTGTCGAGTAGAGGTTTGGTCACCTAATTTCGCACTAATAGAGAGAAATCTTTATCGGAAAGCCCCCTCTTTCCTAGGAATGATCTGGTTGTTAAATATTGTGAGTTATAATATTAATGATGAATAATTGTTAAAGTATTAAGAATGTGTTTATTGAAAATAAGTGATTTACAAAAGTTAGAGGGCAATAATACAAACTTGGAAAACTTTATGGGTACCAAAGTGTAATAAGTTAAATTAATCTGGACCATTGGTGGTGGTTTTAATAGTAAATCAATATGGACCATTGATGGTGGTTTTAATAGTAAATTAATCTGGACCATCGGTGGTGGTTTTAATAGTAAATTAATCTGGACCGTCGGTGGTTGTTTTAAAAGTAAATCAATTTGGACCGTCGGTGGTAGTTTCAAAAGTAAATCAATCTGGACCGTCGGTGGTGGTTTTAAAAGTAAATCAATCTGGACTGTCGGTTGTGGTTTTAATAGTAATTAATATGGATCGTTCGTTCTAATAGTGAATTGATCTGGACCGTTCGTGAATTAACTTCTATTTAGTCCATTCTCCTATAAATAGAAGCTTAATTCTTCTTTCATTCTCACCAATTCATTGAGACTCACAAGAGAAACTATAGAGAGAGAAACTATAGAGAGCAAGAAGAAGAGTATTCTGCTACTTCACTATTGCAGTATCCAGCCTTCTACTAAGGTAAGGGATGTTATTTTCGTTTGGTAAGGGATATTATTTACTTTATTCGTATGGGGTATTATTTCTTTCGTATTCATAAGGAATACTATTTTTTGTATTCATCCTTTAATATATCGGAATAACCTGTCTAAGCGGATTACGTACCGTGTGACAGGTGAAAATCCATTTGCAATTTTGTATGTTATTTCTTTTCATATTCTTAAATCTAAACTTACTATGGTAAGTATTGCTTCTATAATCCTTGAAATTAGTGGAATATCCTTGAGTTTTGCGCTTCATCCAGTACCGTTTATATTGGAATATTGATCTGAACTCTCTCATTAAATATCAATATTTTCACAAGTTACTATTCACTCAGTTACTATTCACTAAAATATTATTCACTCGGGTATACGAGGTACTTTTCATGCCAGGGTACTATTCACGAGTTACTATTCACCCGGTTATTATTCACTCAAATATTATTCACTTGGGTATTCGGGGAAATTTTCATGCTGGGGTACTATTCACATGGTACTATTCTTGAAGTACTATTCACGGGGTACTATTCACCAAAAAAAATTATTTCTTTTCTGTCGAAATTATTTTTGATACATGGATATTATTCTTGAATTTTACTCCACAAAGTAGTATCATGTTAACAATTTGGATATTTTTTAAACTCTGGATAAATTTAAAGTCTTTAATAATTATCCTTGATTTCGTTTGATTAATACTTATATCATTGTCATTATCCTCATGCTTATATTGTGATGAAAGTCATCTTTGGCTTACGTGCATAGATGAACTATTGATTGGTATGATTATGACCAGGTATCATTTGGTATAATCATGACTCGTAATATTACAAATGATGTGGTAAAAATCTTCATTAGTCTGTAGTGCATTGATAGATAGTTGTTGGTATGATTATGACTAGAGATTATTCGGTATAATCATGATCATTGATGATTACATGTATATCCATGGCCCGTAGTGCAGGGATGATTCGATGATGTGGTTTATTTATTAAGTTAAGTCTCAACGATAAAGTTGATGAAAAAACTTTTTAAATCATAGAAGATAGTAGATATCTTGCTCTACTTGACTCTTGTAATGGATTGCTTGTTCCGCTGCAGTTAAACTTGTTGTCTATTATATTCTATCAGTTTAACATTGTTGAAGGCTAACGATAACTTATTCTGCATTATCTTAGTCATAATATTTCTTATTGGGCTAGTTGAGCTCACCCTTTTGCTTTCATTGTTCTCTTTAGGAAATGAGAACATAAGTGGGACTAGTTGGGGAACGGAGTGATGGTCCGAGACGGTGCATTAGTAGTCCTCACTATTTTGTAAAATAGTATGATAATAATTGTAATGAGGACTCTATTGAGTATGGATACTATCCAGAAGACAATATTCGTTTTAAAACTCCCAGCTTATGTTTTTTCGTATGTTACACGACAGTTGTATAATTAAGTTGTATTTAAATTTTGTACCATGTATTTGGCGACACAAGATGGGTGATGTATACCTATTTTGGGGGCGTCACAACTACTGTAGCAATAATTGAGTATACCTGAGTGAATTCTCACATAGGCATCAATAATCAATACCGTGTGTTACTATGAAACCACGCGTATTACTGTACTTTTATCATTGGGTATTTCAACAGTTAACGGTAAAACTTTCGTCGTTATTTTTATAAAAAGTTATTTCTGTCATTTTTAACTCTGACATCAATTCCATTGTGGGGTCCACCAATGATTGTGCCGTCGCACGGATATTCCCCGACAAAAAGAATATTCCCCGACCAAACGAATATTTTGTAACAACTTGCTTACTTTGCAAAATTTATAAATATTACCCACAACTATAACATTATATCAAATCCACACCATAATATTTAAAAATATATTTTGAGGAAAAAATAATCTTTATTCATAAAAGTTGGGGTCTTACAGTAGCACACAGTATTGCACAGTATTTTTGGATTATTGATTTTTACGTAAGAAGGCACTACTCAATAATTGTTATAGTAATTACTGTTCAATATTTTATTTTATTGATTCAATAATTGTTACGTTGATATTTTATATTATTTTTAATTCAATAATTGTCACTGTAAAGTATTTCTCATTATCAGATCAATAATTCATATAATATTATTAGATAGCATTATTTCAAGTGAATATTGAACAAAAATAACACCCCTTACCTTGAAAAGAAGAGTATTCCAACTGGTATAGCGGGGATATTCTTGAAGAAAACTTTCACTATTTTCTAAACTCAAAACTTTCTAAAACTCGAAACAAATACGCTCAATATTATAAAAGAAGAATTCTCTGATTCTGTTCTGATTTTCAATTCTAACTAAGCATCATATTTATAGGAGAATGGAAGGGGCACTGTTAAGAATTTTTTCACGGATGCAACATTCAAAAATTCGAGGGCTGAAATCATTCAATTCACGGATGACTTACCAACATTGCAGGCAATTGAATTTCAAACCAAATTCAAGTAAAATAAAAAAAACAAAAATATAATATATATATATATATATATATATATATATATATATATATATATATATATATATATATATATATATATATATATATATATATATATATATAATACCAATTCCCTCCATCCTACACCAAAGCCTTCCACCCCCCCCCCCATTTCCTAACATTTCATATTTCAATACATATGGGCCCTACATGTGGCCCCCACCTTTATTATATTGAATAACTTTCTACCGATTATTTTGAAAAATTGGTAAATGGGGGTCTAAATAATACGCCAATACTTACAACAAATACTATAAAAATCATCTCAATATTTTTAACAACATTTATCATCATTATTATAATTCACAATATTTAACAATCAGGTCGTTCCCAGGAAAGAAGGGGCTTTCCGATAAGGATTTTTTCTTATTGGGGCGCAATTAGATGACCAAACCTCTCCTTGACATAACTTCTAGACATTGTCAATATTGCAAATAATAATATGAATAACTTGTCATCTCAATTATTGATTTAATAATATTATGCAGATGATACTGTGACAATAATTGAATCAAATAACGTGAGATACTATGCAGCAATTACTGTAACAATAGTTGAACAAAATTGAGTGACTTCTCACGTAAATATCAATAACCAATACCGTGTGCTACTATGCAACCACGCGTATTACTGCACTTTTACAACCGGGTAATTCAACAGTTAACGGTAAAACTTCTGTAACGATTGAGAAATTTGTAATTTAATTTAAATATTTATTGAATTAATTAAATAATTATAATAATTTATTTATTGAGAAAATAAATAATTGATGAATTGTGGTGAATTAATTTAGTAACTAAATTATTTATTGAATATTAAATTGAGTGTTGATAATTTTATCTGAAGGATTTAATTTAAGAAAATAATTAAATTAAATCAATTGTCTAATATTTAAGAAAATAATTAAGCTAAATAAATTGTTTAAGTTAATGGAAATAAATAAATTAAATAAAGTGAGGTGTCTAGTTTATTAATTAAATTAGATATAAAATTAATTATTATTTATAATGGTAACTATAAGAGAAATTATTTGAAGTACCGTTATAAGTTATTTAAATAAATTAAACTAAGTTATTTAAATTATCTATAGTGTGACAATTGGAAACTATATAATATAATAATATAAAAATAATTTTGTTTATAAAGTATTTTGGTAGCCAAACAAGGCCTTGTGGCCTTTGGCTTATTCAACTGACGCGAGCCTTTTTGTGTTTTTACCGGATGAACGTGGGAGTCAGTATATGTGGGTTACACGTCTTATTTTTCCCAAGTCTTGTTAACATAAAAAAATTGAGGAAGAGAGAATTGCAGAGTTTTGAGAGTGAGAAATTGAGAGGGTAATCTCTGAGATTTCAAGAGGAAGAAAAGGTTTGTTAAACCTTGTTATCATCTTTTGTTAGCATATAATCAAGGTATAAACTATTTCTATTTTTATTGTTAGTTTGGTGGTATATATATGTATATTTGATACAAGTTGAAAATCACGTGAATTGTGATGTATATATGTTCATATAGAATTGCAAAACTATGTTAATTATCATGTAAACTTGTTAATTATTATCAAATTCATGAGAAATTGGGTTTGAGGAAGAAAATGAAATCACAGTGTTTATGTTCATATAAAATAGCTTAGAAAGTACCAAATTTCTTGTCCAATATGTGACGTAATTCAAAATTTATTGTTGGATTGTGATAATATATTAAGAAATGAAAACAACGAAGTTTAAATCATGTCAATTGATTAAGAAACGAGTTCGTGGCGATCAAATTCGTTAAAAGTGTAAAATGGAAAAAAATTTGGGAAAGACTATGGATTTGATTTCTCAAAATGATGTTTATGTAATGTTTTGTATGTAGAATGGTGTTTAGCATGTAAAACTATAGTATGTCAAAGTGTTAGATGTTGAAGTTGGGAGATTTTCTGTAAAATTGGGATTTTTGGCCTATAACAGAGTATTAGTTCGAGTCTGTAAAAACTGAGTCTGGTGCATCGTGCGGGCGAACTGCCTGGTGCGCGATTGTCGCGCGGACGCGCGGCGTCGCGCTGGCGCGCGATAGCCTAGTGTAATACTCGCGCGGCCACACAAGTAGCCAGTCACAAATAGTGAAGTCTGCTTAATTTGCAGGTCATGTATAATGGACTTATATTAGCTAAGCAAGCATGCTAGTGATGTTAAGGCATAGTGGAAACTATAATAATAGATTCCAATGTGTTGCAATGCAAAGTATAAAGATTTGAAATAATTATTTAAATAGGTTCTGAAATGAAACCAAGTGTGATGTTTTTAAAGTTAGAGATGAATGATTAAGTTATGTTCGCTCGTAATGAGATTTCAGATTTGTTAAGTATATTAACCTATGTGGTTAGGTGCTAGGTTAGAGTTATTGTGACGCCACCAAAATAGGTATACATCACCTATTCTGAGTCGCCAAATACATGATACATAATACAAATACAATCTTTAATATACAACAAGAGAGCTGCGAGTTTTAATTCAAATATTGCCTTCTAGACAATATCCACTCTCAAAATAAGTCCTCATTACATTTATTATCATACTATTTAACAGAATAGTGAGGACTACTAATATTATCATTTGAACCGTCACTCCGTTCCCCGACTAGCCCCAGCTACGTTCTCATTTCCTAAAGAGAACAATGAAAGAAAGGGTGAGCTCAACTAGCCCAGTAAGAAATATTATGACTAAGATAATGCAGAATAAATTATCGTTAGCCTTTCACAGTGTTATACTGATACAATATAACAAACATCAAGTTTAACTGCAGCGAAACAAGCAATCCATTAAAAGAGTCAAGTAGAAAATAAAATCTACTATCTTTTATGATTTAAAAGGTTTTTCATCACTTTTATCACTGGGACTCAGCTTAATAAATAAACTACATCATCTCTGCACTACGGCCAAGGATATTCATTAGTATCACAACCACAAATTATACATGCACTACGGGCCAAGGATATTTGTGTTTTCATCAACGGTCCTGATCATGCCATAAAACAATTTGTCTTTGCACCCTTGGTCGAAGAGAATCCATAGCCATAATCATACTAAAAATTGTCCGTCAATGCACTACGGGCTAATGAGAACTTTTTCCACATCATTTGTAACATTACGGTCATGATTATACCGAATAATCCCTAATCATACCAAGTCCATTTATGCACTATAGGCCACAGATGACTTTCAACATAATATAAACATGAGGATTATGACAATGACATAATAATTCAATAAAACAAGTTCAAGAATTAATTTATCCAAGAACCAATAACGTCCAAATTGTCAACATGATACTTCTCTGTAGAGTAAAATTCTAGAATGCTCAGAAGAATATTTCCATGAAAAGATACTGGATGAAGCGCAAATATCAAGGATATTCCACTAATTTCATGGAGTATAGAAGTCAAAACTTTAACCAACTGAATATAATAAAGAATGGAATAATAAAAGAAATCATCAGGCTTGGGATAGACCGTACAGGCATGTTATTCCAACAGAATAATAAATAACGGAACCAGGTCCAGCGTAAAACGCACAGACAAGATATTCCAACAGAATAATAAAGACGGAACCAGGTCTGGCATAAAACGCACAGACAGGATATTCCATGAGAATAATAAAGACGGAACCAGGTCAGGCGTAAAATGAACAGACAGGATATTCCAACAGAATAATAAAGACGGAACCAGGTCCGGCGTAAAAGGCACCGATAGGATATTTTGACAGAATAATAAAAGAATTTCATCATGTATACAGTACTTCGCATAAACAGGTTATTCCAACATAATAATAAAGAATGGAATAATAGAAGAATTTCACCAAGTATAGGGTAGTCCGCGTATACAGGTTATTCCAACAGAATAATAAAGAATGGAATAACAGAAGTTCTTTTCATGAATAAAAAAGAAATAATACCCCTTACCGTAAAAAAAAACTTGATATCGGAGTAGTGAAGTAGCAGAATACTTTTCTTCTTTCTCTCTATAGTTTCTCTCTCTAGAGTTTCAATGAATTTGTAAGAAATAATGAAGGAATGAGCTTCTATTTATAGAAGAATGGACTGCATAGTAACTAATTCATGAACGGTCCAGATTGATTTACTTTTAATCGGACGGTCCAGATTTAAAACAAAATCTTTTAAATAAAATATAATATATTCTATTTATAATCTAATAAAATGAATAACTTTATAAAAGTATTATATTTTATATAAAAAGATTTTACTATGCAAAACACTATGCAGGAACTATGCAACATTATTCAAAATAAAATATAATATATTCTATTTATAGAATAACTTTATAAAAGTATTCTGTTTTATATAAAAAGATTTTACAATGCAAAATACTATGTAACACTATGCATAATAAAATATAATATATTATATTTATAGAATAACTTTATAAAAGTATTCTGTTTTATATAAAAAGATTTTACTATGCAAAACACTATGCATAATATAATATAATATATTCTATTTATAGAATAACTTTATAAAAGTATTTTATTTTATATAAAAAGCTTTTCTGTTTTATTACATTAATAATATCAATAAAACAAAACTGAGTGACTTATCACGTAAGCATTAATAATCAATACCGTGTGCTACTATGCAACCACGCGTATTACTGTACTTTTACTACCGAATAGTTCAACAGTATTAACGGTAAAATTCCGCCGTTATTTTCATAAAAATATTTTTGTCGTTTTCTCAATCCGACAATAATTCTGTTATGGGGTCCACCAATGATTGTATCGTCGTACGGATATTCCCTGACAAAAAGAATATTCCCCGACCAATCTAATATAATATGACAACTTGCATACTTTGCAAAATTTATAAATATTACCCAAAACTATAACATTATATCAAATTAACACCATAATATTAAAAAAAAATATTTTGAGAAAATTAAATATTTACTCATAAAGTCTGGGGTCTCACAATCTCCCCTCCTTATGGAATTTTGCCCTAAAAATTTACGTACGTACCTGATATGCCGAACAGGTGAGGATACTTTGACTTCATTTCAGATTCTAACTCTTGAGGTATAACCTTTGAGTGTCGAATATGATCCTTCTTATCCAAGATTTTAACACGTATCTCCTCATACGTTAAATCTTCTGCTATTTCGTCCGATTCTAAATCAATAATGTGGTTCGGGTAGTCCACATATTTACGTAACATCGATACGTTAAAAATGTTATGGGCACGCGACATACTTGGCGGTAAAACGAGTCTATAAGCCACAGTTCCTACTCGATCGAGGATTTCAAATGGGTTAATTAAATCGAGGGTTGAGATTTTCTCTCTTCGTAGATTCTTGCTTCTAGAATAATGCCCTCTTGAACCTTCTTCATTCATCAGCTCTGAGTATGTAGCTTGAGCGACTTTAACTTTATCGATTAAAGTCAATTCTAATCGTATATTTGTTATCTTCACGTGGGTCCCTAGAGTCTTTAACTCTATCTTCATCATTTGTAAGTTATACAAAATGGGTCTTTGTGTTAACAACATCGCACTCGCATACGATATTCTACTCAACGCGTCAGCTACCACGTTCGCACTTCCACGATGATATTGAATGGTACAATCGTAATCTTCAACAGTTCGAGCCAACGTCTTTGGCGCATTATACGTTCGTTTTGGTTGAGGAAATATTTGAGGGTTTAAGAAATGGGTTTTGTATTGGGGCCAATACAAAATTCGATTTCACGCTTTTGGGTAGACCAGGAAGTCTTCAAGAATACGTCAAGAAATTTATTAACAATAGAAATATCATTCAAAACTGTGACTCTCATCCAAGACTTGGATAACACGTCACATTGATACTTATCAACTTGTCATCGTCATTCACAACGTCGCCTACAGAAAGTCTGGCTTCGGTACATTCCACACAAGGAAGTCACCAGATAAAGGCTCAGGACTCTTTACTTATGGCTTGATATGACAATGATTGACCTTAGTGGATTGATTACTTTGAATTCGCATAACGGGTTGGTTAGGAGTATGAAAGCTAACAGCCTTACAAAAAAATATGATGAGTAGTTAACCAATCGATTCCTAAAATCACATCAAAGGCAAGTATTTTTAAAGAGATAAGATCGACATGTAACGTGAAAGTGTTGATTTAAATCAAACAAGATTTATAAAAAAGTAAAGGTAACGAATGTTTCTCCCAACAGAGTTTTAACAGATAAATCAAAGTCTAATTTCTTCAGAGTCAAATTTAAACATTGAACTTAACTAGGTGAAATAAAAGAGTAGGTAGAACTGATATTGAATAAACTATAGACTTCTCAAGAGTTTATAATTAACTTACCCGTAATAACTTCGTTCGGATTTCTCGACAAACGCTCTCACTTAAACTATCGGATTTAACTTTACTATAGGGTACATTCCACCCTTAAGTGCCTCGTCACATTCCGTATCCATGATTTGAATCATTATTCTCCGATCCATATCGAATTGGGGTTGACCGCTATGCACAAGGTAATTCCAAATTCGATGGTGGATTCTCCTAATTGTTGTCCAAAAAGAAAAATCCATTTCATCTATTTTGGCTTTATTGGATCGGACGTCTTTTTCCACAATATCTACGCGTCGTGCGGCTTTTACCCATGCATCATCTATTCTCCTTCGTTCAGTTGTTTCTTATTTCATCAGAACTTTGATCATAGCATTCTCAGATTCCAGCTCTAATATCTTATACTCTGCCAAAAAGTGCTTCTGTTCAAGCATCGCACATCGGGTAACACAATTTTGAATTATTACATCTCTTTGCTCCACGACCGCCTACCGTTCTTCAGTCTGCTCTTCTAACTCATGAATACGATTTTGTAACTCTAAGTTTCGATCATAAAATTATTCTAACCAATTCTCCTCAGGTTCCTCTTCTTCATCGCTCTCAGCTGCTACCTCTGCAACTAGCTCGGGTGCAACTATTAGTTCTTCACTCACCACGTAGATTTCTCTAAATTCTTCTTCGTCTGACATCATATTAACCTGATTAGTGATTAAAGGTGTCTCAACGATATCATTCACTCCATTGTTAACATTTTAAGCTGCCATTTCCGTTCACTGCCACAAAACAATGGTTAATTAACATATCACATATTATCTCTATACTTTGACCGACCAATTAAATACCAAATAAACTTAGGTAGGTCATACTAGCGAAGGAATTTCCCGTCTCTCCCCTCCTAGTTCTTGTCTCACATCTCAGTCAGGATCATATCCCTAAGCTTTGATACCAACTGTGACACCCCCAAAATAGGTATACATCACCTATTCTGAGTCGCCAAATACATGGTACAGAATTCAAATACAATCTTTAATATACAACAAGAGAGCTATGAGTTTTAATACAAATATTGTCTTCTAGACAATATCCACTCTCAAAATAAGTCCTCATTACATTTATTGTCACACTATTTAATAGAATAGCGAGGACTACTAATATTATCATCTGGACCGTCACTCCATTCCCCAACTAGCCCCAACTACGTTCTCATTTCCTGAAGAGAACAATGAAAGAAAGGGTGAGCTCAAATAGCCCAATAAGAAATATTATAACTAAGATAATGCATAATAAATTATCGTTAACCTTCAACAGTGTTAAACTGATACAATATAACAAACATCAAGTTTAACTGCAGCGGAACAAGCAATCCATTAAAAGTGTCAAGTAGAAAATAAAATCTACTATCTTTTATGATTTAAAAGGTTTTTCATCACTTTTATCGATGGGACTCAGCTTAATAAATAAACCACATCATCCCTGTAGTACGGCCAAGGATATTCATTAGTATCACAACCACAAATTATCCATGCACTACGGGCCAAGGTTATTCGTGTTTTCATCAACGGTCCTGATCATGCCATAAAATAATTCGTCTTTGCACCCTTAACCGAAGAGAATCCATAGCCATAATCATACCAAAAACTGTCCATCAATGCAGTACGGGCTAATGAGAAATTTTTCCATGTCATTTGTAATATTATGGTCATGATTATACCGAATAATCCCTGGTCATAATCATACCAAGTCCATCTATGCACTACAGGCCACAGATGACTTTCAACATAATGTAAATATGAGGATGATGACAATGACATAATAATTCAATAAAACAAGTTGAAGAATTAATTTATCCAAGAACCAATAACGTCCAAATTGTCAACATGATACTTCTTTGTAGAGTAAAATTTAGGAATGTTCAGAAGAATATTTCCATGAAAAGATATTGGAAGAAGCGCAAATATCAAGGATATTCCACTAATTTCATGGAGTATAGAAGTCAAAACTTTAACTAACTGAATATAATAAAGAATGGAATAACAAAAGAAATCACCAGGCCTCCGATAGACCGTACAGGCAGGTTATTCCAACAAAATAATAAATAACGGAACCAGGTCCGGCGTAAAACACACAGACAGGATATTCCAACAAAATAATAAAGATGGAACCAGGTCCGGCGTAAAATGCACAGACATGATATTCCAATAGAATAATAAAGACGAAACCAAGTCCGGCGTAAAACGCACAGACAGGATATTCCAACAGAATAATAAAGACGGAACCAGGTCCGGCGTAAAATGCACAGACAGGATATTCCAACAGAATAATAAAGACGGAACCAGGTCCGGCGTAAAATGCACCGACATGATATTTCGATAAAATAATAAGGAACAGAATAATAAAAGAATTTCACCATGTATGTGGTACTTTGCATAAACAGGTTATTCCAACATAATAATAAAGAATGGAATAACAGAAGAATTTCACCAAGTATAGAGTAGTCCGCGTATACAGGTTATTCCAACAAAATAATAAAGAATAGAATAACAGAAGTTCTCTTCATGAATATAAAAGAAATAATACTCCTTACCGTAAAAGAAAATTGATATCGGAGTAGTGAAGTAGCAGAATACTTTTCTTCTTTCTCTTTATAGTTTCTCTCTCTAGAGTTTCAGTGAATTCATAAGAAATAATGAAGGAATGAACTTCTATTTATAGTTGGACTTCATAGTAACTAATTCATGAACGGTCCAGATTGATTTACTTTTAATCGGACGGTCCAGATTTAAAGCAAAATCTTTTAAATAAAATATAATATATTCTATTTATAATCTAATAAAATGAATAACTTTATAAAAGTTTTCTGTTTTATATAAAAAGATTTTACTATGCAAGACATTATGCAGGCACTATGCAACACTATGCATAATAAAATATAATATATTTTGTTTATAGAATAACTTTATAAAAGTATTCTGTTTTATATAAAAAGATTTTACTATACAAAATACTATGCAGGCACTATGCATAATAAAATATAATATATTCTATTTATAGAATAACTTTATCAAAGTTTTATGTTTTATATAAAAATATTTTACTATGCATAATAGAATATAATATATTCTATTTATAGAATAACTTTATAAAAGTATTCTATTTTATATAAAAAGTTTTTCTGTTTTATTACATTAATAATATCAATAAAATAAAACTGAGTGACTTATCACGTAAGTATTAATAATCAATACTGTGTGCTACTATGCAGCCACGCGTATTACTGTACTTTTACTACCGAGTAGTTCAACAGTAAAACTTCCGCCGTTAATTTTATAAAAATATTTTTGTCGTTTTCTCAATCCGACAATAATTCTTTTGTGGGGTCCACCAATGATTGTACCGTTGTACGGATATTCCCTGATAAAAAGAATATTCCCCGACCAATCTAATATAATATGACAACTTGCATACTTTGAAAAATTTATAAATATTTCCCATAAATATAACATTATATCAAATCCACACCATAATATTAAAAAAAATTATTTTGAGAAAATTAAATATTTATTCATAAAATATGGGGTCTCACAGTTATGACCTATATGATGGTTTAAACCCTAAAGCTAATATTCATACGATTAATTGTTGTTGCGATTACAATGATATATGTAGGATAATTGGAGATTATTTTACACTTGTGTAGCTTACAAACAAGGTAAGTTCTCTAACCCTACTTTTATAATTGTGCAAATTTATTAATCTTATCTCTTTACAATCGAGCAAGCTTTCTAACTTCAATCTTTTCATATTGAATGTAAGTTTCCATTCCTATATTATTATTGTTCAAGTTCTTAAAATTGAGCAAGCCTAATCATACTTGAATATGTTTGTACAAGCTCTTATAACCTAATATCGAGCGAGTTTTACTTTCCTAATTATTATTCAAAGCACATATTGCTTTAATACATCGATTCAAATGAGATTGTTCTAAACTCCTTTTAATATAGCCCTTTGTATGTATATCATGTGATTCAATTATATCTATTGTTGATATCCGATCTTTGACTTTGATAGCCTTGTTCAGTTATACATTCTTGTATTAAACCTTTATTGGTGAAAATTGAATAGTGTTCTAAAACTCTAGAAACACTGATAAGTTAGTTCCAAACTAAACTTTCTTTAATGAGAAAATTCTAAATTCAAACTGAGACGAACAACCCTAATATAGGGGATTTTTGTACGTGCAACATTTAGATGTTTGTGCACAATACATGGTACAAAGGGCTGATCCCCCTAAGTACATTAAGAAGGGTCTGTATAGTCTAAAAGATTGTTAAGGTTTAGGTAATAATACCTAGATACCAGAGACATAGTTTGTGGTCTTAAGACCCTCAGACGTTGATTTTGAACTTGTTTTCTATATTTGATTCGTAGAGAAAGTTCATTATTATTCAGCAATCGTTGTTCACTCTCATGTTGTTACCATTACTACTTTCTATATCAGTGAGCAATTATTTGCTCACTCATGCATTTAACACTGCAGCTAAAGTTGAGAAAGTCGATGAGCCGTCTACTAGCAAGGGAAATGACAAGATGTCCAAATGTTGAAGACTTATAAGAATTTTATTTTAATGCATTATGTTAAAGACCTATTTTAATATGTGATGTATTCTGCAAACTTATGTAATAATTTTAAGGTTAGATTACCTGGGATTGTTTTGAGATGGTGTAACCCTTTAATGGGAAAGATTATTGTTTAAGCTATTTAAATTACGTCTTTATCCTTTGTTATGGGTAGTTAGATGTAATGGTTTTGATAAGTGAGCACCAAATCCCGTGGGAATGATGTACCTGGATTTGGGGGTGTCACAACTTCCGCCGTTATTTTCATAAAAAGATATTTTTGTTATTTTCTAATTCTGACAATAATTACGTTGTGGGGTCCACCAATGATTGTGCCGTCGTACGAATATTCTCTGTTAAAATGAATATTCCCCGACCAATCGAATATTTTATAACAACTTGCTTATTTTGCAAAATTTATAAATATTACCCACAACTTGCTTATTCAAAATAGGCCAATGAATCAAGGATTGAACTTTCCTCTCTTTCCAAATCTCGTAACTCCTTTCCATGGAGCAACACGTAACAACACATGATCTCCAATATTGAATTCCACGTCCTTTCGATGAAGATCAGCATAACTCTTTTGTTGATCTTGTGAGGTTTTATACGTTGTCGGATCGTTTGAATCTTTTCCGTAGTCATATGTACCAACTCCAGTCCCAACAACATTTCTTCACCCACCTCATCCCAGCATACTGGAGAACGACACTTGCGTCCATACAACGCCTCGAATGGAGCCATGCCAATACTTGCTTGATAATTGTTGTTGTAGGAAAACTCCACCAATGGTAAGAACTTGTCCCAACTTCCCTTGAAATCAAGGACACAGAGTCTTAATAAATCTTCAAGAGTTTGAATAGTCCTCTTTGACTGTCCGTCCGTTTAAGGATGATATGCCGAACTAAATCGTAAATTCATGCCCATAGCTTTTTGCAAACTAACCCAAAATCTTGAAGTGAATCTTGGGTCTCGATCAGAAACTAAGGATACTGGCATACCATGCAATCTTACCATCTCATTTATGTACATACGAGCAAGACGTTCAAGTGTATAAGTTTCTCATATAGGTAGGAAATGAACAGACTTGGTCAATCTATTAACAATGACCCAAATCGCATATATGCCTTGAGAAACCTTGGGAAGACCAGTAACGAAATCCATGGTAATGTGCTCCCACTTTCATTCTGGAATTTCAAGTGGTTACAATGGACCTTTTGGCACTTGATGCTATGCCTTGAGTCGCTGACAAGTTAGACACCTTGAGATAAACCCCGCTATCTCTCTCTTCATATTGCTCCACCAAAATATATGTTGAAGATCACAATACATTTTGGTACTCCCAGGATGGATTATAAACAGTGTGTTGTGCGCCTTCATCATGATTTTATACTTTAAATCAGGTTTGTTAGGAACACAAAGTCTAGAGTTGACTCGTAGTATTCCTTCTTCATCGATTCTTGCTTCTGGAATATCACTTTCTTACACTTTCTTCCTCATACGCATCAGCTCCAGGTCTTTAGCTTAAGCAGCTTTAACTTTATCGATTAAAGTCAGTTCTACTCGTATATTTGCCATCATAACATAGGTCCCTAGAGTCTTTAACTCTATCTCCATCCTTTGTAAGTCATACAAAATGGGCCTTTGAGTCGACAATATTGCACTCGTACCCGCATATGATCTTCTACTCAATATGTCAGCTACTACGTTTACTTTTCCAGGATGGTATTGAATGGTATGATCATAATCTTTCAACAGTTTGAGCCAACGTCATTATCTCATGTTGAGTTCCTTTTAAGTGAAGAAATATTTGAGGTTTTTATGATCCGTATAGATCTCCACTTTCTCCCCATACAGGTAATGTCTCCTGATCTTTAGTGTGAAAACAACAGCTGCCAACTCTAGATCATGAGTAGGATAATTCCTCTCATATTCTTTGAGTTGTCATGAGGCATAGGCTATGACTTTCCCATGTTGCATGAAAACACATCCTAACCCTTTGCCCGAAGCATCACTGTAGATGACAAATCCCTCCGAGCCAGATGGTATTGTCAGAACAGGTGCTGAAATGAGTCTCCTCTTGAGTTCTTGAAAACTCTTCTCACATTCTTTACTCAAATCGAATTTTGTATCTTTTTGAGTCAGCTGAGTTACTGGAGTAGCGATTCGAGAAAACCCTTCTACGAATCTCCAATAATAACCAGCTAAGCCGAGAAAGCTACGTACTTTAGTTACTGACTTAGGTTGCTCCCAGCTTTGAATTGCTTCAATCTTTGTCGTGTCAACAGACATTCCATGATTTAATATTACGTGCCCAAGGAATGCGACTTCCTCAAGCCAGAACTCTTATGTCTTCAACTTGGCATAAAGCTTGTTTTCACGAAGCTTTTGAAGTATCGGCCTTCAGTGTTACTCATGGTCTTCACGACTTTTGGAGTATATGAGAATGTCATCAATAAAGGCAACCACAAAATGATCCAAATATTCCTTGAATACTCGGTTCATAATTTCCATGAAGGCAGTAGGAGCATTAGTCAATCCAAAAGACATGACTAGGAATTCATAATGCACGTACCGAGTTCTGAAGGTCGTCTTTGGAATGTCATCAGTTTTAATCTTCAATTGGTGATATCCGGAATGAAGATCAATCTTTGAAAAGAATTTGGCACCTTGCAACTGGTCAAACAAGTCATCAATATGAGGTAACGGGTACCTATTTTTGACAGTGACATGGTTCAACTCCCGATAATCAATACAAAGTCTCATACTCACATCTTTCTTCTTCACGAATAGAATAGGAGCACCCCAAGGAGACGTACTTGGACGAATGAAACCGATGTCTAACAATTCCTGTAGTTGGGTCTTTAACTACTGAAGTTCAATAGGAGCCATTCGATATGGGGCTTTAGAAATGGGTTTTGTATCAGGTTCAAGGTCGATACAAAATTCAATTTCACTCTCTGAGGGTAGGCCAGGAAGTTCTTCAGGGAATACGTCAGGAAATTTATTAACAATAGAAATATCATTCAAAACTGACTTATTTTTGTTTAAATCTGTGACATGAGCAAATAAAGCTTGACATCCATTTTTTAATAAACGAATAGCTTTATGGGTTGAGATGACAGTGATTGATTTTAATGATTTGGTTGCTTAAATTCGTATAATAGGTTGGTTAGGAATATGAAAGCTAACAACCTTATGAAAATAATTAATTTTCTCATGATGAGTAGTTAACAAATCAATCCCTAGAATTACGTCAAATGCAAGTATTTTCAATGAAATAAGATCGACGGGCAATGTCAGGGTACTGATTTGAACTAAATAAGACTTATAAACAGTGGATGTAATAAAGGTTTCTCCCAACGGAGTTTCAATAGATAAGTCAAAGTCTAATTTCTCTAGAGTCAAATTTAAGCGCAAGTAGGAGAAATAAAAGAATGGGTAGAACTGGTATCAAATAAGGTATAGACTTCGCTAGAGTTTTTGATAAGCTTACTCGTGATGACCTCGTTCGGGTTCCTTGCTTTCTGGGAGGTCACGACAAACGCTCTCTCTTGAACTACTGGTTTTAACTTTTCTGGGACGGCCATTGGTGCCTCTGTCCCAACTAGACTTGTCTTTGTTGTACGACAAAATCGGGCTAGGTGACCCTCTCTTCAATAATTATAACATGCTTTGGACTGCATCGCGCAGTTTGGACTGATGTGTCCCTCCCCTCCGCATTTGAAGCATATGATAGAAGGTCGTTCTCCTTCCTTAACAACGGGTGCTGGTGCTAACGTCTTCCATCATTGTTGAATCTCCTCTTTTTAAAATGTCCACTTTTATTGTTGTGGCCATGATTACCACCGAAGTGGTTATCATTTCTGGAATGTTGATTCCCTCCACGTTTGTTGTCACTGTTTCGATGACTGCTACCACTGGTATTATCATTTTGTTGGCTGCTCTCTCTTAGATGAGTTGACTCATTATCATACTCCAATAACTGAGCTCTATTTACAAAATCTTAATACAAGCACAGTTTATGAGAGATAAGGTATTAACGTATCTCAGGTTTTAAACATCTTAGAAACATTCACGTCATTCTCTCCTCATTATCAACTAAGTGGGATGCAAACCGGGATAACTCGGCAAACTTGGCTTCGTACTACGACACGGTCATGTTGTTTTGCTCTAGTTTAATGAACTCTACCTCTTTCATGTGATGAATACTTTTATGAAAGTACTTGTCGTTGAACAGTTCTTGGAACTTCTCCCAAGACATTTTCAGTGCGGTAGGTTGAGTACGCTTTACAGATTCCCACCAGTAATCTGCCTCTGCTCGCAACATGAAGGTGGCAAAGGGAACCTTTTGCTCCTCAGAGCATCCCAAGACATCAAATATCTTGTTGATCTACTTTATCCATGTCTCCGCCTTAAGTGGTTTTGGCTTTCCAAAAAACTCTGGTGGTCCTAGCTCCTTGAACTGTTTAGCGTTGGCCGTTCGAGAATTGCCAGTGTTTCCACCTGCATTTTGGACATGAGTCTCTCTCGCCTGATGTTGCATGAATTACAGAAAGCCCCTAAACATTTTGTCGTCCATCATTTGGTCGGTGTTATTGTTTGCATAAGGATTGTTGCCTTCCTGATGCATATTTTCTTGGTTATTGATCGTTGGTGATTCAACGGTCTCATGTGCTCCATTGCAATTCTAAACATTCTCGGATGTCATTTTCAAATACTACAACAAAATAAGGGTTAATTGACATGTCACATATTATTCCTATAATCTGACCGACCTACTAAATACCAAATAAACTTAGGCAGGTCATACTATCAAAGGAATTCCCCGTCTCTCCCCTCCTAGTTCGTGTCTCACATCTCAACCAGGGATCATATCCCTAAGCTTTGATACCAACTGTGACGCCCCCAAAATAGGTATACATCACCCATCTTGAGTCGCCAAATACATGGTACAAAATTTAAATACAACTTAATTATACAACTGTCGTGTAAAATACGACAAAACATAAACTGAGAGTTCTAATACGAATATTGTCTTCTAGAAAGTATTCAAACTCAAATGGAGTCCTCAATACATTTATTATCACATTATTTCACAGAATAGTGAGGACTACTAATGCTATCATCTGGACTGTCACTCCGTTCCCCAACTAGTCCCGGCTATATTCTCATTTCCTGAAGAGAACAATGAAAGAAAAGAGTGAGCTCAACTAGCCCAGTAAGAAATATTATGACTAAGATAATGCTGAATAAATTATCGATAGCCTTCAACAATGTTAAACTGATAAAATATAACAAACATCAAGTTTAACAGTGGCGAAATATGCAATCCATTAGAAGAGTCAAGTAGAACATAAAATCTACTATCTTCTATGATTTAAAAGGTTTATCATCAATTTTATATCTGAGACTCAGCTTAATAAATAATCCACATCATCGAATCACCCTTGCACTACGGCCAAAGATATTCTTTAGTATCATGACCACAAATTATCCATGCACTACGGGCCAAGGATATTCGTGTATTCATCAATGGTCATGATCATGCCAACAATTGTCCATCAATGCACTACGGGCCAATGAGGACTTTTACCACATCATTTGTAACATTGCGGTCATGATTACACCGAATAATTTCTGGTCATAATTATACCAAGTCCATCTATGCACTACAGGCCAAAGATAACTTTCAATATAATATAAACATGAGGATGATGACAATAATATAAGAATTCAATAAAAAAAGTTCAAGGATAAATTTTTAAAGGTTTATAATTTAATTTATCCAAAAATCAATAACATCCAAATTGTCAACATGATACTACTTTGTGGAGTAAAATTCAAGAATAATATTGTACCAAAAATATTTTGGACCGAAAACGAATCAATTTTTATCATGAATAGCACCCCGGGTGAATAGTACTTGAGTGAATAGTACCCCGTGAATAGTATTTTCGGAATAATAACCCCGTGAATAGTACTCCGGCTTGAAAAAGTTAAAACTTATCAAGAATGCTCAGAATAATATTTCCATGAAAAGATACTGGATGAAACGCAAATATCAAGGATATTATACTAATTTCATGGAGTTTAGAAGACAAAACTTTAACAAAACGAGTATAGAATTCAAAATCTGAAGCGAAATAATATTACTTACGTACTGCAGAGTATGGAAGAAAATATTATTTCAAGCGAATATTGAACAAAAATAACACCCCTTACCTTGAAAAGAAGAGTATTCCAACTGGTATAGCGGGGATATTCTTGAAGAAAAATTTGACTATTTTATAAACTCAAAGCTTTCTAAAGCTCGAAACAAATACGCTCAATATTATAGAAGAAGAATTCTCTGATTCTAGTGTGATTTTCAATTCTACCTAAGCATCCTATTTATAGGAGAATGGAAGGGGAACTGTTAAGAATTTTTTCACGGATGAAACATTCAAAAATTCACGGGCTGAAATCATTCAATTCACGGATGACTTGCCAACATTGCAGGCAATTGAATTTCAAACCAAATTCAAGTAAAAACAAAAAAAACAAAAATATAATATATATATATATATATATATATATATATATATATATATATATATATATATATATATAATACTAATTCCCTCCATCCTACGCCAAAGCCTTCCCCCCCCCCCTTCCTAACATTTCATATTTCAATACATATGGGCCCCACATATGGCCCATACATGTGGGTCCCACCTTTATTATATTGAATAACTTTCTATCGATTTTTTTGAAAATTGGGTAAATGGGGGTCTAAATAATACGCCAATACTTACAACAAATACTATAAAAATCATCTCAATATTTTTAACAATAATTGTCATCATTGTTATAATTCGCAATATTTAACAACTAGATCGTTCCCAGGAAAGATAGGGTTTTCTGATAAGAATTTCCCTTTATTGGCGCGCAACTAGATGACCAAACCTCTCCTTGATAGAACTTCTAGACATTGTCAATATTGCAAATAATAATATGAATAACTTGTCATCTCAATTATTGATTTAATAATATTATGCAGATGATATTGTGACAATAATTGAATCAAATAATGTGAGATACTATGCAGAAATTACTGTAATAATAATTGAACAAAACTAAGTGACTTCTCAAGTAAGCATCAACAATCAATACCGTGTGCTACTATGCAACCACGCGTATTACTGTACTTTTACTACTGGGTAGTTCAACAGTTAACGGTAAAACTTCCGCCGTTATTTTCATAAAAAGATATTTCTGTCGTTTTCTCATTCCGATAATAATTACATTATGGGGTCCACCAATGATTGTGTCGTCGTACAAATATTCCCTGTTAAAACGAATATTCTCCGACCAATCGAATATTTTATAACAACTTGTTTACATTGCAAAATTTATAAATATTACCCACAACTTTAATATTATAACAAATTAACACCATAATTATTTAAAATGATATTTATAGAAAAATTCATCTTTATTCATAAAAGTTGGGGTCTTACAGAGGTGTTTTATCAGTATTTTGTCAGAATAGAGATGTTAAAAATCGTCCGTATGTGGATTTTGGTCATTTTTCGTTTCGAATTTAGAAAAACTTTCTTCTACAAAGTTGTAGAAAATTAAATTTCTTATGGAATGGACATAAAATTCGTATTTTTCTGATAAAAGGGCTATTTATTATGAATTATTGAATTTTGGAAATAAATGTTTTTTAATTAAAAACATGGGTGGGCCTCACTTTTGTTTTTAATTGAAAAAAACTGAATTTGGTGGGTCCCACTGGTGGTGTGCTGAATTTGGTCAAGAAGGTGTGCATAGGAAAATTTTAAAAAATATTAATATTTTATTAATTTAGTCTGCTTTGGCGTTCTTATATTTTCCTATAAATAGGGTGCTTAGTTAGAATTAAAAATCACACCAGAATCAGAAGTTTTCTCTCTCTATACTATAAAGCGTATTTTTTGAGTATTTAGATACTTTGAGAGTTGATAATAAGTGCAAGTTTCCTTCAACGTTATATGCGATATCCCAGTCAAAAGTATTGTTCTTTTGAGGTAAGGGATGTTATTTCTTTCAATATCATTATATCGAAATATTAATATGAATTTTATTATTAAATTTTTACCTTTTCATGTCAAAGTTACTATTCACATATATGGTACTATTCATGAATACAGTACTATTCACGAGTACGATTCACGAAGTAAGATTTTTCTGTGAAATTTCTACCTTTTCGTGTCGAGGTTACTATTCACGTATACGACACTATTCCAGAATACAGTACTATTCACAAGTACGATTCACAAAGTATGATTTTTCTTGTGAAATTACTATTTTCGTGTCGTGGTTACTATTCATGTATACAGCACTATTCACGAATACGATACTATACACAAATTAAATTTTCTTTTCTTTGTCCAAGTTGTCTATTATGGTTCCTATCTTTGATTGGATCTATGTTTTGAACTTTATTCTTGAATTTTGCTCCACAATTGATTATTATGGAGTATTTTTGAACTTGGATAAACCAAAGTATGAATCCCTAATCTTTGTCGAGTAGTAATGATTAGTAATTAAAACTTAAACTTTGGTTGACGGGATGACTAATATAGAAGGATCCAGTCAGGCTAGGGAGGAAGGACCTCAGATGCCTAGAGAGGAGGAATCTCGTGACATTCAAGTGGTTTGGGAACAACTACTTCTACGAGAGTCATCCCCATTACTCACGGTGGTCGAAGATGATGATGATGATGATGTAGAAACAGATGAGGAAGATCCCTTGGAGCTGCCACAGACGGATGAAGAGGATGAGGAGGAAAGGATTCCACTTAACTCGATAGCTGGCCATATATACGATGAGGTGCATGACCGCAATGTGGAACTTCAAGATACAGTCAAGGAGTTATAAGAGATAGTAGCTGAACAATAAACCTCGATGGCACAAAAGGACGACGAGATCCAGGATCGAGAAGAATGACTGAACAATGTTAAAGAGAAGCCGGTTCACACTGAAGAGGAGAACGACCAAATGAGAGCAGAGGTTGCAGAGTTAAAGAGCAAGTTGAGAGAAGAATCTGCAAAAAGGGCAAGGGCCGAAGACGCGTATAGTGAAGTTTATCAATAAGCCAAAATAGCAAAGGGAGACACACAAGAAAAGAGAAGGGAGATGGAAGAAATGGATAACGTGTTCAACACCGCGATCAATCGAGCTCAAGACCGGGTCATAGGTTATCCAATTCAGTTCGAGACGCTACCCTCGTTCATACTAGATCGTCGAACCATGTTCCGAGTTATGGAAGAAGAGCGTTGTAAGGATTTGCAGTATCTTAATAGGACATCGTAGGGAGTGTACTTGAATTAGGTTATGATAAATAATATGTAAGTCCCCAGTGTCATGTAACCTGTGGGATATGATGATGATGTCTTGAACCTTTAGTAGTTCAGGAAAATAATATAAATAGCAGTGATGCTATTGATATGATGTTTTTAAAAAAGTTATGAATAAAAGTTATTTATCTTATTATTCCAACGTGTTATGTGTTATGTGATTATTACTTATTTGGGGGCAAGTTAAGTAGAAGTTACTTAAAATAGTTGAGTAATAATCTAATGAATGTATTTTTAACAAAAAATGCCTTCAAGACGTCAACCACCTCGTTAGAGAACCACCGAAGGAACCAACAACGATAATGTTAAAGCTAACTCCGTTCAGCAGTTGGTGACGTTACTGACAGTTGCACTGCAAAACCAACCGCAGAATCAACCTCAAAACCAAGGTGTTACGTTTAAGGACTTCAAGGCAGTTGGACCACCAGAATTCCATGGATCCATAAATCCAGTTGAAGCACAGACCTGGATCATGGAAATTGAGAAGGTTTTTGATATTTCTAGGGTAGAGGATAACCAGGAGACTACTTTTGCAACATTCATGTTGAAAGAAGAGGCTAGTTATTGGTGGCAGGCCAATAAAACTCGGGAGGGACCAATAATTATGAATTGGGAAAGGTTTAAGGAGATTTTCTTCGAGACCTATTTCCCAGAGAGTTCAAAAAGCCAGTTAGAAGTACAGTTTTTAGAACTGAAGCAGGGAACTATGACGGTGTCAGAGTATGCTGCGAAATTCAACGAGTTAGCAAGGTTTGCGCCATACCAAGTCATCACAGATGAACGCAAGGCGAAGAGGTTTGAGCAGGGACTGAAGCCCTAGTTGTTTAGTAGGGTTTCCTTATTCCAGTTGAAAACATTTGCAGCCGTGATGGAAAAGGAAATTCTCTCCGAAGGTGGAGGCGAGGCTGTAACCAAGTTCAATTAGGAACAGAAAAAGAAGAAGAATGAAGTGGAGGTTAAGAATGGAAGTGGTGGTAGTGGAAATAATAATCTGAAAAGAAAGTGGAATGGAAATGTGGGTGCTGGGAATCAACAAGGTAGTCAACAGAGTAAGAAGTTTGAAGCATGTGCTACATGCAGGAAGTTTCACAAGGGTGTATGCTTAATGGGGAAATGAGTATGCTTTTAACTGTGACCAGGAGGGTCACATCACCCCAAATTGTATTCAACCCAAAAAGAATGTTTGCTACACTTGCGGGTCCAAGGATCACTTTGCTTGTGAGTGCCCCAAGAAGAAAGCAGGAGAAACAACGAGAAACAGGGGAGGAAGCAGTGGAGGTACTTGGGCCATTACTGGACCGACGGCATCAACCAAACCCACAGCCAGAACTTTCAACATGACTGTCCAATATGCAGTGCAATCAAAAGATGTGGTGTCAGGTATTATCCCAATTAATGATATTAATGTTTATTTATTATTTGATTTGGGTGCTACTTGTTCATTTATATCTGATGAATTTTCTATGAGATTAGGATTGCCTAGTGAAGAATTGAATTTCCTTTTAAACATAGAAATTGTGAATAAGGAAGTAGTTCTTGTTAGGTTCGTATACAAGAACTGTAGGGTGAATATTAAGGGAAATATTTTGATGGTAGATTTGATTCCGATCAGGCTAGGAGAGTTTGATGTTATTTTAGGAATGGATTGGTTGTTAAATTATGGAGCGATAATTGACTGCCAAAAGAAATGTGTAAACCTTATGACGCCGTCAAAGGTAGTATTCAATGGTAGCAAATCGCCTAGACAAATGAGATGTCTGACAATAATGCAGGCCAAAAAGTTATTGAGTCAAGGCTGTGTGGGTTATTTAGCCTACATAGTCGATACTTATAAGAAGGGTGTAAAACTGGAAGAAATACCAGTGGTTAGGGAATTTGTGGATGTGTTTTTGGAGGATTTTCCAGGACTTCTGCCTAATAGGGAAATCGAGTTCATGATAGACTTAGCGCTGGGAACCGCTCTGATATCAAAGGCCCCGTACAGAATGGCTCCGGTGGAGATGAAAGAACTAATGGTACAACTAAAGGAGCTATTGGACAAGAAATACATTCAGTCGAGTGTGTCACCGTGGAGAGCACCGGTGTTATTCGTAAAGAAGAAGGATAGGTCAATGCGTCTTTGCATTGATTATAGGGAGTTAAACAAAGTCACTATTAAGAATAAATATCCATTGCCGAGTATAGATGATTTGTTTGACCAGTTGAAGGGTGCTAGATATTTCTCAAAAATAGATTTGAGAAGTGGGTATCATCAACTGAAAGTAAGGAAGGAGGATGTACCGAAGACGGCATTCTGAACTCGGTATGGACATTACAAATTTTTGGTGATGTCTTTTGGTTTGACAAACGCCCCTGCAGTGTTCATGGATTTGATGAACAGGGTGTTTAAACCATTCTTGGACAAGTTTGTGGTGGTGTTCATCGATGATATTTTGGTGTACTCTAAAACTCAAAAGGAACATGTGGAACACTTACGTCTAACGCTGGAGACGCTGAGAAAAAAAAGTATTATGGGAAATTCTCTAAATGTGAATTTTGGCTGGAACGTGTACAATTTCTTGGGCATGTAATTGACAATGATGGAATTTCAGTGATTCCATCAAAGGTTGAAGCTATGATAAATTGGGAACAACCAAGAACTCCATCAGAAGTGAGAAGTTTCTTAGGATTAGCAGGGTATTACAGACGGTTTATCCAGGATTTCTCCAAGATTGCCACTTCGTTGACAAATTTGATGAGGAAATCTGTAAAATTTGTTTAGACGGAGAAGTGTGAAGAAAGCTTCTAAGAATTGAAAAAGAAGTTAAGTATGGCACCTGTGTTGTCATTACCGGATAATACAGGAAATTTTGTGGTGTATAGTGACGCTTCACACAAGGGATTAGGATGTGTCCTTATGCATAACGGCAAAGTCATCGCGTATGCATCAAGGCAATTGAAGGACTACGAAAAAGGGTATCCAACTCATGATTTAGAGTTGGCGGCAGTTGTATTTGCTTTAAAAATATGGAGACACTATCTCTATAGAGAAAAATGTGAGATCTACACAGACCATAAGAGTCTGAAGTACATTTTCACTCAGAAGGACCTGAACATGCGTCAAAAGAGGTGGATGGAATTAATAAAAGATTACGATTGTGAGATCTTTTATCATCCAGGCAAAGTAAAAGTGGTTGCAAATGCCTTAAGTAGGAAAGGCAGGGAAAAGTTGATGTTGTTAACTGATAAGGAGGAGCTTATTACAGCAATGTCAAGGTTAGAGTTGGAAATCAAATTTTCAAAAGAATCCGATGAGAAATTGTACCAGATGGAAACCAGTCAAACTTTGGTGGACAAAGTGAAGAACGCTCAACTGCAGGATGAGGAATGCAGAAAAATAAGAGAAAGTGTGGTCGAGGGAAAATAAGTGAAATACAAGGTTGATACTGATGGAATGTTGAGATTCGGGTGACAAATCTAGGTCCCAGCAGTACCAGACATTAAAGAGGACATCTTGATAGAAGCCCATAGCTCGAGATATTCGATTCATCCAGGAAGTACGAAGATGTATCAAGATTTGTGATGACATTTTTGGTGGCCAAATATGAAAAGAGACGTTGCAGAATACGTTGCAAAGTGCTTAACATGTCAGAGAGTCAAGGCCGAACATCAAAGACCAAGCGAGTTACTTCAACCGTTTGAGATACCGGAATGGAAATGGGAATATATCACAATGGATTTTGTGGTAGGTCTCCCAATGACTCAGAAAGGATACGATGCGATTTGGGTGATAGTGGACAGATTGACAAAATCTACACACTTTTTGCCAATAAAGATTAGATTCAAACTTGATCAGCTGGCAAAACTATATGTTAAAGAGATCGTTACAAGACATGGAGTTCCAGTGTCAATTGTGTTAGACAGAGATCTGAGGTTCTGATAAGTAGGTTTTATACCTACTTATCCGGTATCTTTTACTTGAATTAGTTGTTTTTATTCATGTGTCTTAGTTACTTTTCATGCATTTTGTGTTCGTTTTATAGGTTATACGTTTGGAAGCGATGTGAGCGATTATTGGTAAGGAAAAGCACGGAAAATACAAACAAAAGCAAGCCGGATATCGTTTATGCTTTCATGTTCAATTCATGTTCTTGGCATGGAGCTTAGACTATATTGTAGAGCATTTTCTTAGCTTTCCAGAACATCTTGAATCATTCAAATCGGAGTTCGGATGAAAGAGTTATGACATTTCTACCAACGGACGTTGAACTTCACCGTTTTGGGTGGTCATTTGCATAGCAGTCACTTGCAGTCCAATTTCGACCATCATGCGATTGTTATTTCTGAAAACTCAAAGAATGAAAGTTGTATATCTCGTCGATAGCTTCGATTTGATAGGTTGTTGACCCCGTAACTCCTCTCAGTTTAAAAGGTATGGCAATTTTAGCAGAGGAGGTTCCAGCAGAAAATTAATTGGCATATTGGTACCTAGCCGGGGCTAGACGTTTTTGTGCCTTAGGACCCAGCCGGGGCTGGGGTCCTGGGCGTTTTAGCAGTCCACTACCCAGCCGGGGCTGGGTTTTTACAAGGGAAAAGGCCAGCCGGGGCTGGCCTATGCGAAAAATAGTAGATTTTGTCCGAATTTGAGTCCGAAAAGGATTGTTTCGAGTTGTTTGATTCAAGGACTTCCAAGAGGAATTAAAGACATGTATAAAGGCTTATAAAAGGAGGGGAATAACACAGATTAGAGGAGATTATTAGGAGATTAGAGAACATTCTATTAAATTAGATTAGAGTAAATTAGAGAAAAATACTAGTTCTAATTAGATTTGGAGATTGAAGCAACTTGGAGACCATTGAAGATTCAAAGGAGGAGCAAGGAGGGAGCGTCAAATCTACACAAAATAGATTATTTCTTCTCATCTTCTTCTATCTTTATCTTTTAATGTGTATTCAATTGTGGATTCTTAGTTTTAATTCAATAATCATGAACTAATTCTTTGTTTGAGATTACAATGGATCTTATTGTGTAGTTTATTTTAATATGCTTCGTTATCAATTAGTATTTTCTATTGTGAGAATTGTCTATTGTGATTTGGAATTAATTGTTTAATTGACTGGCCATCAATTACCGTGATAATCTATATGAACTCGAGAGATGAAGTATAGATTTAGTTCTAATCATG
The DNA here is from genome assembly GCA_020205505.1 of Panax japonicus. NCBI lineage: Eukaryota > Viridiplantae > Streptophyta > Magnoliopsida > Apiales > Araliaceae > Panax > Panax japonicus. The sequence goes on along the minus strand of JAINUV010000094.1, from coordinate 69,346 downwards.
ATAGCATGTGTTCAAGATTTTGTTAATAGCTTAAACTTGATGAGTGTTAAGGTAGAGATATGCTTGACATCGCATGTAATCGGGTAGAGAATTTATTCTTAAACCTTTTTCAATTGTAATTCACATAGAGATATAGTGGGTTAGTTGATTAAGGTGTTTAACGAATTTCTATCTTAATTGTGGATTGACGTTAATACGGTATTAGTGCATCGAGAGGTGGTTAATACTACTCTGGTGTTCTTGATTAACAATTCAGGATAGAGAATAATTGATGAGAAGTGTGTTAGCTTAAATGAAGCAATAAGTGAAGTTGTGATCTTAAATCTCCATAGTCTTAATTTAATTAGTGGAATAGTAGTTAATTTATATAGTTTGCATTTCATTCGTTTAAATAAGATTGAGTTGGTTACGGGTTAGTACTTGGTGATTTTTATTAAATAATTCTCCGTGGGAACGATACTCAACTTATCACTTTATTACTTGTTGACCACGTATACTTGCGTGTTGTGCGTAACTAGATTTTACCCAACAAGTTTTTGGCGCCGTTACCGGGGAATTAGTTTAATATTTTTTTACCAATATTATCTTCAATCAAATTAGTCCTAATTTAAATATTTTTAATTTTAATTTTAATTCTCTTCCTATATTTCTTTCTTTTCAGGTACCATGGATGACTTTGCGTATCAATGGCCATACACAAACATGACTCAGCCAAAGGGAATGGAGATTGACAGACTAGCGACACTTTCCGCAATGTCAGCACAGATTGAAGAACTTTCGAGGAAGTTGGACGTTGTTGTAGACCAAAAAAATCGAAGGATAACAGTTACTTGCAATTATTGTGCTGGTAATCATCCGAGTCATCAATGCACCGTCAATCTTGGGCCGTTACAGTATGGTGGTAATGACCTCAATCAGTATGCATATGATAATTACCATCAAGTTTGGGGGTATCACCCGGATTCGGCATGGAGCTACAATTATCAAGACCAATACTCTACTCCAAATTCAACATACACGCCGGAATTCTCATATCAACCTCTATTAAAAGAAGAAAAGTCAAGGTTGGAGGAATTGGTGTCCAAGTTCATAGCATCAAATGAGGAGAGAATGAGTAATCAAGCGAGGTTAATTCAAAATCTTGCGGATCAGATAGAGCAAATGACCAAAGCCGTAAGCAACCTTCCACCAAACACTTGGTTTTATGGCATGGATGATGAAATTGACGGAGAACCCGAACCAAATCTGCAAATGGATGAGCCACAAGGTATAGGAAGTGTGGAGACAATTGGGGATAATGAAATAGAGGTCCACACAGATCTAAATGGGTCTCCACCAAAGTTCAACGATCTGGTTAGATTTGCAAAACCGTACCCGCTTGGTAGTCATGTCGTCGGCGAAGATCTTATTGACATAAGAGTGAGTACAATTTTGAATCCATGGTGGGACGAGAAAGAGAAGATAGACGAAGAGCACATTATGTGTGACAAGCTTCCATGCCCCAAAGTGATCACATACACAATGAAGAAAACACCTAGTTGTGGGACGTTCTTGATTGAGATCTTACCAAATCAGAGCATGCTAGGTGACTTTGATGCATTAGCCATCTTAAATGGGAACCTACCAAAAGCTATATTATTTCCGATGGATGGAGGGTTCCTCAACTTTCGAAGAGGAATTGGATAGCATTGACCAGACAAAGTCAGGCTGAAAGACTATAAATCAAGCACTGACTGGGAGGCAACCCAGGAATTTTTCTATTTATATGCTTTACTAGTTTATTTAGTAGATAGGAATTAAGTTGTTTATTAAGTTCTCTTATAATCTAATCCATTCTGTCTCTCTTCATTGCAGGTATTGGATGTCCAATGGATAGGAAAATGATCGTTGCCGCCATCGCCACCATCACCTCACGCTTAGCTGATTACAGGGAAGTTCTCTTCTACTTATCACTATATTCTTACAATGCGGACATTGTAATTGCTAAGTTTGGGGGAGTTTAGTTTAATTCTTTATTGCATGTTTAGTTTCATGTTTATGTTATGTTATTTTGCATATGTTGTTAATTTAGTTTACATTCATTATTAAAAAAAATTCAAAAATTCAAAAATTTAAAAATAATATTTAGTTACTATGTTCATCTTGCATGAGTCCAGCTGTTTGATATTTACAGTTTATTTTGGCCAATGATGAGAATGGGATTGAGTAGACAAGTAGCGTACTGACTATTAGAGCTTTGATGTAATTTCTTGTTATGAATTGAATCTTTTTCTGTTTAAAACTGTTACAATAAGGATAACACAATAAAAATAACTTGTTGATTGATTGAGTTTAAATTGATACATAATGGGACTCTAAAGGATAATGCTAGTTTGAATGAAATAATGAGAAGAATAAGTAGTGATGACTAAAGTTCGATAAGAACCTAAGTTTGGGGGGGGGGGGGAATTGGGATATATAAGCTTCAAAAAAAAGAAAAAAAAATACCATGGCTAGTTTTGTTTCGGGACCTTTGTTACTTGAGTAAGTACGCCCGAAGGGGTATCATAAAACCTAGCGCCCTAAGGTCTTATATGGTCTGGGAGTCGTAGGTCGAAAGCTCGTTAAGGGGTAGCACTGTTAGCCTAATGGAATGAGACATTGCACAGTCATGGTTAAAAAGTAAAAAAAAGAAAAAAAATAATAAAACGGGAAAAGAGCAAAAAGCCCCCGTATATGAAAATAAAGCATAAGTATCCCATGTTAACCCTTGATATTGGTAATTGTTTGATTTTAGTTGGATATCGCTTATTTTTGGATTTCTTAAGTTTACACTGTATGATGCCTTTGAAGAGACTTGTTATGTGTTAAATTTAATTTTATATCAGTTAACATTATTGTGGAGCACACACGCACTATACCAGTAATAACAGTTTAAGATTTGATGATTGATTAGGAAATTGTTGATTGGTTTTGATATGAAGTATTATCATGTTTACTTGATTGCTCTAAGGTCGAATGAATAGATTTGTGTTTATCAATACTGCTAGATTCATAGGCATGTAGATTAGTTCCATTCCATTGCATTGCATTGCATTGCATTTTTTTTGTTTTTGCTTGAGGACAAGCAAAGGTTTAAGTTCGGGGGTATTTGATAAGTAGGTTTTATACCTATTTATCCGGTATCTTTTACTTGAATTAGTTGTTTTTATTCATGTGTCTTAGTTACTTTTCATGCATTTTGTGTTCATTTTGTAGGTTATACGTTTGGAAGCGATGTGAGCGATTATTGGTAAGGAAAAGCACAGAAAATGCAAATAAAAGCAAGCCGGATATCGTTTATGCTTTCATGTTCAATTCATGTTCTTGGCTTGGAGCTTAGACTATATTGTAGAGCATTTTCTTAACTTTCCGGAACATCTTGAATCATTCAAATCGGAGTTCAGATGAAAGAGTTATGACATTTCTACCAACGGACGTTGAACTTCACCGTTTTGGGTGGTCATTTGCATAGCAGTCACTTGCAGTCCAATTTGGACCATCATGCGTTTGTTATTTCTGAAAACTCAAAGAATGAAAGTTGTAGATCTCGTCGATAGCTTCGATTTTATAGGTCGTGGGCCCCGTAACTCCTCTCGGTTTAAAAGCTATGGCAATTTTAGCAGAGGAGGTTCCAGCAGAAAATTAATTGGCATATTGGTACCTAGCCGGGGCTAGACGTTTTTGTCCCTTAGGACCCAGCCGGGGCTGGGGTCCTGGGCGTTTTAGCAGTCCACTACCTAGCCGGGGCTGGCCTATGCCAAAAATAGTAGATTTTGTCCGAATTTGAGTCCGAAAAGGATTGTTTCGAGTTGTTTGATTCAAGAACTTCCAAGAGGACTTAAAGACATGTATAAAGGCTTATAAAAGGAGGGGAATAACACAGATTAGAGGAGATTATTAGGATATTAGAGAGCATTCTATTAAATTTGATTAGAGTAAATTAGAGAAAAACACTAGTTCTAATTAGATTTGGAGATTGAAGCAACTTGGAGACCATTGAAAATTCAAAGGAGGAGCAAGGAGGGAGCGTCAAATCTACACACAATAGATTATTTCTTCACATCTTCTTCTATCTTTATCTTTTAATGTGCATTCAATTGTGGATTCTTAGTTTTAATTTAATAATCATGAACTAATTCTTTGTTTGAGATTACAATGGATCTTATTGTGTAGTTTATTTTAATATGCTTCATTATCAATTAGTATTTTCTATTGTGAGAATTGTCTATTGTGATTTGGAATTAATTGTTTAATTTACTGGTCATCAATTACCGTGATAATCTATATGAACTCGAGAGATGAAGTATAGATTTAGATCTAATCATGATAGCATGTGTTCAAGATTTTGTTAATAGCTTAAACTTGATGAGTGTTAAGGTAGAGATATGTTTGACATTGCATGTAATCGGGTAGAGAATTTATTCTTAAACCTTTTTCAATTGTAATTCACATAGAGATATAGTGGGTTAGTTGATTAAGGTGTTTAACGAATTTCTATCTTAATTGTGGATTGACGTTAATACGGTATTAGTGCATCGAGAGGTGGTTAATACTACTCTAGTGTTCTTGATTAACAATTCAGGATAGAGAATAATTGATGAGAAGTGTGTTAGCTTAAATGAAGCAATAAGTGAAGTTGTGATCTTAATACTCCATAGTCTTAATTTAATTAGTGGAATAGTAGTTAATTTATATAGTTTGCATTTCATTCGTTTAAATAAGATTGAGTTGGTTACGGGTTAGTACTTGGTGATTTTTATTAAATAATTCTCCGTGGGAACGATACTCAACTTATCACTTTATTACTTGTTGACAACGTATACTTGCGTGTTGTACGTAACTAGATTTTACCCAACAGGTTCACAACAAACTTCTGGTAGAGACTACAAGAATGTTTGGGAACACAGTTGCGAATGAGTACGGCATATCATCCGCAAACAGATGGCCAAAGCGAACGAACGATTCAGACATTGGAAGATATGTTGAGAGTATACGTTATGGATTTCAAAGGAAGCTGGGATGAATAATTACCATTGGTGGAATTTTCCTATAATAACAGTTACCACACAAGTATCGGCATGCCGCCTTACGAAGCATTATACGACAGGAGGTGCAGAACTCCATTGTGCTAGGTTGAAGTCGGAGAACGTCAACTGTTAGGACCAGAACAGGTACAACACACTGCTGAGGTTATCAAACTCATCAGAACAAGATTGGTAGCTGCTCAAGACTGACAAAAGAAATATGTTGATCAACACAGACAAGATCGTGCATTTGACATAGGGAATTACGTATTCCTAAAAGTTTCTCCTTGGAAGGGGAAAATTTAATTTTGTAAAAAGGGGACACTAAGTCCAAGGTTTATTGGACCCTTTGAAGTGCTGAGGAAAGTTGGAGAGGTAGCTTACGAGGTAGCTCTACCTCCAGAATTGCAAAACATTCATAATGTTTTTCACGTGTCGGTGTTACGACCGTATAAATCGGATTACAAGCACTTAATTGAGTATGAACCATTACAGTTTGAGAAAGACTTGTCATATGAAGAGGTTCCTATCCAAATAGTCGACATGAAAGAACAAGTGCTCAGGAATAAGGTGATACCTTCTGTAAAGGTAATATGGAGGAACCACAATGTTGAAGAGACCACGTGGGAACTCGAAGTTGAAATGATGAAGAATTACCCTGAGTTATTTGTTTAATCTATGTCTTCGATTCTGGGGACAGAATCTTTGTAAGTAGGGGAAAATGTGATGAATGAATTATTTGAATTGTGATTCTGGGGACAGAATCCTTGTAAGGAGGGAATGATGTAACATTCTAGAATTTTATAAATTATTATATTAAATATTTATTGAATTATATAAGTATTTAGTGGATGTGTTTATTGTTCAATAAATAATTGTTCAAATTTGATTCAATTTGGTTAACTATTTGTTAAATAAATAATTATGGAAATTAATTATTTTTGCTAATTTAATTTAATTATTAAGTTAGAAAGTTTTGATTAAATAAATTATTATATTTTAATTTGAATTGTAAATTAAAAGGATGTGTTAGTGAATTAAATTAAAGTGTGACAAATAACCTTGTTATAAAGGAGTTACTAAAATAAATTAAGGGAGTTTAATTCAGTTTTGCCAAATAAGGCCTAATGCCTATTAAGTCTTTAATATATTTGAGTTTTACCAAACAATACATAGGGATTAATTGATTATTTTTTTTAGTGGTTAGCCAAACAAGCCTTATGGCTTTTGGTTTTCAAAACTTAGATAACTGATATCAGTTATATGTTTTATATTTATATTATATAATAAATATATATTATATCTTATATACATTAGATATCTAGTACGTAGTTAGAGTTAGGGAGAAATAACAAAAACTCAAAGAAGAAGAAAAGTGATAGAGAAAGAAGAGAGGAAGAAAGGCTAGGGAATTGGAGAGAAGAAGAAGCTTGAGAATGAAAAAGGGTTGGCCATCATCTTCTTCAAACAAGATTTCATCTAAACTCTATTATTATTTTTCTTTTCAAATTTAAAGTTGTATTCTCTCTCCCAATTTTCTCCATGAAAGCTTTATAGAAGTGGAATTTTATTATGTATGTGATTTTATATGATAATATAGTGTTGTTAAACTATTTTCTTAATCTATAATTGAGAATAGTCCATGAATTTATATTATGTATATGGTTGTGAAGTAAAACTATTTTTACAGAGAGTTTTTGTGTGTGTATATATATATATATATATATATATATATATATATATATATATATATATATATATATATATATATATATATATATATATATATTGTTTGGTTTAAGGTAGAAATTAAGGGTTTATTTGTTGTTTAGTTGATAAATTGATTATTGAATGTGGTAGAGTATGTATAAACTTTGATAAAGTGCTTTGAATTAACTGTTTTGGTTGAAAAACAAAATCACAGTGTTTATTTTCTTAAAAAACATCAAAAAGTTAGTTTTTAGCAAAAATAGTAAAATTGGATGTTTTTGCTAACAAATTTAACACATCCAATTTTACTATTTTTGCTAAAAACTAACTATTTGATGTTTTTTAAGAAAATAAACACTGTGATTTTGTTTTTAGACTGTCTAAGTTAGTTTCTAACAGTCTAAGTTAGTTTACATGATGTCTTTGTATGAATTACATGCTAATTAGACTGTTAGAAATGAGCTTGTAGGCCAAAATTGGCTTTTTCTTATACTGTTGCCGAAGCTGTCAGTCGAAACTGCAGTTTCGCGTCGCAGCGCGGCTTGGTAGTATTAGTTTCGCGCCGCAGCGCCGGCCCCAAGCCACAGCGCGGCCTGGTAGTATTATTGTCGCGCCGCAATGCCATCACCGCGCCGCAGCGCGAGTTAGCAGAATGGTTTGACAGTATACTTTTTGTACTCAAAATTTTAAAGGAATTGCTATGTGTTAATAGTAGGACTGTTAAATTATGATTTCAGTATTTTTATATCATGAATAAGCATGTTACTAGTGATTAACTTGTGTTATAACTTGATTATGTATTAAATAATCAAACCTACATGATGAATGTATTAGTTATGTGATAATGACTAACTATGTCATGATGACATATGTATATAGGATATTGTGATTTGAATTGTTCGGTTTAATCTACGAACAAGAAAAGTTTTGTAATCCTTTATCTTGTTGAACTAATTATTGTTTCCAATTCGATTACCTTATAATGATGCAAGCTGTCTAAACTTTGGTTTGATGTTGAACAAGTTATTCTTGTATTTAACTTGTTGTTTAGCATGCACAACTATTTATACTAATGTCGAACATTTTTATCATTCAAATTGCTATGCATGCTTAGTATTCAATTCTAATTAACCTTGGCTTAGTATTGTTCAAGCATGGTGTGTTATAGTTATTCAAATTGTATGCTATTAGATTATTCCTAAAGCATGACTTTAGTTTACTATGATTGATTCAATCACGATTATTCTATAGTATATTGTTATTGGTTTTATTCAACTAATCCTTAGTTGATGTTTGTTGAATTCCAAATTACCTTGAAAGCTTATCCAAACCAAACTTCCTTTGGTGCGGACTTGTACTCTAAATACTGAGATGAACAACCCTATTGTTATGATTAGGGGTTAACTTACGCATAGCGTTAAAATGTTTGAGCACAATACATTGTACAAAAGGATGATCCCCCTAAGTACGAGGTCCTTATAGTCTTATGACTGTTAAAGTTGGAGTTGAAAGATTACTTGCAACTGTGGACGTAGTTCATGGTCTTACGACCCTCAGTGATGTATATTTTCCATATTTTGGGATTTCAGATTCTGATTATTGTTGATAGGGTACTATTCACTGTTGATGAGCCTATTTTGGCAGTTATTATTGCTATACTCCTGTTGATTCCATGTTATATCTAGTGAGCAATTATTTTGCTCACTCTTGCATATTTATAAACTCATTGCAGCTAAAGAAGAGAAGGTAGGTGAACCTTCGACTAGCAAAGAAAAGGGAAAAATGTACAAGTGATTAAGACTTGTAATTTTTACTTTGATTAAGATGTTAGACATTTATTATGATGATCTTAGACTTTATTATAAAGAAGTTATATAATATTTTCCACATTTGAATGATAATTTAAGGTTGGATAACCTGGGAGATTTTTATTATGTAACCCTTTAATGGGAAAAGTTTTATTTATCCAGTTTTATTGTGATTGGGTAGTTAGATATGAATGTTTGATTCAGTGAACACCAAATCTTGTGGGAATAAAGTACCTGGGTTTGGGGGTGTCACAGGTGATGTATACCTATTTTGAGGGCGTCACAAGTAGCATATAAATCATATTTCTTTGCCCAAATTGTTTTATTCTAATTTTATTACAATTATAGTCAAAATGACCTTTTTAACCATAATTTTTACAAGTAATAAATGGTGAGCAATAAAGAGGCTTTTTCCTTGGTTTATTATTTATTACTCTAATTTTATTAGTAGTGCTTTTTATGTTTTTAACAAGATTATATCCAATTTTTTGTTTATCTAGACTTGACCTTTGAGCACCCAACATTATATTTAAATTTTCTTCTCCTTGAACAAATTTTGCAAGATCATTTTTCAAAGATATTATTTCTTCCTCGTTAATTTGCATGTTTATTATTTTTCCATCATTAAAAACATCAATACAAATATCTCTCATTTTCAAACTTTCTTTTAAATTATCGTTTTCATTTTTTAGATAATTGTATTCTTCATTTAACTTGTTTGTACGATTATATAAAATTTTATTATAGTTATCTAGATAGTAAATTTTAGCATTTAACTTGGATACTTCACTTGATGTGCAATCTTTAACGATTTCTTATTTTTTTTTTATTAAAGTTTCTACTTCTTTCATTAAATCATTTATCCAATTTTTTAAATGAGCATTTTTCTCTTTAATACGAAAATTTTTATTCTTTAAAAGAAGATAATCGGAAATAGTAATTTCACCAAGTTCAGAGTTTACCTCGGATGATTCCTGATTTCTTAATCCAGTGAAGCATAGTTGAGTAGTTTCATCATCTTGTTCTTCATGATCGGGCTCATCATCGCTCCATGTCATTAATGTTTTTCCCTTTGAATTGTTTGTTTTGTTCTTCCTTTTCATTTAGAAACAGTCACTTCCTTCACCTTAGTAGTTCCCTCGTGGCTCATGATGATTGTATCCCAAATTTCTTTTGCGGTAGTACATGCAAAAACTTTGTCAATTTTTGCTTGAATCATACCACTCAGCAGCATGTTCATGTCTTTGGAGTCATAAGATACCATGTATGATTCATTTGGATCTATTTTCATGAGAGTCTTTGGTTTCCCATCATCATGTCTCAGAATGACAGACCTAATTTCAACAACCCACCACTCCCATGGGTATCGTTTGAGATAGATCATCATTCTGAACTTCCAAAAGTTGAAGTTTTCACTTCCGAGAAATAAAGGTGGTCGGCTTGTGGATTGACCTTCTTGAAAATTGAGGTGTACCATAGGATCTTTCCCTACGACCTGCAAAGATCAATATTAGTAGAGCCTTGCTCTGATACCAAATGTAATTCTGTAAATAAGCACACCTAGAGGGGGTGAATATGTGTTCAAACCCACAAATGATTAACAATGGACAATTTTTAAAGTTTACTGCTGCAGATTATAATCGGATAGGCAACCCCTGTCGGTTTTAGTATATGTTCTTCATATGTTATAATTGGATAGCTAATCCCTGTCTGTTTTAGTATATGTTCCTTGTCAATTATAATTAGACAGTTAATCTTTGTCTATTTTAGTGTATGTTCAAGCACAAACTAAAACTGAATATGCAGAATACAAAAGCAGATAAAAGATAAGAGCAGAACAGAAATCACACAAAGATTTTTACGTGGTTTAGCCCTTATCCTCTACTCTAGTGGCCTAATTCAATACCAATAAGTATTGAAGACACTTTTTATTAAAACTTAATATTCAAAAGATTACAAAAAAACTCCCTGCACAACGAAGACCGATTCTGACTTGGACACCTCTTCCCCTTGTACCTCTTCAACTTCTCTCACCTCTGATGTGACGCCCCCAAATTTGGTTACTTTTACCTCGGGTTTGGTGCTCATGATACAAACATAACCATTCATTTCATTAAAATACTAACTTAAACCTGTCTTAGATTACATAAATATCTTATTTAAAACACAGGTTCTATAGACCTTTACATAACTTAAATACCAAATAATATTACAAAACATAATAGTAAAAGTATTTATTACATCAACTACTTAAGTTCATATAAGCATAGACGCTTAATAAATATTTATTTTGCAACTTTACCTTTTCCTTTATTTTTCCCGGACGTATCAGCGTTCTCGGTTTTAACTGAAAACATTATATTCATCGCAAGGGTGAGAAAAAGCTTGCTCAGCAAAGAAATAAATAGTTGAATAGAATGGAACAGAAATATTTATAATAAAGAGGATATAAATCAATAGATACTGAACAAAATAGTTCTTTAAAAGTTTTGAGTCTAAAAATCAAGCGTTAGCATGCTGTAAGGTCAAATGGCCAGTGAACTCTGTACTAGAATTGACAGTACTAACACTGCAATCCATGGATACAAATAGTTATTAAAACTGTTATATATCCTAGACTTTTACTTTAAGGGATCAACCTAAGTACCCTATATTATGCATAACATAACAGTCTAATGATACATTACATTTCCTTCAGAATCATATGTCCGGTACAATATGCCCCTATAAAAAGGGTTGTTCGTTCACAGCATTATATAACAGTCCGCACCATAACAAAATGGTTTGGAAAATATTAAATGATATTTTCATGAATAAATAATATCAATATATCTCAACAGTTATCTAGCCGAAATAATGGCATTGACACTCTTTCAATATCATCAAAATAACTGAATTTGAAGTATTAAAGTATAAATAAGTTGAATAACTCGAAAAGATAGCTTTTGAGTTAAATACTACAATATAAACTTATTTAAGAGAGAAAGGTTTGATATACTTGATAACATTTTAACTATTCTCTCGAAGTTGATTGGAATAAAAAGGTTTTACTACCTTGTATTATTCATAAGTAATGAGAGATAATTCAGAATTTAGAGAACTTGCCTACATATGAATAAATCCAAAATACTTTCTTAATAAAGAGTAAGATTTAGATACTTGCTTGGTTTGTGGACTATTGATAAGATTCAGCTTAATGTGTTCTCACAGAGCCTACACAAATTTATTTGCATTTACAAGCATATTAGCCAAACATCCAGGTCATCTAACTTGTGTATTCATATATTACATAGTCATATTGATTATGTTCTTATTTTATGTTGTTATTTTCGAGATATTTATATACATTTTTCAAATACCTCATCCATGTTCTTACCATAACCATTTTCTTCTTTAATAGGGTTCGACATAAACCCAGTTCATGAAAATTATACACTTTTAGTTCATATTCCTTTTCTATCTCACTGTATGAATATTTCGTCTCAAGGTGAATACGTAAGATATTTCATGACTTGATTATGATTGTATATTATAGGAATAGAATCATAGTTTCCAATTTGCTTGGTAACCCATATTGACAAACTATTTACTCAAACTTGGCTTAACAATTCCAAATTAGAAGTCTAATTATGCCAATCGCTAACTCATAGATTAAAAACTCATTTATAGCGAATTGCATGTCTTGGGTGTAACTAAAATTTGTTTTCATGTCTTGAAAGTACTTTCTCTTTGTATAGTTAACTTTTAATATTCCCCAAGATTTATTGCTTCATTTCAACACATTAATGCATTAACTATTTGTGTTTTCCTTCATTAAGCCAAAACAACCTTTTGTTGGTTAAATGTATATATAGCAGTCCTCTTTTGTCTTTCTATGCCAGCAGCCAAGCTTGGCTTGGCCCCGTGAGGCTCAACTAAGCTTGGTGTGGCCATACTTGGCCTCGCGGCCCCAACCACAACATAGCAGCCCATAATTTGCTAGATTTTTCTTCATTAGTTGACATCTTTTACATTACTCATATAGTTGAGTAGTGGTTTTGCTATATATTCTACATGCTCGTTTATTTAGGAGTTAGAATTTAAGCTTTATGGGTAAACTAGCAAACTGAACCATGATATCAAACTAGCATGCCCAAACAGCCATTACAATTGGTCCTGGGTGACTGTTACCTGCTGCTAGAATAGTTGTTTATTGCTGCCCACTGCTACCTTTAGGCAGCAACCCCTTCCTCCTTGTTTCAAGTGATTCCATATTCTAACTAATTAATCTAGTTGCCAAGGACTTTTGGTAAATTATAAATAGAAATCACCTATTAGAATAACCTATAAACTGTAGTGAATACATACACTATACAAACTCAACTGCTTGCTAACACAGCCTCTGCTGTGGCGAAATGGAGACTGTCACAGCCAATGACAGCAGCTCTCCCCTTTTTACTTCCAACTTTCTAATTTTTCATCTTACATTTTAATCATTTTAATACGCTGAATTCTTAGGGTTGATATAGGTTATATACTCACCTATTTAGAAAAAGTATTAGCTAAATTTTTTGGATAGTTTAACCCTTCCGATCGAGAGCTCAAAAGAACCCCAAACCTCATCCACATCACTGCTACTGTTGTTGCAATAAGCAGTAGCCCAACACCCATTATTCCTACTTCGTGGTTCAATTACTTCTAGCTCATCCACCGGATTATAACCCTTTTGAAACATGTTAAACATAGCATATGAAACTACATTTAAAAGTTATAAACTCTCCGTTTTGGGTTCTTTATAATGCCTAAAATAGTGATCAAGAATGACTTGACCAACTAGTTTCATTTTCCTTTCTTTGGCTTGAAATTTTAATTTTGTTCTATTTTGACATACTCAAACACTCTAATTATCATTACATATGTTATATAAACCAAGCCCCAGCTTTTGTTTTGTCTAATATTAAGTTTTTTTAGCCAAAATAGCCCATTTGGGACTTTTAACAAACATCTAGCGTGCACATTTTACCGACACCCTTTTCATAGCTATAAATTTGCTCTACAATCCTATTTTAGCCTCCTTATTCCTCCACACAACTAACCTATCTCCTGTAAGACCCCAACTTTTATGAATAAAGATTTAATTTTCTCTAAATATTATTTTTGAATAATAAGGTATGGATTTGATATAATGTTATAGTTGTGGGTAATATTTAAAAATTTTGCAAAGTAAGCAAGTTGTCATAAAATATTCGTTTGGTCGGGAAATATTCGTTTTATCAGGGAATATTCGTAAGATGACACAATCATTGGTGGACCCCGTAACAGAATTACTGTCGAAGTTAGAAAACGATAGAAATAACTTTTTATAAAAATAACGGCAAAAGTTTTACCATTAACTGTTGAAATATCCGGTGATAAAAGTACAGTAATACGCGTGGTTGAATAATAGCACACGGTATTGTACAGTATCTTTGATTATTGATGCTTCCATGAGAAGTCACTCAGTTTTGTTAAATTATTGCAACAGTATTTGCTACATAGTATCTCACATTATTGATTCAATTATTGTCACAATATTTTATATTATTAAATCAATAATTGAGATGACAAAGTTATTCATATTATTATTTACATTATTGACGATGTCTAGAAAGTTCTGTCGAGGAAAGGGGTTTGGTCATCTAATTGCAAGCGAATAAGGAGAAGTCCTTATCGAAAAGCCCCCTCTTTCATGGAATGATCTTGTTGTTAATATTGCAAGTTATAATATTTATGATGAATAAATGTTATCAAAAATGTGTTTACAAGAATATTATTCTTGAATATTTTTACTCCACAAAGCAGTTATCATGTTGACAATTTGGACATTCTTAAACTATGGATAAATTGAATTATAAATCTTTACTATTTATCCTTGATCTCGTTTGATTGATTTCTTATATCATTGTCATCATCCTCATGCTTATATTTTGATGAAAGTCATCTTTGGCTTGTAGTGCATAGATGGATTGTTGATTGGTATGATTATGACTAGGAATTATGTATCGGTATAATCATAACCCGTAATGTTATAAATGATATGGTAAAAGTCCTCATTGGCCCGTAGTGCATTGATGGACAGTCGTTGGCATGATCATAACCATAGGGGATAATAACGACTATCCTTGGCCCGTAATGCTTGGATAATTTGTGCATGTGATACTAATGAATATCCTTGGCCCGTAGTGCATGGATAATTCGTGCATGTGATACTAATGAATATCCTTGGCCTGTAGTGCATGGATAATTCAATGATGTGGATTATTTATTGAGCTGTGTTACAGCGATAAAATATTGATCATGGACTTTTAAATCCTAGAAGATAGTAGATATCATGCTCTACTTGACTCTTATAATGGATTATTTATTCCGTTGCAGTTAAACTTGTTGTCTATTATATTTTATCAGTTTAACACTGTTGAAGGCTAACGATAATTTATTCTGCATTATCTCAGTCATAATATTCTTTACTGGGCTAGTTGAGCTCATGCTTTTCTTTCATTTTTCTCTTCAGGAAATGATAATATAGTTGGGACTAGTCGAGGAATGGAGTGACAGTCCATATGATTGCTATAGTATAGTCCTCACTATTCTGTGAAATAGTGTGATAATAAATGTAATGAGGACTTCATTTGAGTTTGTATATTGTCTACGAGACAATATTCGTGTTAAAACTATCAGCTTACGTTTGTCGTAATGTATAAATTAAGTTTGTATTTGATTTCTGTACCATGTATTTGGCGACTCAAAATGGGTGATGTATACCTATTTTGGGGGCATCACAGTTTGTATCGGAGCTTAGGGATATGATCCCTGACTGAGATTTGAGACTAGAACTAGGAAAGGAGAGACGAGTAAATCATTCGCTAGTATGACCTACCTAAGCTTATTTGTTATTTAATTGGTCGGTCAGAATATAGGGATAATATGTGATATGTCAATTAACCCTTGTTTTGTGGCAGTGTTTAAAAATGGCATCTGAAAATGTTAAGATAAGCAATGAAGCACATGAGACCATTGAGTCACCACCGATCAATAACCAGGATAATGTGCATCAGGAAGGCAGCAATCCTTATGTAAATAACAACACTGACCAAATGATGAACGATGGGATGTTCAAAAGCTTTATGCAATTCATGCAACATGATCAAGCGAGAGAGACTCTTGTTCAACATACAGGTGGAAACACTGGCAACTCTCGGATGGTCACCACTAAGCAATTCAAGGAGCTGGGACCACTGAAGTTTTTGGAAAAACCAAAAGCACTTAAGGCAGAGACATGGATTATGCAGATCACCAAGATATTTGATGCCTTGGGATGCTCCGAGGAGAGGTAAATCATTGGTGGGAATCCGTAAAATTTACTCAGCCTGTCGCACTAAAGATGTCTTGGGAGAAATTCAAAGAATTATTTAACGATAAGTACTTTCCTGAAAGTATTCATCACATGAAAGAAGTAGAATTCATCAAGCTGGAGCAAAACAATATGACCATGTCATAGTAAGAGGCTAAGTTTGTGGAGTTATCCCGGTTTGCATCCCATTTGGTTGATAATGAGGAGCGAATGACGCGAATGTTTCTGAGAGATTTGAAACCCGAAATACGTCAATACCTCATTTCTCACAAACTTTACTTGTATTCAGATGTTGTGAATAGGGCTCAGTTATTGGAGCGCGATAATTAGTCAACCCAACCAAGAGAGAGCAGCTGACGAAGCGATAATACCAGTGGTAGCAGTCATCGAAGCAATGATAACAAATGTGGAGGAAATCAACATGCCAAAAATGGTAACCACTTCGGTGGTAATCATGGCCAAAATAATAAAAGTGGAAATTTTAAGAAGAGAAGGTTCAACGGTGATGGAAAGACAGCAGCACCAACACCCATTTTCAAGGGAGGAGAATGACCTCTGGTTATATGATACAAATGCGGAGGGGAGGGACACATCTCTCCAAATTGTATGCAGCAACCCAAAGCGTGTTACAATTATGGAAGAGAAGGTCACCTAGCCCAATTTTGTCGTGTAGTGAAGTCAAGTCCAGCTGGAATGTAGACACCAAAGACTGTTCCAGACAAGTCAAAGTCGGTAGTTCAAGGGAGAGCGTTTGTTGTGACCTCCCAAAAAGCGAGGAACCCAAATGAAGTTATCATGAATAAGCTAATCATAAACTCTTGCGAAGTCTATACCTTATTTGATATCGGTTCAACCCATTCTTTTATTTCTCCTACTTGCGCTCAACGTTTAAATTTAACTCCAGAGAAATTAGACTTTGACTTATCTGTTGAACCTCCATTGGGAGAAACCTTCATTACATCCACTGTTTATAAATCTTGTTTGATTCAAATCGGCAACCTCACGTTACCTATCGATCTTATCTCTTTGAAAATAATTGCATTTGATGTAATTTTAGAGATTGATTGGTTAATCACTCATCATGCTAAAATTCATTGTTTTCATAAGGTTGTGAGCTTTCATATTCCTAACCAACCTATTATGTGAATTCAAGCAACCAAACCACTAAAGTTAATCACTATAATATCAAGCCATAAAGCAATTCGTTTATTGAAAAATGAATGTCAACTTTCTTAGCCCATGTCACGAATTTAAACAAAAATACTTCAGATTTGAATGATATTTCTATTGTTAATAAATTTCCTGACGTATTCCCTGAAGAACTTCCTGGTCTACCCCTAGAGCGTGAAATCGAGTTTGGTATTGACCTTGAACCCGATACAAAACCCATTTCCAAAACCCAATATCGAATGGCTCC
The DNA here is from genome assembly GCA_020205505.1 of Panax japonicus. NCBI lineage: Eukaryota > Viridiplantae > Streptophyta > Magnoliopsida > Apiales > Araliaceae > Panax > Panax japonicus. The sequence continues at coordinate 51,997 of JAINUV010000094.1, read as the reverse complement.
TATTGAACTTCAGGAGTTAAAAACCCAACTACAAAAATTGTTAGACATCGATTTCATTCGTCCTAGTACGTCTCCTTGGGGTGCTCCTGTTTTTTTCGTAAAGAAGAAAGATAGGAGTATGCGACTTTGTATTGATTATCGGGAGTTGAATCATGTCACTGTTAAAAATAGGTACCCGTTACCTCGCATTGATGACCTGTTTGACCAGTTTCAAGATGCTAAATTCTTTTCAAAGATCGATCTTCATTTCGGATATCACCAGTTAAAGATTAAAACTGATGACATTCCAAAGACTGCTTTCAGAACTCGGTACGGGCATTACGAATTCCTAGTCATGTCTTTTAGATTGACTAATGCTCCTGCTGCTTTCATGGATATGATGAACCGAGTATTCAAGAATTATTTGGATCATTTTGTGGTTATTTTTATTGACGACATCCTCATTTACTCCAAAAGCCGTGGAGATCATGAGAAACACTTGAGGCTGATACTCCAAAAGCTTTGTGAAAACAAGCTATATGTGAGACCCCAAATTTTATGAATAAAGATTTAAATTTCTTGAAATATTTTTTTTGAATATTATGGTGTGGATTTGATATAATGTTATAGTTGTGGATAATATTTACAAATTTTACAAAGTAAGCAAGTGGTTATATAATATTCGATTAGTCGGTGAATATTCATTTTAACAGGGAATATTCATACGATGGCACAATCATTGGTGAACCCCACAACGGAAGTATTTTTGTAGTAAGAAAATGACAAAATTATCTTTTTATAAAAATAACGGCGAAAGTGTTACCGTTAAAACTGTTGAACTACCCGATAGTAAAAGTACAGTAATACGCGTGGTTGCATAGTAGCACATGGTATTGATTATTGATGCTTATGTAATAAGTCACTCAGTTATACTCAATTATTGTTGCAGTAGATGTTGCATCATATCTCTAATATTATTGATTCAATTATTGTCACAGTATCATCTGTATAATATGTTATATTATTAAATTAATAATTGAGACGGCAAAGTTATTCATATTATTATTTGTAATATTGACAATGTCTAGAAGTTCTATCAATGAGAGGTTTGGTCACCTAATTGCGCGCCAATAAGGAGAAATCCTTTTGGGAAAGCCCCCTCTTTCTTGGGAACGACCTAGTTGTTAAATATTGTGAGTTATAATATTAATGATGAATAAGTTCGTGTTAACTAAAGATGAAATTGATAATTTTATTATGTGGGAAATATTAGTTTTAGTGAAAATCGATATTTATTTCGATAATAATTGATGTCTGGAGGTTATATTGACCAATCGGGTATTTATCCGGATAAATGAGCAATTAATTTATAATGATTCATATGATTATAACTATTTGTTCACATGTGTATATTATTGATTCACATTCATTTACAATTAGGAGAGTTGGTGCAAGATTGATAATACTTACATGACTAAGTTAAAAATGGAGGTATAGATGGAGGTACTATACTATAATTCATATTTTTGCATGTCTAGAACTATTGATTCACATGATTTACTATTAGGGGAGGTGGTGCAAGTTTGATAATACTTGCAGGACTAAATTTAAAATGAAGAAAAAGATGAAGGTATTATATTGTAATATTTCGAGCCCCAAAACGTACAATTATCGAAACTATATTTTTCTATAAATAGAAGCTCATTTTTTCTTCATTTCTCACCAATTCACTAAAGCTATAGAGCAATTATTATAGAGAGAAATTATAGAGAGAAAGAAGAAGAGAAGTCTGCTACCTCACTATTCCAGTATCCAGTTTTCTTCTAAGGTAAGGGATATTATTATTATAGTAATGGGTATTATTTCTTTCGTATTCATGAAGAGAGCTATTGTTATTCCATTCTTTATTATTCTATTAGCATAACATGTATACGCGGACTACTGTATACATGGTGAAATTCTTCTGTTATTCCATTCTTTATTATTATGTTGGAATAACCTGTCTATGCGAAATACTGTTGCATACATGGTGACATTCTTATGTTATTCCATTCTTTATTATTATGTTGGAATAACCTGTCTATGCGAAGTACCACATACATGGTGAAATTCTTCTGTTATTCCATTCTTTATTATTATGTTGGAATATCCTGTCTGTGCGGATTACGTATGACTTGGTTTCATTCTTTATTATTCTGTTGGAATAACCTGTCTGTTCGGTTTATCGCATGCATGGTGAATTCTCCTGTTATTCTATTCTTTATTATTCTGCTGGAATATCTTGTCTGTGCGGATTACGCATGACCTAGTTCCATTCTTTATTATTCTATTGAAATATCCTGTCTGTGTGGATTTCGCATGACATGGTTCCATTACTTATTATTCTGTTGAAATAACCTGTCTGTGCGGTCTATCGTATGCATGGTGAATTCTTCTGTTATTCCATTCTTTATTATTCTGTTGGTATAACATATCTATGTGAATTACCACATGCATAGTGAATGATCTTTCGTATTCATTCCTTATTAAACTGTGTAAATGATCTGTCTACGTGGATTACTGCATGACGGGTGAAAATCCATTTACAGTTTCGTAATTTTTCTGACCCTCAAAAATTCTGGAAAAAATTGAAATGATAACTTCATGAGTTTTCTAGATTGTGTCCAAAAATGACGATTTGTGGATGTATAGATTAGGAGTTATGAATTTTATGGAAAAAGACTATTTTAAAAGTAAACCCTTATAACTCCTCGTGGTTAACTCCAAAATTGGTGAAAATATTATTGGGAGTACATATATATAACAAGAGTATACCTTGTAAATTTCGGAATGTTTGGACAAAAGTACAATGTATGATAAATGTCTAAATATTCGGCAGTTTTGGCCATATGAAAAATAATAAATGAATTTTAAAAATTTCGAGAAAAATATATGTTCAATATAGGACTATATTCTGCTAAATCCCAGAAAGGAATAATTTTTGGGACTGATTTGGTATTTTTCATGAATATTGTTTAGTTACGAACATATGAATTAAATATGTTATGTGAAGTTAAAAATTGGTAAATAGGAGTTTATGGCTTGGAAATCCTATATAAGGTATATGCAGATTTTTTATGAGTGATTTGATCATTGGTGATGAAATCTTATGAGTATGGCATTTTTGAATGATTAAATGCATATTTGGTCAAGTGTAAACAATTAAATTAAATTGTTTATAAGTTTAAGAAGTGATTAAAATATTATTATAATATTAACAATATTAGATTATGAGTTTATTAAGTGATTGATAATATTTGGATAAATTTAAAGTCTTTAATATTTATCCTTATTTTCGTTTGATTAATGCTTATATTATTGTCATCATCCTCATGCTTATATTGTGATGAAAGTCATCTGTGGCTTACGTGCATAGATGGACTTGGTATGATTATAACCAGGGATTATTCGGTATAATTATGATCGTAATGTATCGAATGATGTGGTAAAAGTCCGCATTGGCTTGTAGTTCATTGATGGACAGTTATTGGTATGATTATGACCATGGATTATTCGGTATAGTCATGACCATTGATGATTACATGAATATCCTTGGTCGTGGTGCAGGGATGATTTGATTTTATTTATTAAGCTGAGTCTCAGCGATACAGTTGATGAAAAACTTTTTAAATCATAGAAGATAGTAGATTTTATGCTCTACTTGACTCTTCTAATGGATTGCTTGTTCCGCTGCAGTTAAACTTGTTGTCTATTATATTCTATCAGTTTAACATTGTTGAAGGCTAAAGATAATTTATTCTGCATTATCTTAGTCATAATATTTCTTACTGGGCTAGTTGAGCTCACCATTTTGCTTTCATTGTTCTCTTCAGGAAATGAGAACGTAGCCGGTACTAGTCGGGAATAAAGTGACGGTCCAGATGATAGTATTAGTAGTCCTCACTATTCTATAAAATAGTGTGATAATAAATTTAATGAGGTCTCCTTTAAGTGTGGATATTGTCTAGATGACAATATTTGTATTAAAACTCATAGCATATGTTTTGTCGTATTTTACACGACAGTTGTATAATTAAGTTTTTCTTTGTATTTTGTACCATGTATTTGGCGACTCAAGATGGGTGATGTATACCTATTTTGGGGGCGTCACAGTTGGTATCAAAGCTTAGGGATATGATCCCTGGCTGAGATGTGAGACAAGAACTAGGAGGGGAGAGATGGGAAATTCCTTCGATAGTATGACTTACCTAAGTTTATTCGGTATTTAATTGGTCGATCAGAATATAGGGATAATATGTGACATGTCAATTAACCCTTGTTTTGTGACAGTGTTTGCGAATGACATCTGAAAATATTGAGATAAGCAATGAAGCATATGAGACCGTTGAGTCAGCTCAACCAAAAGGTAACGACCAACAACACAATAATAATCATACCAGTGGCAACGGCCATCGGAACAATGATAACCATCGTGTTGGAAATTATCATGCCAAGAATGGTAACCACTTCAGTGGTAATCATGACCAAGATAATAGAAGTGGAAATTTCAAGAAGAGAAGGTCATTTAGCTCGATTTTGTCCTGTAGCGAAATCAAGTCCAGCTGGAACGATGGCACCAAAGGCAGATACGGACAAAACAAAGTCGGTGGTTCCAGGGAGAGCATTTTTCATGACTTCTCAAAGAGCGAATAACCCGAACGAAGTTAGCACGGGTTAATTAATTATAAATTTTGGTGAAGTCTATACCTTATTAGATACCGGTTCTACCCATTCTTTTATCTCTCTTTCTTTCGCTCAACTTTTAAATTTGACTTTGACTTATCAATTGAAACTCCGTTAGGAGAAACCTTCATTACATGTGTTATCCAAATCTTGAATGAGAGTCACAGTTTTGAATGATATTTCTATTGTTAATAAATTTCATGACGTATTCTTGAAAATTTCTTAGCCTACCCTTAGAGCGTGAAATCAAATTTTGTATTGACCCCAGTACAAAACTCATTTCTAAAGCCCATAAATATTTCTTTACGTAAAACAAACATATCATGCGCCAAAGACGTTGGCTCGAGCTGTTGAAGATTACGATCGTACCATTCAATACCATCGTGGAAAAGCGAACGTGGTAGCTGACGTGTTGAGTAGAAGATCGTATGCGTTTACGAGTGCGATGTTGTTAACACAAAGACCCATTTTGTATAACTTACAAATGATGAAAATAGAGTTAAAGACTCTAGGGACCCACGTGAAAATAACGAATATATGAGTAAAATCGACTTTAATCGACCACTCAAGCTACATACTCAGAGCTGATGAATGTGAAGAAGAAGGTTCAAGAGGGCATTATTCTAGAAGAAAGAATCGATGAAGAGAGGAAATCTCAACCCTCGATTTTATTTGCCCATTTGAAATCCTCGATTGAGTAGGAACTGTGGCCTATAGACTCGTTTTACCGCCAAGTATGTCGTGTGTTCATAACGTTTTTCACGTATCGATGTTACATAAATATGTGGACAACCCGAACCACATTATTAAATTAGAAATAGACAAGATAGCAGAAGATTTAACGTATGAGGAGATACGTGTTAAAATCTTGGATAAGAAGGATCACATTCGACACTCAAAGGTTATACCTCAACAGTTAGAATCTGAAATGAACTCAAGGTATCCTCATCATACCAGGTACGTACGTAAATTTCGAGTGCAAAATTTCATAAGGAGAGGAGATTGTGAGACCCCAAATTTTATGAATAAAGATTTAAATTTCTCAAAATATTTTTTTGAATATTATGGTGTGGATTTGATATAATGTTATAGTTGTGGGTAATATTTACAAATTTTGCAAAGTAAGCAAGTGGTTATATAATATTCGATTGGTCGGGGAATATTCGTTTTAACGGGGAATATTCGCACGACGGCACAATCATTGGTGGACCCCCACAACAGAAGTATTGTCGTAGTAAGAAAATGACAGAATTTTCTTTTTATAAAAATAACGGCGAAAGTGTTACCGTTAAAACTGTTGAACTACCCGGTAGTAAAAGTACAGTAATACGCGTGGTTGCATAGTAGCACACGGTATTGATTATTGATTTTTACGTAAGAAGTCACTCAGTTATACTCAATTATTGTTGCAGTAGTTGTTGCATCATATCTCTCATATTATTGATTCAATTATTATCATAGTATCAACTGTATAATATGTTATATTATTAAATTAATAATTGAGACAGCAAAATTATTCATATTATTATTTCTCATATTGACAATGTCTAGAAGTTCTGTCAAGTAGAGGTTTGGTCACCTAATTGCGCGCCAATAAGGAGAAATCCTTATTGGAAAGCCCCCTCTTTCCTAGGAACGACCTGTTGTTAAATATTATGAGTTATAATATTAATGATGAATAAGTTCGTGTTAATTAAAGATGAAATTGATAATTTCATTGTGTGGGAATTATTAGTGTTAGTGGAAATCGACATTTATTTCGATAATAATTGATGTCTAGAGGTTATATTGACCAATCGGGTAATTAACCGGATAAATGAGCAATTAATTGCTATTGATTCACATGATTATAACTATTTGTTAACATGTGTATACTATTGATTTACATTCATTTACTATTAGGGGAGTTGGTGCAAGATTGATAATACTTGCATGACTAAGTTAAAAATAGAGGTATAAATGGAGGTACTATACTGTAATTCATATTTTCACATGTCTAGAACTATTGATTCATATGATTTACTATTGATTCACATGATTTACTATTAGGGGAGGTGGTGCAAGTTTGATAATACTTGCAGGACTAAATTAAAAATGAAGAAAAAGAGGAAGGTATTATACTGTAATATTTCGAGTCCCAAAACGTGCAATTATCGAAACTATACTCATTCTTCCTACATTTCTCACCAATTCACTAAAGCTATAGAACAATTATTATAAAGAGAAATTATAGAGAGAAAGAAGAAGAGAAGTCTTCTACCTCACTATTCCAGTATCCAGTTTTCTTCTAAGATAAGTGATATTATTATTATATTAAGGGTTGTTATTTCTTTCGTATTCATGAAGAGGGCTATTGTTATTCCATTCTTTATTATTCTGTTGGAATAACATGTATACGCAGACTACTATATACATGGTAAAATTCTTCTGTTATTGCATTCTTTATTATTATATTGGAATAACCTATTTATGCGAAGTACTGCATACATGGTGAAATTATTCTGTTATTCCATTCTTTATTATTATGTTGGAATAACCTGTCTATGCGAAGTACAGCATACATGGTGAAATTCTTCTGTTATTCCATTCTTTATTATTCTATTGGAATATCCTGTCTGTGCGGATTACGCATGACCTGGTTCCATTCTTTATTATTTTGTTGGAATAACCTGTCTGTGCTGTCTATCGCATGCATGGTGAATTCTCTTGTTATTCCATTCTTTATTATTCTGTTGGAATATCCTGTCTGTGTGGATTACGCATGACCTGGTTCCATTCTTTATTATTCTGTTGGAATATCTTGTCTATGCGGATTTCGCATGACCTGGTTCCATTATTTATTATTCTGTTGGAATAACCTGTTTGTGCGGTCTATCGCATGCATGGTGAATTCTTCTGTTATTCCATTCTTTATTATTCTGTTGGAATAACCTGTCTATGTGGATTACCACATGCATGGTGAATGATCCTTCGTATTCATTCCTTATTAAATTGTGTAAATGATCTATCTACGTGGATTACCGCATAGCGGGCGAAAATCCATTTGCAGTTTTGTAATTTTTCTGACCCTTAAAAATTCTGGAAAAATTTGAAATAATAATTTGATGAGTTTTCTAGATTGTGTCCAAAAATGGCGATTTGTGGATATATAGATTAGGAGTTATAAATTTTATGGGAAAAGACTATTTTAAAAGTAAACCCTTATAACTCCTTGTGGTTAACTCCAAATTGGTAAATTTATTATTGAGAGTACATATATATAACAGGAGTATACCCTGTAAATTTCGGAATATTTGGACAAAAGTACAATTTATGATAAATGTCTAAATATTCGGCAGTTTTGGCCATATGAAAAATAGTAAATAATTTTTAAAAATTCTGAGAAAAATATATGTTCAATATGGGACTATATTCTGCTAAATCCCAAAAAAGAATAATTTTTGGGACTGATTTGGTATTTTTTATAAAAATAGTTTAGTTACGAACATATGAATTAAATATGTTATGTGAAGTTGAAAAATTGGTAAATATGAGTTTATGGCTTGAAAATCCTATATAAGGTATATGCAGATTTTTGATGAGTAATTTGATCATTGGTGATGAAATCTTATGAGTATGGCATTTTTGAATGATTAAATGCATTATTTGGTAAAGTATAAATAATTAAATTAAATTGTTTATAAGTTTAAGAAGTGATTAAAATATTGTTATAATATTAACAATATTAGATTATGATTTTATTAAGTGATTGATAATATTTGGATAAATTTAAAGTCTTTAATATTTATCCTTGTTTTCATTTGATTAATGCTTATATTGTGATGAAAGTTATCTGTGGCTTACGTACATAGATGGACTTGGTATGATTATGACCAGGGATTATTCGGTATAATCATGACCGTAATGTATCGAATGATGTGGTAAAAGTCTTCATTGACTTATAGTTCATTGATGGACAGTTGTTGGTATGATTATGACCATGGATTATTCGGTATAGTCATAACCGTTGATGATTACATGAATATCCTTGGTCGTGGTGCAGGGATGATTTTATTTTATTTATTAAGCTGAGTCTCAGCGATACAGTTGATGAAAAACTTTTTAAATCATAGAAGATAGTAGATTTTATGCTCTACTTGACTCTTCTAATGGATTGCTTGATCTGCTGCAGTTAAACTTGTTGTCTATTATATTCTATCAGTTTAACATTGTTAAAGGCTAAAGATAATTTATTCTGCGTTATCTTAGTCATAATATTTCTTACTAAGCTAGTTGAGCTCACCCTTTTGCTTTCATTGTTCTCTTTAGGAAATGAGAACGTAGCCGAGACTAGTCGGGGAACGGAGTGACGGTCCAGATGATAGTATTAGTAGTCCTCTTTATTCTATAAAAATAGTGTAATAATAGTGTAATGAGGACTCATTTGAGTGTGGATATTTTCTAGATGACAATATTTGTATTAAAACTCATAGCATATGTTTTGTCGTATTTCACAAGACAGTTGTATAATTAAGTTTTTCTTTGTATTTTGTATCATGTATTTGGCGACTCAAGATGGGTGATGTATACCTGTTTTGGGGGCGTCACACTATATGACAAATTGAAGAAATGCGAGTTCTGGCTTGAGGAAGTAGCATTCCTTGGGCACGTGATATCAAATCACGAAATATCTATTAACCCAACGAAGATTGAAGCAATACAAAGCTGGGAGCAACCTAAGTCAGTAACTGAAGTACGCATCTTTCTGGGCTTAGCTTTTTATTATCGGAGATTCGTTGAAGGATTTTCTCGAATCGCTACTCTATTAACTCAGCTGACTCAAAAAGATAAAAAAAATTCAATTGGAGCAAGGAATGTGAGAAGAGTTTTCAAGAACTCAAGAGGAGACTCAATTCAACACTTGTTCTGACAATACTATATGGTTCGTAGGGATTTTTCATCTACAACGATGCTTCAGACAAAAGTTTAGGATGTGTTCTCATGCAACATGGGAAATTCATAGCTTATGCCTCAAGATAACTCAAAGAATATGAGAGGAATTATCTTACTCATGATCTAGAGTTGGCAGCTGTCGTTTTTGTGCTTAAAATCTGGAGGCATTACCGGTATGGGGAGAAAGTGGAAATCTATACGGATCATAAAAGCCTCAAATATTTCTTCACCCAAAAGGAACTCAACATGCGGCAATGACGTTGACTCGAGCTGTTAAAAGATTACGATCATACCATTCAATACCATCCTGGAAAAGCGAACGTGGTAGCTGACATATTGAGTAGAAGATCATATGCATGTACGAGTGCGATATTGTCAACGCAAAGGCCCATTTTATATGACTTACAAAGGATGGAGATTGAGTTAAAGACTCTAGGGACCCACGTGATGATGTCAAATATACGAGTAGAACCGACTTTAATCGATAAAGTTAAAGATGCTCAAGCTACGGACCTAGAGCTAATGCGTATGAGGAAGAAAGTACAAGAAGGTGTTATTTCGGAAGCAAGAATCGATGAAGACGAAATACTTCGAGTCAACTCCAGACTTTGTGTTCCTAATGACTCTGATTTGAAGTATAAAATCATGATGGAGGCACACAACACACCGTTTGCAATCCATTATGGAAGTAACAAAATGTATCGTGATCTTCGACATATATTTTGGTGGAGAAATATGAAGAGAGAGATCGCGGAGTTTATCTCAAGGTGTTTAACTTTTCAATGTGTCAAGGCAGAGCATCGTGTGCAAAAAGGTTCATTGCAACTGCTTAAAATTCCAGAATGGAAGTGGGAGCACATTATCATAGATTTCGTTACTGGTCTTCCCAAGGTTTCTCAAGGCATAGATGCAATTTGGGTCATTATCGATAGATTAACTAAGTCTGCTCATTTCTTACCTATACGAGAAACTTATTCACTTGAACGTCTTGCTCGTATATACATAAATGAGATTGTAAGACTGCATAGTATGCTAGTATCCATAGTTTCTGATTGAGACCCAAGATTCACTTCACGATTCTGGGTTAGTTTGCAGAAAGCTATGGGCATGGATTTATGATTCAGTTCGGCATATCATTCTCAGACGGACGGGCAGTCGGAGAGGACTATTCAAACTATTGAAGACCTATTAAGACTCTATTCCTAGACTTCAAAGGAAGTTAGGACAAGTTCTTGCCATTAGTGGAATTCTCCTACAACAACAGTTATCAAGCAAGTATAGGCATGACTCCATTCGAGGCGTTGTATAGACGCAAGTGTCGTTCTCCAGTATGCTGGGATGAGGTGGGTGAAACAATGTTGTTGGGACCGGAATTGGTACGCATGACAAAGAAAAAGATTAAAATGATCCGATAACGTATAAAAATCTCACAAGATCGACAAAAGATTTATGCTAATCTTTATCAAAGGGACGTGGAATTCAATGTTGGGGATTGTGTGTTATTACGTATTGCTCCATGGAAAGGAGTTACGAGATTTGGAAAAGGAGAAAAGCTCAATCCTCGATTCATTGGCCCATTTGAAATCCTCGATCGAGTAGGAACTGTGGCTTATTGACTCGCCTTACCGCCAAGTATGTCTCGTGTTCATAACATTTTTTACATATCTATGTTACGTAAATATGTGGAAGACCCGAACCACATTATTGAGTTAGAACCAGAAGAGATAGCGGAAGATTTAACGTATGAAGATGTACCTGTTAAAATCTTAGATAAGAAGGAACATATTCTACGCTCCAAGGTTATACCTGAAGTCAAAGTTTTATGGAGAAACCACGATGTTGAGGAAATGACTTGGGAGTTAGAATCTAAAATAAAATCAAGGTATCCTAACATCTTCGACATACCAGGTACGTACACCAATTTCGAGGACGAAATTTCATAAGAAGAGGAGGTTGTAAGAACCCAACTTTTATGAATAAAGATTTAATTTTCTCTAAATATAATTTTGAATAACTAGGTGTGGATTTGATATAATGTATAGTTGTGGGTAATATTTACAAATTTTGCAAAGTAAGCATGTTGTCATAAAATATTTGTTTGGTCAGAGAATATTCATTTTATCATGGAATATTCGTACGACAGCGCAATCAATGGTGGATCCCACAACAAAATTACCATCGGAGTTAGAAAATGACATAAATAACCTTTTATAAAAATAACGACAAAAGTTTTATCGTTAACTGTTGAAATACCCGATGATAAAAGTATAGTAATACGCGTGGTTGAATAGTAGCACACGGTATTGTACAGTATCTTTGATTATTGATGCTTACGTGAGAAGTCACTTAGTTTTGTTCAATTATTACAACAGTAGTTGATGCATAGTATCTCGTATAATGATTCAATTATTGTCACAATATTTTATATTATTAAATCAATAATTGAGACGATAAAGTTATTCATATTATAATTTGCATTACTGACGATGTCTAGAAAGTTCTGTCGAGTAAAGGGGTTTGGTCATCTAATTGTATGCCAATAAGGAGAAGTCCTTATCAGAAAGCCCCATCTTTCTTGGGAATGATCTGGTTGTTAATATTACAAGTTATAATATTAATGATGAATAAATGTTATCAGAAATGTGTTTAGAGAAGCCAAGTGAGTTGAGATAAATAGAGGGATTTTTTGTGAAGTATTTGTTGTAAATTTGGCTAATTACATGGACCCCCACTTTCTCATTTTTCAAATTTGTCGGGAGAAAGTTATCTCAGTTTTGTTTTATTACTTATATATATATATATATATATATATATAGGGACCGGATCAGGTCCGGGAGTCCGGATTTTAACAAAATCCGGACCTTTTTTTTTTTTTTTTTTTTGCTTTTTTTTTTTGAAACAACAAAAAAAAAAAAAAAAAATTTATGGAACTGAAATTTTTCCATAATACAGTGTTTTGGGCGTGATTTGGATGCCTATACCAAAACATTTCTGTACAGTCTGGGCAGACTGTACATACATTGGTTGGTGTGGGTGTTAAAAACACACCCAAAACACTGTTTTATGGAAAAATTTCAGTTCCATAATTTTTTTTTTTTTTTTTTAGTTGTTTCAAAAAAAAAAAAGCAAAAAAAAGGAAAAAAAATTTGGTCCGCATTTTAGGACCTGTCCGGACTCCCGGACAGGATCCTGGTTGTATATATATATATATATATATATATATATATATATATATATATAAGTTTTGTTTTATTAGATTATAAAAAGAATATATTATATTTTATTTAAAGTTTTCCTTTTATTAGAATATTTTATTGCATAATGCTGCATAGTAAATCAATTTTTTTTCAAAAATCAGACAAAGGATTCGGCGCCCGTGAACTCTTATGGTGCGTCAGTGATTTTCTAATTTATATAGTATCCTGTCATTCTCCTATAAATAAGATGCTTACTTTAGAAATGAAAATCACGCCAGAATCAGAGAATTCTTCTTCTATAATATTGAGCGTATTTTTTTAGAGTTTAAGGAAGCTTTGAATGTAGAAAATATTATAAGTTTTCTTCAAGAATATCCTCGTCATACCAGTCAGAAATACTCTCCATTCAAGGTAAGGGATATTATTTTTGTTCAATATTCATAAGAAATAATATTTTTTTCACACTTTGTAGTATGTAAGTAATATTATTTCATTTTAGATTTCGAATTCTACACTCATTTTGTTAAGTATTATTTCTATACTCCTTGAAATTAGTCGAATATCCTTAAAATTTGCACTCCATCGAGTATCTTTTCACGAGAATATTTTTATAAACATTCTTGTTAAATTTTAATCTTTTCATGCCGAGGTACTATTCACAGGATACTATTCATGAAGTATTATTCATGGGATACTATTCACTCTAGTACTATTCACCCGGGGTACTATTCATGATAAAAAATATTTTTTTTCTGTCCAAATTATTTTTATATGAATATTATTCTTGAATTTTACTCCACAAAGCAGTTATCATGTTGACAATTTGGACATGATGTAAAGTCCCCGAACCCGGATACTTGAAACCCGAACTCGGTACTTCACGATACCATTTCTATGAGCGGAAATATTACTAATAACAATAACAATAATATAAATTATAAACTTATCTTACCTTTATCAGAGTTTAATCCCAAGTACGCAACCTTTACTTATATGACACCGAAAACCTAATCTGTTTGCTTTCCTTTTTACTTGTTCTTGATCGATCCATCTGATTGTTCACATTTATCTGAAAACATTTAAATTAAGCAAGGATGAGCATTTGAGTGCCCAGCAAGTATTATATATATATATATATATAAGTTGAAAAAGTTTAAATGTTTTCTTTATAATATCCATTTATAACAAGTCAATAGTTGTGAAGTATTCTGAACTGATATTAATAACATAACAACTCTCTTTCAAATTTTTGAAACTACGTACTGACTATAAATAAGGTTTAAGTGACATTCTATGAACATTGTTTTTATTTTCGAAAAGGTTTAGCAGAACTTCATCTGCAAACCGTCATAACTTACGGACACGGGGGTGATCAGCCCGTTGTGTCCTGTATTGATCAATACTACATTACAAGAACGATGTTATCATTTACTTGTTCCACCTTGGGCGCATAAAAGTTTTCCCGTGAATGGAATGTTCATATTTGTCAGGGTTCCAGACAAAAGGTTTTATTTTATCCAACAATAATCTATAATTCAACATATATGTATAACAAAGGGGTATCAACATGTGATTAAATACAATGATTATCCAAGTGGGGACACTTGTATAATCATTTCTAGAAATTAACGAACAGAATATATATCCGAATTATCATATAATAACATGATGATAATCAAAGGGTGTATATAATATAGGTTTAACCATCTGTACATTAATAATAATAATTCTGAACTTCTCACTTCTGTCCATTGCATAAAGAAAATGCAAAGTTAGGATACTTGCCTGATGCGCTGCTTACAATTCTCAACTTAGTTCTACCCTTTTCTATCACAACCTATCATTAATCAAATCATTCGTTCGATTAGAACAATATAATATAACACATAGTACTGCATTTCGCAGTCAGGACATAACCTAATCATCTTATCACACATGTTCTATAATCATGGCATCACAAACAAACATCAACACATTCCTAATCACATTATCACACAACCTTAATAACCCTTGAATCACAATTAATCAGTTAACTAATCACATTATCTAAGTCCAGATCAATTTCTGAAATATGTCGGTCTACCGACATCTTTATCGGGTAAAAATCGAGTCTAAGACTCTAAACAGGTTACCAATATCCATTTAGACTAATTAAATAATAGTCATATTATTTTTCATGATCTTATAATAATTATAAAATAATTATTACCATTTACCATAAATTTTTGAAATATCAGAATCATTATTAAATGATTTAAATATCAAACAATTATATTATCATTAATATTTAATTAATATTAAACTATTAATGAAACCATTGCTAAAATATTAAAGTTATTAATAATAACTTAAAATATTTTTAAAACATTTATATTACCCTTAAATGATTTTTAAAACATTTAAAATCATCATTAAATAATCACCATTAATATTTCATTATTAATGAACTATTATCTAAATATTAAAAGTCATTAATTATAACTTAAAATATTTTTAATTCATTTATATCCCTTTTAAATGATTTTTAAATAAATAAAACCATTTTAAACTATTTATTTAATATAATTATTAAATAAACTTAATATCATTAATATATCATTAATATTAATTTATTAATGAAATTATCCTTTAAATATTAAAAGTTATAGTTTATAACTTAAAAATATCTTTAAACACTTTATTTTCATTTAAAATGATTATTATAGTATTAAAATCATTTTTAAAACTAATTTATTTAATATAATTATTAAATAACCTTAATATCATCAATAATCATTAATTAATGAAATTAACCATTAAATATTAAAAGTTATATTTTATAACTTAAAATATTCTTAAATACCTTATTATTGTTTAAAATAATTTTTAATATAATAAAATCATTTTTAATTTATTTATTTCATTCATTTAATAAATAACTTAATTATCATTAATATTAATTTATTAATGAAAATTATCACATAATATTAAAAGTTATCAAAAATAACTCAAAATTATTTTCTAACACAATAATATAATTTTTCATGATTTTTCATGAATTAAAACCATTTTTAAATAATTTACCTAATATTGTAATTAAATAAATAAATACCATTTATATTCCAAAAATATTAAATATTTTTTAAATATACCCAAAATAGTTAAAAACTATTTTTCAGATTTTAAAATAATTTTTCATAATTTATTATGTATTTTTAATAATTAAAAACCATTTTTATCAATTTTTTTATTAATTTCTGAAATTTATAAATAAAACCGTCGCTAAAGGCCTATAGCGACAGTTGCTGTCGTTATAGGTGTTCTTCAAGCCAAACCCAGAAATCTGCCAGACACTGAGTGCGCTACTTTGACCTAGATTTAATCTTAACCTGCGATGTTTCTTAGCATTCTGGTGGTCACATCTTAAAGTGTTATTGTAGATCTACATGATACAACAAGAATTATGACCAACAAGCATAAATCGAAAGAGATATAAGACATCAAAGTGACTGTCAGAGACTGTTCTTCATTTCTGGGTTGCCCAGAAATGAAGAACAGTTTGAGCAAGCACCTTCGAGCTTCTACTACAAGCTGATCGTTAAATCTTTTAGGGTTTTATGACTTGCAGATTGTAGCCCACGTGTAACAATACAGATCTACAATAAAACATCACAATAACAACAATAGAATAACCAGATCCAACTCGGTCAAACCATGTCAGACGACATGTTCAAGCATTTTCTGGGTTACCCAGAAAATGGCTTTTCATGCTCGTCCGGCTTGGTTTGACCATCAGCTACGATTCACCTGATTGATGTATAGGAGGTTTTAAGGCACAAAATTGGAGTTCATTTACAAGACTACAAGTTAGGTACAACAAAAACTACAAACAAAGAACCAGCTGACAGATCTAGACAACCAAACATGTTGTCAGACCGATCTGGACACAATCTGGTCTGCCCAGAATTTCGTGCAGTCAATGTCGGTCAATGGGATTTGACCTTAAATAACTTTGATTCCAGACATCAAATAAGCATTCTACCACTTAAGTCTTAAAGAATATATACCAGGCTATCGATTCAAACAACAAAACATCAAAAATCACAAACACACAAAGATCTAAACGATCTGACATTTGGTTGTCAGATCCAAAATAAATTTTTTTTCCAGATTTGCAAAAACACTTGATCCGAGCTTAAAGATGTTATTGATCCAACATCTATCAACCCAGATCACATAATAACACTATAAACAACATATTCTAACACAAAAACACAACATCAAACAGAAGATCAAGGGTCAAAATTTTGGTTAGGGTTTTATACCTTTACATGAGCAAATCTTGATTCTATGTTTCTGATTTGTTATTGGTGATCGTGGGGCTGTAATAGGGGACTGATATACTAGATAAATTCGTTAGCTTGGCTTGAGAGAAAAGGTTGGAGTGTCATGAACAAAAATGGCTAGCAAAAGTAAATTTTTTTCTCTCTCCAATCTTTATATAGGGATGTTAGATGCATGCATATAGCTGCTAGATGGCTGAGATGTGTAACATATAGGCACATGGGATAATCTAGGGTTGGTGAACAACCCAAGATTTGTAAAGATTTGCAAGAAAGCTCAATTAAATAAATTAGAAATGCTATTTTTGTAATTTATCAATGTAATTAAGGGTATTCTTGTCCATGGTACTTGAATCTAGATTATAATCACTAGATTTTAAATCCTTAAGGTTCCCAAAAATTTCTAGGGCTTGAACAATTAAGACTAAAGCTCAATAAAATTTTAATTATAAATTACTAATTAAAATTTAAGATTTTAATAGAAAATTAGGGTTTTAATTTTTTTTATATTACCAGTCGTTAATCATATTATTGTGATTACATAACGGCTTAACCAATTCTCAAAGTCGTAAATGACTTTCGCATTAAGGTTTCAAATCAATTAGGGTTTTAAGAAATTAATTTAGGGTTCTAGATTTTTAGGGTTTTAATTTACTAATTAGATTCACCTTAATTAGTAATTAAAGTTTATCACACGTGTTATTAATCATAATAACACTATTTCTAACTGATCAAATCTCCGGTTTAGGTTTCCGGATTAGGGTTTCTAATTATTAGAAAATCAAATATAATTAGGGTTTATATTTAAAGATAGGGTTTTCTATAATTAACAAAATATTAAATAACACATAACATATATCATATAACATTGTCATATAACAGTATTAACTCACAATTTATTTTCAAATTATGGTTTTCCACAGAAAACTAGGGTTTAACCAATTAACATTAGGGTTTTGAAATTAAACACCATAATTGACCAATCATCATCAACATGTACATACGGCGCATATTTATAGTACTGAAAAATCAAAATATAATTAATATTATATTATTATCACCATTCCTCATTCCATAACCAGAAATAGGGTTTATAAAATATTATTAGGGTTTGGTCGTAATATAATAAAACTGTTCCACACATTAACATTACACACATAACCATACATATCTATAACACTGAAAAATAACAATATAATATTATTATTCTCATTCCTTGATCAAAACCCAGAATTAAGGTTTTGATTCCATATCTGATTTATCTGTCATAATTAAGTTAAAAGAATTAACTTAATATCCTGAACAAATTCATATAATGAAATAATCATTATAACTATTCTAAAATCATTTCATATATTATTTAAATAATATAAGATTATATTTTCATAGAAAATAATTAATAAAAGCATTTCCAATAAGGAATTAATTAGTATAAAAATTATAATTGATAATAATCAATACTTCTAAAAATAAATTTATCTGCAATACTTAATGTAATAAATAAATTTTATTTATCACACATATAATTATAATTACACATTACCTTGACACATATCATTCATATTTATTTTAATAAATAAAAAAAAAAATTATACGCAAAATTTATGATTTATTTATATAGAAAATATCGGGTTGTCACATTTACCCTCCCTTATAAGGATTTCGTCCCCGGAATCACCACTTTGAAACCTATACATACCAGGGTACATAACATTCACAATTATTGCAAATAGATCTCGATCATGATTGATCGAATCGATCTTTAACTATTCACATAAAGCTTGTCTTTCTGATTAAACGGAAATTTGATTTCTAAAAGAACTCAAATTCCTCCTTCAAAATAATTTATAAAAACAACTTACTATATATAAGAAATCAATATATAAGAAAATAATATTGATTCGAGTAATACCTGGAGTTGCATTCCCGGCTGACACGATATCTTGAACGTTCATACTAAAGACGCTTGCGGTTAATTCTGTTGGCTCGTTTGTTGATGTCGGTCCCGTTGTCGCCAATGTCCTGCTGCCTTTTCCCCGTATTCATATTCCTTACCTCCATTCTCCTTCTTAAACAGTCTCCCACCTTATTTTCCATTGATCCATACTTGAAACACCTACTATACATTCTTGGATTGAGACAATCGGGAGAGATATGTCCCTTCTGCCCGTACTTACAGCATACAAACTTTTCTTGTAAACATTTTCCCGAGTGGTTCTTTCCTCAAGTTATTACACCTCCTGCTTTTTTTTTTTACACCTTCTTGCTTCACTTGCACACTTCCGAAGCTGTTCACCTTCCTCTTTTCACTCCTACTCTCTTTGCTCATTTTCTCCTTTATTTCCACTATTAATTTCTACCTTTCAGCTCCCTCAATCTTACCCTTGTTCCTTCATACCTTGTTATAGAGGCTCATGGCCTCACTTCCCTCCTCAGCAATAATCGCCTTCCCCGTAAGTGCTGCAAATGTAGGAATCTGCAACACTTCAACCTTGTTGTAGAGCTAGGGTTGTAATCCCAGCTCAAACCTTCGTGCCTTTCTAGCCTCCGTATCAACTTGATGTAGAGCCAATCTAATCAACTCATTAAATCTCACTGACATCTTCCGCAACTTACATATCCCCTTGCTTTAATTCTAGAACTTTCACTTCCATTCTAGCCTGCATACTACCAGAAAAATAATTTTTGAAAAATAATGTCTTAAACCTATCTCATATTGCCACACCTGTTCCTGCCCTCGTCTAATTTGCTTTCTACCAAAAATTTTGCCTCACCCTTCATCATGTAGGTGGCAAAAGAGATCTTTTGCCCCTCAGCATCCTAACTATCACGAACACCTTTTTATTTTCCTTAACCCAAGATTGGGCTTCTACAGGGTCATTTGTACCTTTGAATTCTGGCGATAAGACCGCTTTGAAGTCTTTAACGTTCGACGTTTGATTATCTGGTTGATCTTTCGCGACTGGTATTCCGTTCTACACAACTTGATCGTCCATATTCTCAAACTTCTTTGTCGGGTCTGGTTGTCCTCCAGCTTTGTTGACAGATTCTTCTATCCTTTGGTTTCATTTTTATCTTGACGGCATTTTCATAAATTATTCTTACATACTAAGCCTTATCGTAAACGCTTAACATATAACACAAAATTTTCTACTCAAATAATCATGTATTCAAAATATTAGCTTCTGAAAACTGCATTAATCAATGCTTAGATAAATAATTACTATCTTTATACCAACTCATTTCATTAATCCAACATAGACTCATATTCATAACACTTGATATGCCATAGCACATTCTATTTTAAACATTCGTTATCCCTTCGTGACTCAAAAGTCGGGATTTACAACCTTGTCCAACACAAAAGTTAAAAATATTTCATTACATAAATATACTTATCACATATACCACACAGAAACATACATATTCAGCTAATACCAATACTACCTATTTCTTTTGCCTTCACTAAAGATTAACTATACCCAATTCGTCAAACCACACTTATGAGTCCATAAACTTGTCACAGTTATATGAGTTTACGAATTTATCCTAGTCAGACCTTTGGCGTCCATTCGCTGAGGGATTCATAAATATTTCATATAACTATGAATCATGAATGTCACATAAGTATGAGTTTTAAGAACTCGTACTTAACCCTATGTTCTCTACCTATGACCTATCTATTTTCTTTATACACATGAGAAAGGAATCACCCTCTTAACATGCATATAGCAAATAGCGCGACACAAACATTTCAGTGATTATCAGTGTCAAATACTAAGTAGTTTTTACACCAAGTACAATTCCCCGCCCATACAAGGAATCATACAACTCAGCTGCCGACATGAGTCATCATTGAAATCCCCACCTAATCCTAACCCCCTTTTTCCATTCGAAATTCATTTAATCCGCATTCATAACCTTTTCTTGAATTTGTACCATTCACACAACAATCTTGCTTTAAACTTTCCAATCATATGATTGATTCTTTCTGACTGTCATAATTTTATCAGATCACGGGGTGATCTCATCGTATATATTATAATTCAATTCTATGTCTTAATTATTTTTGTTTTACGATCTACTTTCCCTGCACTACCAGTCTTTTAGACTCGATCTACTCACCATTACTGTTTAACTTCATTATCAAAGTTAGGAAACTTTGTGGCTTAACAACTCGCCGAGATTCATCTTTGAATCATACCAACCCACTAACTCTATATGAGTTATTTGTATTTTCAACATTTCCCTTTGTTCTAAGGTTATAGCCTAAGGTCTAACCCACCTAACGTTTCTAACCCTATAGCTCTGATACCATGATGTAAAGTCCCCGAACCCGGATACTTGAAACCCGAACTCGGTACTTCACGATATCATTTCTATGAGCGGAAATATTACTAATAACAATAACAATAATATAAATTATAAACTTATCTTACCTTTATCAGAGTTTAATCCCAAGTACACAACCTTTACTTATATGACACTGAAAACCTAATCTGTTTGCTTTCCTTTTTACTTGTTCTTGACCGATCCATCTGATTGTTCACATTTATCTGAAAACATTTAAATTAAGCAAGGATGAGCATTTGAGTGCCCAGCAAGTATTATATATATATATAAGTTGAAAAAGTTTAAATGTTTTCTTTATAATATCCATTTATAACAAGTCAATAGTTGTGAAGTATTCTGAACTGATATTAATAACATAACAACTCTCTTTCAAATTTTTGAAACTACATACTAACTATAAATAAGGTTTAAGTGACATTCTATGAACATTGTTTTTATTTTCGAAAAGGTTTAGCAGAACTTCATTTGCAAACCGTCATAACTTACGGACACGGGGGTGATCAGCCCGTTGTGTCCTGTATTGATCAATACTACATTACAAGAACGATGTTATCATTTACTTGTTCCGCCTTGGGCGCATAAAAGTTTTCCCGTGAACGGGATGTTCATATTTGTCAGGGTTCCAGACAAAAGGTTTTATTTTATCCAACAATAATCTATAATTCAACATATATGTATAACAAAGGGGTATTAACATGTGATTAAATACAATGATTATCCAAGTGGGGACACTTGTATAATCATTTCTAGAAATTAACGAACAGAATATATATCCGAATTATCATATAATAACATGTTGATAATCAAAGGGTGTATATAATATAGGTTTAACCATCTGTACATTAATAATAATAATTCTGAACTTCTCACTTCTGTCCATTGCATAAAGAAAATGCAAAGTTAGGATACTTGCCTGATGCACTGCTTATAATTCTCAACTTAGTTCTACCCTTTTCTATCACAACCTATCATTAATCAAATCATTCGTTCGATTAGAACAATATAATATAACACATAGTATTGCATTTCGCAGTCAGGACATAACCTAATCATCTTATCACACATGTTCTACAATCATGGCATCACAAACAAACATCAACACATTCCTAATCACATTATCACACAACCTTAATAACCCTTGAATCACAATTAATCAGTTAACTAATCACATTATCTAAGTCCAGATCAATTTCTGAAATATGTCGGTCTACCGACATCTTTATCGGGTAAAAATCGAGTCTAAGACTCTAAACAGGTTACCAATATCCATTTAGACTAATTAAATAATAGTCATATTATTTTTCATGATCTTATAATAATTATAAAATAATTATTACCATTTACCATAAATTTATGAAATATCAGAATCATTATTAAATGATTTAAATATCAAACAATTCTATTATCATTAATATTTAATTAATATTAAACTATTAATGAAACCATTGCTAAAATATTAAAGTTATTAATAATAACTTAAAATATTTTTAAAACATTTATATTACCCTTAAATGATTTTTAAAACATTTAAAATCATCATTAAATAATCACCATTAATATTTCATTATTAATGAACTATTATCTAAATATTAAAAGTCATTAATTATAACTTAAAATATTTTTAATTCATTTATATCCCTTTTAAATGATTTTTAAATAAATAAAACCATTTTAAACTATTTATTTAATATAATTATTAAATAAACTTAATATCATTAATATATCATTAATATTAATTTATTAATGAAATTATCCTTTAAATATTAAAAGTTATAGTTTATAACTTAAAAATATCTTTAAACACTTTATTTTCATTTAAAAATGATTATTATAGTATTAAAATCATTTTTAAAACTAATTTATTTAATATAATTATTAAATAACCTTAATATCATCAATAATCATTAATTAATAAAATTAACCATTAAATATTAAAAGTTATATTTTATAACTTAAAATATTCTTAAATACCTTATTATTGTTTAAAATGATTTTTAATATAATAAACTCATTTTTAATTTATTTATTTCATTCATTTAATAAATAACTTAATTATCATTAATATTAATTTATTAATGAAAATTATCACATAATATTAAAAGTTATCAAAAATAACTCAAAATTATTTTCTAACACAATAATATAATTTTTCATGATTTTTCATGAATTAAAACCATTTTTAAATAATTTACCTAATATTGTAATTAAATAAATAAATACCATTTATATTCCAAAATTATTAAATATTTTTTAAATATACCCAAAATAGTTAAAAACTATTTTTCAGACTTTAAAATAATTTTTCATAATTTATTATGTATTTTTAATAATTAAAAACCATTTTTATCAATTTTTTTATTAATTTCCGAAATTTATAAATAAAACCGTCGCTAAAGGCCTATAGCGACAGTTGCTGTCGCTATAGGTGTTCTTCAAGCCAAACCCAGAAATCTGCCAGACACTGAGTGCGCTACTTTGACCTAGATTTAATCTTAACCTGCGATGTTTCTTAGCATTCTGGTGGTCACATCTTAAAGTGTTAGTGTAGATCTACATGATACAACAAGAATTATGACCAACAAGCATAAATCGAAAGAGATATAAGACATCAAAGTGACTGTCAGAGACTGTTCTTCATTTCTGGGTTGCCCAGAAATGAAGAACAGTTTGAGCAAGCACCTTCGAGCTTCTACTACATGCTGATCGTTAAATCTTTTAGGGTTTTATGACTTGCAGATTGTAGCCCACGTGTAACAATACAGATCTACAATAAAACATCACAATAACAACAATAGAATAACCAGATCCAACTCGGTCAAACCATGTCAGACGACATGTTCAAGCATTTTCTGGGTTACCCAGAAAATGTCTTTTCATGCTCGTCCGGCTTGGTTTGACCATCAGCTACGATTCACCTGATTGATATATAGGAGGTTTTAAGGCACAAAATTGGAGTTCATTTACAAGACTACAAGTTAGGTACAACAAAAACTACAAACAAAGAACCAGCTGACAGATCTAGACAACCAAACATGTTGTCAGACCGATCTGGACACAATCTGGTCTGCCCAGAATTTCGTGCAGTCAATGTCGGTCAATGGGATTTGACCTTAAATAACTTTGATTCCAGACATCAAATGGGCATTCTACCACTTAAGTCTTAAAGAATATATACCAGGCTATCGATTCAAACAACAAAACATCAAAAATCACAAACACACAAAGATCTAAACGATCTGACATTTGGTTGTCAGATCCAAAATAATTTTTTTTCCCAGATTTGCAAAAACACTTGTTCCAAGCATATAGATGTTATTGATCCAACATCTATCAACCCAGATCACATAATAACACTATAAACAACATATTCTAACACAAAAACACAACATCATAAAGAAGATCAAGGGTCGAAATTTTGGTTAGGGTTTTATACCTTTACATGAGCAAATCTTGATTCTATGTTTCTGATTTGTTATTGGTGATCGTGGGGCTGTAATAGGGGACTGATATACTAGATAAATTCGTTAGCTTGGCTTGAGAGAAAAGGTTGGAGTGTCATGAACAAAAATGGCTAGCAAAAGTAAAATTTTTTTCTCTCTCCAATCTTTATATAGGGATGTTAGATGCATGCATATAGCTGCTAGATGGCTGAGATGTGTAACATATAGGCACATGGGATAATCTAGGGTTGGTGAACAACCCAAGATTTGTAAAGATTTGCAAGAAAGCTCAATTAAATAAATTAGAAATGCTATTTTTGTAATTTATCAATGTAATTAAGGGTATTCTTGTCCATGGTACTTGAATCTAGATTATAATCACTAGATTTTAAATCCTTAAGGATCCCAAAAATTTCTAGGGCTTGAACAATTAAGACTAAAGCTCAATAAAATTTTAATTATAAATTACTAATTAAAATTTAAGATTTTAATAGAAAATTAGGGTTTTAATTTTTTATATTACCAGTCGTTAATCATATTATTGTGATTACATAACGGCTTAACCAATTCTCAAAGTCGTAAATGATTTTCGCATTAAGGTTTCAAATCAATTAGGGTTTCAAGAAATTAATTTAGGGTTCTAGATTTTTAGGGTTTTAATTTACTAATTAGATTCACCTTAATTAGTAATTAAAGTTTATCACACGTGTTATTAATCATAATAACACTATTTCTAACTGATCAAATCTCCGATTTAGGTTTCCGAATTAGGGTTTCTAATTATTAGAAAATCAAATATAATTAGGGTTTACGTTTAAAGTTAGGGTTTTTTATAATTAACAAAATATTAAATAACACATAACATATATCATATAACATTGTCATATAACAGTATTAACTCACAATTTATTTTCAAATTATGGTTTTCCACAGAAAACTAGGGTTTAACCAATTAACATTAGGATTTTGAAATTAAACACCATAATTGACCAATCATCATCAACACGTACATACGGCACATATTTATAGTACTGAAAAATCAAAATATAATTAATATTATATTATTATCACCATTCCTCATTCCATAACCAGAAATAGGGTTTATGAAATATTATTAGGGTTTGGTCGTAATATAATAAAACTGTTCCACACATTAACATTACACACATAACCATACATATCTATAACACTGAAAAAAAACAATATAATATTATTATTCTCATTCCTTGATCAAAACCCAGAATTAAGGTTTGGATTCCATATCTGATTTATCTGTCATAATTAAGTTAAAAGAATTAGCTTAATATCCTGAACAAATTCATATAATGAAATAATCATTATAACTATTCTAAAATCATTTCATATATTATTTAAATAATATAAGATTATATTTTCATAGAAAATAATTAATAAAAGCATTTCCAATAAGGAATTAATTAGTATAAAAATTATAATTGATAATAATCAATACTTCTAAAAATAAATTTATCTGCAATACTTAATGTAATAAATAAATTTTATTTATCACACATATAATTATAATTACACATTACCTTGACACATATCATTCATATTTATTTTAATAAAAAAAAATTATACGTAAAATTTATGATTTATTTATATAGAAAATATCGGGTTGTCACATTCTTAAACTCTGAATAAATTGAATTATAAATCTTTAATATTTATCCTTGATCTCGTTTGATTGAATTCTTATATCATTGTCATTATCCTCATGCTTATATTATGATGAAAGTCATCTTTGGCCCGTAGTGCATAGATGGACTGTTGATTGGTATGATTATGACCAAGAATTATGTATCGGTATAATCATAACCTGTAATGTTACAAATGATGTGGTAAAAGTCATCATTGGCCCGTAGTACATTGATGGACAGTTGTTGGCATGATCATGACCATTGGTGATAATAATGAATATCCTTAGCCCGTAGTGCATGGATAATTCGTTGATGTGATACTAATGAATATCCTTGGCCCGTAGTGCATGAATAATTCAGTGATGCGGATTATTTATTGAGCTGTGTTTCAGCGATAAAATATTGATAATGAACTTTTAAATCATAGAAGATAGTAGATATCATGCTCTACTTGACTCTTCTAATGAATTATTTGTTCCGCTGCAGTTAAACTTGTTGTCTATTGTATTCTATCAGTTTAACACTATTGAAGCTTAACGATAATTTGTTCTGCATTATCTTATTCGTAATATTCTTTACTGGGCTAGTTGAGCTCACCCTTTTCTTTCATTGTTCTCTTCAGAAAATGAGAATATAGTTGGGACTAGTCGAAGAATGGAGTGGCGGTCCAGATGGTTCCTATAGTAGTCCTCAATATTCTGTAAAATAGTGTGATAATAAATATAATGATGACTTCATTTGAGTTTGGATATTGTCTACGAGACAATATTCGTGTTAAAACTCTCAACTTACGTTTGTCATAATGTATAAATTAAGTTTGTATTTGATTTCTGTACTATGTATTTGGTCACTCAGAGTGAGTGATGTATACTTATTTTGGGGACGTCACATCTCCTTACTCTAACTCAGCCACATTGCAGTCAAATAAATAATCAAAGTTAAACAAAATCAAACAATTAGTAAACTAACTAGTTTATCCATTCTTGTTCGAATTCAATTGTTTTGAAATCCCCTTCTTTTGATCATGGAATAATTCAGTTAATTAATCATAACCAGAGTCAACCCATATACTCACTGTTATCATTTTAAAACTAATCCAACTAATTTTGCTTAACATTTACATTCATAGCTAATTAAACGAAAAAAAAATGAAAAGCAAATTAATTACCTTATACTTGCTTATACCCGAATAGACTAAAATTTGCTATATGAGGGAGGGTGAGGTTGAGCAAGGAAGGAGTGGGATGGAAAGTTTTAGTTAAGTTTTCCTCCCTTTTCTTTTCAATTCCTGACCTCTCTTTCTCCTTGTTAAATTTCTGTGGTTTCTCTATTAGCTATGATCTATATAGAAACTTTACTGGGCTGTTAGAGTATAACAGCTGGTTGTTTCCTATTCTTTCCCTTTTTCCAACCGAGCCCTTTTCTCCCACTCTCTATATCTGCTATAGCTTTGGGTGCTCAATAAAGTGGTATACCAACTGAACTTAAGGTGCATTGTATGGCTATATGTAGCTAAAAAATGAGGCTAGCCATCATGGCTCTACATAGCTGCTACCACATTACTCTGACGGCCTAAGTCAGTTTCCCTTAGTTTGCTCAGCTGATGCACTCCCCCTTGGCTCCTATCTAGCTCCTTATCTGGCCCCTATACAGCAACCTATATTGGCCTCTATAAGGCTCATGGTAGTCTACCATTGTTAGTAGCTACCTTGTCCCCTATTGCTGCCTGACACACTTGGCTCGTACAGTGTCTTAGCCTCCTAACAGTTAACTTAGGCATTCTAGAGGTCAACCAACTTGCTAACTATTTGTTAATTGAGTTAGAAGCTAATTAAAGCCAACTAACTGTTCTATGAAATTTGAACTAAACAGCTCCCATTTCTCCATTATGGGTTGGCAGATTGGGCTGTGAAAAGGGATGGGCATTGCTTTGATTTGGTCCCACAAACAGTGTCCTTTTGTACAATATTTAATCTGTTGGATTGGGCTTGGAACAAGGCAGTGACTAGTTTTAAATTTGGGCTTAATACACGCGGCATATACTCTAACAAAATAACTAGGGTCCTTTACATAAGTATACAACAAATAGAAAGTAATTACAAGAAAAGTGCATCAACTAAATAATTACAAAAGGAGTGTAATTAGGACTCATATTACAAAAATAGTACAATTCACATTAATAAAGAAACCTAAAATCAAGGATAACTAATAATTCAAATTCA
Organism: Panax japonicus; assembly: GCA_020205505.1. NCBI lineage: Eukaryota > Viridiplantae > Streptophyta > Magnoliopsida > Apiales > Araliaceae > Panax > Panax japonicus. The sequence goes on along the minus strand of JAINUV010000094.1, from coordinate 23,172 downwards.
AAATTCAAATATTGTCTCTAACAACAATTTCAAATCCATATTTCAAAATTCAAATCAAAATGAGAAAATTAAAAATAAACAATTATGAAGGAGCTAATGTTCATCATCCTCCTCTCTCGCCGTCACCGCTGCCGCCGCCACATCGCCATCGCCGTCGCCGCCACAAAAATTGACTAGTAACTACATCACATTTAAAATAAAATTAGTAATCAAATACAACTGAATTGGTTACCTTGGCCTAAAAGTTTGACAACAAATTTCATGTTGGTAAATAAAAAATAGAACACTGCATATTTATACCAAAGGTAACCAAAACTTTATACCAAGGTAACCAAACTTTTATACCAAGGTAATCAAACTTTTATACCAAGATAATCAATCTACCTTCACACCTGCAGTATGAATTAGTTACCTTGATCTGAAAGTTTGGCAACCAACTGCACGAAGGTTTGGCTACCAACTGTATTACATGCAAAATAAATTGGAAATTTAATAAAACAGAATTAGTTACCTTGATATAAAGGTTTGGCTACCAACTGCATTATAAAAAAACTGCAGAAACAGAGCGACGATGGCAGAGGGAGGGGGTGGGGCGTGGGCAGTGGTAGGAGGAGGAGGGGGTGGCGGAGGGAGGGGGAGGATGAGGGGGTGGCGGAGGGAGGGGGGAGGAGGAGGAGGGAGGCAGAGGCGGAGGGAGAGGGAGGGGGCGGAGGGAGAGGGAGGATGGAGGGGGGAAGAGGAGGGGGTGGGGGTAGCGGATGGAGGGGGGGAGGAGGAGAGGGGCGGAGGGAGAGGGAGGGGGAGGAGGGAGGGGGTGGAGGGGGAGAGGGGTGAGGGGCGGGGGGCGGAGGGCGGAGGGAGGGGGAGGAGGGGGTGGCGGAGTGAGGGGGTGGGGCGTGGGCGGTGGGTGGAGAAAGGAGGCGGAGGAAGAGGAAGGAGTGGGTGTGGGGTTGGGGTTGGGGTTGGGGCTAGGGCTAGGGCTATGGCGGGGGCGGGGGCGGGGGAGGGGGCGGGGGCGGGGGCGGGGGCGGGGGGCGGAGGTGGGAAGACTGCTGGTGGAGCAGTGGCGGGGCGGAGGTGGAAGAAGGTTGCAGAAGAGGAGGAAGAAGAAGGCGGTTACTAAATTGATTCGTTAGATAAAAATATGGAGGTTGATGAGAGAAAAATATGGAGGTTGATGAGAGAGATAATATTTAAATCCCTACAATCATGGAACATTATCAATAACTAATTAAATCAGTCAACTAAATAAAAGGGATAAGATTGTACTTTTTTGTAATTAAATATTGCATATGTACTCTTTTTGTAATTATTTTGTTTGTACACTTTTTTGTAATATTTTAATAAAATGTACTAGTTATTGTAATTGTTCCAAATAACTAAGGTTTGCAAACATACATTGAAAAAGTTATTATGCCCCAATCCTGAATTGTATTTATCACTTTTATTTTTGCTAACAAATATACTTAACACATACATTATTTAAAAATGATGGTTTCATGAATTCTAAATAATTCATGATAGTACCCCATTTTATTATTTGTTATTAAATAACACTTTTAATTATATCTGAATATAATTAATTCTTTGAATACATAGATACCTTCACATCAAAAATATCTCTTAATTAAGTCGTGTTGGCTTTCCTTTTCATTCTTTATATTGAAATATCATTATATTAAGGAAAACTCAATCTCCTCCCTTTACTATACAAGGTCCTGAGATATATAAGTTAATAAGCAATAAATAAATTAATGCCACATCAATTAGGTATATAAAAAAATTATACTCAAAATTTTACATTATATTAACTGAATATTATATAGAATTTTCTGGGTCATTACATCTGAGACCTTAATGCTTCCGTTGTACAAACTAAATATTAAACAATTATTCAAGTCAAACTAGACTTATGTTTGGTTTACAAAAGATATGATTTTGAAGTTCAATAACTTTCCAGTTAAATGAGAATTCAAGAGAGATCTAATAACTGGAATAAGACTCAGATAACTTTCAAGATGAACACAATGATGATTTTCAGCTTCAAGTCTTGTACTCCTTTTTGCCGAGCAGGATAAGTTTGAATAGTGTTAACGTCAGGATCTTCTCCAATGCCCCAATCACATAAGTCGCCCTAATCCTGCACAGTAAACATGGTAAACACCACAAGCTTGACGGCCGGACCGCCGGAGGATAGCTCAGGCGTGAGAATCAGTATACGTGTTCACAAGGTTAAGAATGGAGGATATAAATGTCTAGTGTATTGAGAGAGATAATAATTCTCAGTTGTGTGTATGTGAATATGAGTATGAATGAGAATGTGTGTGTGAACGTACCTGTTTGTCAAGACTTAGTTGATAGATCATACTCTCTTTGCCTGGTTTACCGTGCCACCCACTACCTCTAACACAGCCCCCGTGATCTGATGGGTCATGCTGCCTACCTGCAGCCTACTCACTACCTTTGATCAATGTTTACGCCGCCGGCCAGCTATAATCTCATCCACATTAATGCTTGGCAGGTGTCTTAGTCAACTGTCATGCTTTTTCATCATTACAAGTCAAAGTAATATATATTAAATGATCCAATGGGTTAGTCCAATGAACCGGCCCGGTCTTATAGGGTTAAAATAGAAGTAATATGGTGACTATGCCCAATAATGTCAACACCCAATAGTGAAGACCCAATGGACTAACTGAATAAGTAGGCCCTATCCATTCGGCCCAATAGGAGAAATATCACGACTCAACATTGCCCCCTAGTTTTTTATTAAACATGAGGTTTAATAAGAAACTATAAATGGCATCGGTTCAGGACAAAAGGAATTATAATAAGACCAATAAATGCCCAAAATACGATTTACCAAAGTCCATCTGATGAACATCAAATAGCAACATAAAGGGTTCATCTTCGCCGACCTCTACAGAAGTACCAATTGAAGAGCTTTCAACTACCGAAGCTCAAGCCATAGAATGAAATTCCGGTTCGACAATAATCCCATCACGGACCTGATGGACGAAGGAATGAAATACCGGACTAAAGGAATTCGACAGTTTTGATTTATTCATTCACTTCGCTGACCATCAATTTGAAATGATTGACTAATAATGGTCATCTGCAGGCAAACGCTAATTCTTGTGTCTCCGTCTCAAATACAAAGAAGCCGAAAAGGATATCGAATAGAATGCCGAAGAGAATACCGAAGATAATGCCGAAGAAAATACCGAATATAATATCGAAGATAATGCCGAAGATAATCCCGAAGATAATGCCATTCTGAAGTCTGTGTTAACAAAAGAAAGAAGCAACCTTGACATTGTTCTCCTCAACAATGAGTGCCTTCGGAAGGACCTCGACAAGGTCAAAAAAAAGAGTTGGAGACGACCATGGCCACACATCGAGTCATCACAGATATAAATGTCGACCTGCTTCCGAAGAATGAAATTTTGACGAAGAGAAATGAAGATCTAGCCGAGTCTAATCAGAGCCTGGCGAAGCAAAATAACAATATCCACGCTAAAGAGACAAGATATGTAGCACTTTGTCAAAAGCTTGAAGAGGAATTCCAAGAACTTCGGGCCCTTAGGAACTTGGGTCCGCCACTGACCGAAGATCTTCGTAAAGAGATCCAGGCAGGATACAGAAAATCCGCCGATCTGAACGATGAGATCGTCTATATGTGATGCCGAAGTAGATGAAATCTGCTGAAGTAAAGGCAAGAAAAAGCTTGGGCCAAGGTAGATCCATCTTTTCTAGACTTTTCATATGGTGACGATGACAAGGAAGAAGCCTAAAGATGACCTCTCCTTATCTTTAGCTGTAGAACTTTCTGTAAATAATTCTAACTCATTGTGAACAGTTAATATTAAAATATCAACCTCGTGTCTTATTACTTCTGAGTGAACATTTCTTGTGAATAATTGATCATCAATCAACTTGAAAACTGCGCAAGTGCCTCTTATCTTAAACCGTTAGTCAATAATCAAACAAATTATATAACAGTTAAGAACAATGATAATATAATCCGAACCCAACACTTGAACAAAATAAAGTAATGCATACTTATCGTTATCGAAGTGTGAGACAGGTCTGCTTCATTGGGAATTTGTTTACCCCAAAAGGCCTAACAAAACCAAAAGATGACATTCGCCTACCACGAAGGGTCTGACGAAGTCTAAAGAACGACAGTTATCTACCACGAAAGGCCTGACAAGGTCTAAAGGACAACACTTGCCTACCCCGAAGGGTCTGACAAGGTCTAAGTGTCGACAATTGCCTACCACGCAGGGCCTGACAACGTCTTAAGGATGACACTTGCCTACCATGAAGGGCCTGATAAGGTCTAAGTGTCGATAATTGCCTACCACGCAGGGCCTGACAACGTCTTAAGGATGACACTTGCCTACCACGAAGGGCCTGACAAGGTCTAAGTGTCAGAAATTGCCTACCACGCAGGGCCTGACAACGTCTTAAGGATGACACTTGCCTACCACGAAGGGCCTGACAAGGTCTAAGTGTCGACAATTGCCTACCACGCAGGGCCTGACAACGTCTTAAGGACCACCTGCCAATAAGGCTACCATCGAATGGCCAGCGAGTCCACCCAAACCTCCTAACACCGATGACGTTTGCCTACCACGAAGGACCTGACAAACTCATAAGGACCACCTGTCGAAAAGGCTACCATCGAATGGCCAACGAATCCACCCGAACCTCCTGACACCGAGGTGGCATCTGCCCGTGCATGTCAGACTATGGATGAGCTACCGAAGTCCCTCATGAATGCTTCAAACTTCAATTTCCATGAGCTGGCGTTTGTTAACATGATCCCTAGGCAATGGACCCAGTATGAATACCCCCCAGACAGCAAGAGGTATATGAGATAAAATCGAATATAGCCTTTTGGTGGCTGATGTAGGATCGAACTATTTAGCTGACACAAATACCCACATGAATCCTCCAAAGAACATCTACAGCTTCGGACGGCACCCAAAATTCCTCAATAGTGGGAGATAAGTCCAAAGTAGAATACCTGTCTGCAAACAACGCCCATGAATTCTGATTCTGCCGAAGCACTGCAACGGTTTTGTCGGACTCTTCAGATTCTCCATAACTATCGTCATCTTATTTCTTCATCCCTAAGGACACGGCTTACGTAGCAAACCGGGTGCTGCTTCCCCCAACTTCACGTACCAAAACTGCTCCCACTGTCAACGAACTAGCTGCCAGATACAAATAATATATCTCAGCAGGAGCGAGCTTCACCAACAAAGGCACCGAATAAAGATAGATCGTTTATTCCCTGGAAGGCGTCTTCACAGCCCGAAGTCCACTGGAACTTCTTAGCATTCTTCGGCCCTTTCCACGTACCAAAGATTGGAAAACATCTTTCTGCCGATTTGGACATAAACCTTCTCAAAGTCTCTTCTGAATAGTCTTGTCCTTTCCATTCGAACCTGCAGCTTTAGACGGGCATCTCCGAAGACGAGTATCCACAGGGCGGTGTGCCCTCAGTGGATTCTTAGGAGTGCGGCTTCTGGGTCTGCTTTGCCTATAATCCCGAAGACCAATAGGGCGAAATACCCTTCTTCAGTCAATCAGAAAAATAGCTGTTGGGTCTTCATCTACTCTGCTTCGACCATAATCCCAGAGACCAATAAAGCGGAATACCTTTCTTCAGTCAATCAGGAAAATGGCTGTTGGGTCTTCATCTACTCTGCTTCAACCATAATCCTGAAGACCAATAGGGCGGAATACCCTTCTTTTTGTCAATTAGGAAAATGACTGTTGGGTCTTCATCTACTCTGCTTCGACCATAATTCCGAAGATCAATAGGGCAGAATACCCTCTTTGGTCAATCAAGAAAATGGCTGTTGAGTTTGCTTCGATCCCGAAGATGGCCTCGAGACATGTCTTTAAAGTGTAGAATTCTTTCTAACTTGATCGAACTGTCAGTCTGACCACTTTGTTATATGATTCTAAGCAGTATGCCTTGTACCATGGTCAGGTCTTTTCTCGGCAGCAAAAATCAATCTTCTTCTAGCATCACCTTGGGCTCTCGAACGAGAACCCTCAGAAACCTGCTTGGAAGCAGTACCAGCATGAGCACTCTTTGAAGGACCCAATCAATCCTTGACAGATACTCATTATGTAGACGAAGTCATAGCCATCAGCTATCCTTTAGAAGTAACTGTTCTACTCTTCTTCACCATGGATTCCAACGTAGAGAAGCTACAATTTGTGATTGAAAACTTCAAGAACACTAGAACATCCCTCCTTCTAGCGCCAATGTTAACGCCAGGATATTCTCCAACGCCCCAATCACGTAAGACGCCCTGATCCTGCACAGTAAACACGATAAACACCACAAGCTTGACGGCCGTACCGCCGGGGGATAGCTCAAGCGTGAGAGTCAGTATACGTGTTCACAAGGTTAATAATGGAGGATGTAATGTCTAGTGTCTTGAGAGAGATAATGATTCAGTTGTGTGTATATACGTACCTGTTTGTGAAGACTTGGTTGATAAGTCACTCTCTTGCCTTGTTTACATTGCCACCCACTACCTCTGACACAGCCCCCGTGATCTGATGGGTCCTGCCGTCTGCCTGTAGTCTACTCACTATCTTTATCCACTGTTTACGTCGCCGGCCAGCTATAATCTCATCCACATTAATGCATGGCAGGTGCCTTAGTCAACTGTCATGCTTTTTCATCATTACAAGTCAAAGTAATAGATATTAAATGATCAAATGGGTTAATCCAACGAACTGACCCGGTCTTACAGGGTTGAGTAGAAATAGTATGATGACTAGACCCAGTTATGTCAACACCCAATAGTGAAGACTCAATGGACTGACTGAATAAGTAGGCCCAATCCATTCGGCCCAATAGGAGGAGGATTATGGCCCAACAAATAGAATAGTGGGCAACGACTATTTTAATATGTTTGCATGAATAACTCAAAAAAGGATAACAGTCTCAACAATCTGTTAGCTAATCCAGTATGATAAAAGATATAAATATAAGATAAACTTAATTAAAGGAGTCAAAAAGGTAAGTATAAGATAAAGGAACAATTACATATTATAGTACATTTTTAAAAGTAATTACAAAAATCATACATTCATAAAATAATTACAAAAATATGACACTTCATCATATATATTTACAATACTAATACAATTAAAGAGTCCTTAAATTAAGGGATTAATATTGAGTCCTTAAATTAAGGGATTAATATTAATGGGCTGACATAACAAATTAGTTTCCATCTTCCTTCGGTCTCTCTCTCTCTCTACGCCCTTACTATTTCTCTCTCTTCTCCCTTACTACTTCTCTCTCTCCTCTCGAAGCCACTCCTCGTCGTCCTCTTTCGCCGCCGCCGCAACACCATAGTCTCTCAACTCCGACAGAAAATTGAATACGTGACTTTCAGGCTATGTTTTCAGGCTAATACGTGTTTTTCTCTCTCCAACTCTCTCACAACTGAAAGGATTCTGGTTTCTCTCTAAGGTATGCTTTTAATTTCTGTTAATTTTTATTCTACTAATAAATTGTCAATATGATCATACATATACACTATGTTTCTAACAGAATGGGGTATTGATTGTTTGGATTTGTGTTGTTTTTATGTTTTGTATAGAATGGTTGATACAATGAAGAAGGATGGAAAGAGGAAAAGAATCACAGATGGTGATTCTATTAAGAACTTGAAGAAATTTATTTGCATTTGTGCAGTTGGATTCTGATTTTGATGTTCCTGTAGTTAAGACAGAAGCTCAAGTTTATAGCCAGAAGATATTTCCAACCCAAAATTTTTCAAAGGTTTGCTAATTTAAATTTTGTTATTGTTACTATCATATAACTGCTTGGTTACTTCTACATTATGTTTTGGTTATTGTTAGCTTGTGATTCAGATACCATTTTTGTTACCTTGATTTGGTATTTTGGTTACTTTTTATGTTGTTATGGTTACCATGTATTTGCTTAGTATACATAGTACTTGACTAAACTGGTTTTGGTGTGTATGTTGTTTATGTATTGGTTACCATTAAAACATATTTTGGTTACTATCATATAAATATTTGGTTACTTCTTTAGTATGTTTTTGGTTATTGTTAATTTCTGATTTGGATTCTATTTTTGTTTCCTTGAGTTGGAATTTTGGTTTTTTGTTGTTCTGGTTACCATGTATTTGCTTAGTATATATGGGTTGACTAAACTGTGTTTGGTCTATATGTTGTTTATGTATTGGTTACCATTAATATATGTTTTGGTTACTAACATATAACTGTTTGGTTACTTCATTAGTATATTTTTTTTTTGCTGGCTTATGATTTGGATACCATTTTTTTCCTCAATTGGGATTTTGGTTACTTTTATATATTGTTTTGGTTCCAATGTATTTGCTTAATATACATTGGTTGAGTAAGCTAGGTTTGGTATACATGTTGTTTATGTGTTGGTTACCATTAAAACATGGTTTGGTTACTATCATATAACTGTTTGGTTACTTCTTTAGTATATTTTTTGGTATACATGTTTTTGTTTTGGTGACCTTTAAATTATGTTTTGGTTAATATTATATATAACTATTTGTTTACTGCATAAAATGGTATGTACTACATGTTGTTTATATCTGGTTACTAATGACTGTGTAAATCTGATTTTGTTTATTTGTAATTATGGGATCTTTACTATGAGGAATGCAACAGAAAATTCACTGGAAAAATTATATATTGGTGTGACATGGAAGTCTCCAGCATTATTACCAAGACATTGAACCCAAGTCAGTTGGAGAAGTTTAAGGCATCATTAGTTTGTGGATGTTTTATTTTTGTAAATAATAAACCCAAGTCATAATAAACCATGTATTTGCTTAGTATACATTGATGTATTATTTTTGTAAACTTGGTTGGACATACAGGTTGTTTCTGTTTTGGTTACCATTAAAACATGTTCTGGTTACTTTCATATAACTATTTTGTTACTTCTTAATTATGTTTTGGTTACTATTACTTATGGTTTGGCTACTATTATTGTGTCCTCAATGTGGGATTTCAGATACTTTTATTTTTTATTCTGGTTAATATGTACTTGTTTAGTATACATGGATTGTCTAAACTGGGTTTCATTACATTATGTTTTTGTTTTGGTTACCATTAAAACCTGTTCTGATTACTATCATATAATTATGTGGTTACTGTTTTATTATGTTACATTATGGTTATTGTTATTAGTAACCAGATAGTTACAAGCTTGAATCAGGACAAACATCAATTGTTAAATGTACATGTGTGAGTGTCCTATTTATCTACAAGCTTGTTAGTAACCAGATAATTATAATAGATATAGTTACAAGCTTATTAGTAACCAGATAAACATCAATTATTAAATGTACATGTATTATTTTTATAAATTCCTTCAAATATATTCTACAAGGTTTATGCTATTCTATTTCTACTTCCATTTCCACAAACACATCTTACATGTTCTGGTTACTTTCATATAACTATTTGGTTACTTCTTTATTATGTTTTGGTTACTGTTACCTTATGGTTTGGCTACTATTATTGTGTCCTCAATGTGGGATTTCAGATACTTTTATTTTTTTTATTCTGGTTAATATGTAATTGTTTAGTATACATGGATTTCCTAAACTGGGTTTCATTACATGATGTTTCTGTTTTGGTTACCATTAAAACCTGTTATGGTTACTATCATATAATTATATGGTTACTGTTTTATTATGTTACATTATGGTTATAGTATACATGGATTGCTTAAACTGAGTTTCATTACATGATGTTTCTGTTTTGGCTACCATTAAAACATGTTCTGGTTACTATCATATAATTATATGGTTACTGTTTTATTATGTTACATTATGGTTACTGTTATTAGTAACCAGATAGTTACAAGCTTGTATCAGGACAAATATTAATTATTAAATGTACATGTGTGAGTGTCCTATTTATCTACAAGCTTGTTAGTAACCAGATAATTATCATAGATAGTTACTAGCTTGTTAGTAACCAGATAATTATAAGATAGTATCAAGACTGTTATAAAGCTTGTATATGTTTACTTTATATTGATAACTCATGATGGAATTAAAAATAAAAATATTAATCAACATCAATTTTGGTTACTGTACACCATCAAAAATGTTACCAAACATGTAGTTAATGGTTACTAACAGTAAACAATTATATATTCCTGTAAACAATTAGATTTGTTGTATTGGTTACTGTCAGTCTCCATTGTCTAACAACGAATAAACATTATAAAGTAACCAAATCAATATTAAACAGTAACCAAATTACATAATATTAGTAACCAGAAAATAAACCAAATTTTTACATGCAAATTTGAAGGCCTAAATGATGGAATTCGACCAAAAAACCATGCAGTTCACCAGCAAAGCTAGTGGCTTTTGATCGTTGACCCGTTTTCAATAAAATTAGGCTTTGAAAACACCAAAATCCGACACTCCAAACTTGACAGAAAATTGCCAAATTGTCACTGCAACCAAATAAACATTATACTGTAACCAATTAAATAGTATACAACAACCAATATTTAACAGTTGTATGAAGGTAACCAATGTAGTAATTAAGTAACTACCAATATAAAATAAACAATTATAAAACTCAATAACATTATAGAGTAACCAAATAAACACCTTTCAGTATCTAAATACATATTATACAGTAACCAAGATATATGTAATTAGTAGCCAAGATTATAAAAAATATTTTTACATTCATTTTACAACCAAAATAATCAGTAATGACTTTGTTACAAATTAAAGACTAACAGGTGTATAAAGGTAACCAATGTAGTTAATCAGTAACCATCAATATAAAAAATCAGTATAAAACACAATAATATTATGTAGTAACCATGATAATATTACACAGTAAACAAGTCAGCATTATAAACTAGCCAAATCCAGATTAGACAGTAACCAACATATATTTACTTAGTATCCATAACATAAAACATATTTGACAGCATTTTACAGCAAAAACAAATAATATAAAAAATATCAATATGTACTTAAAGGTGTATTGGTTACTATTAGTCCAAACATCAAATTTGGTGTATTGGTTACTATTAGTCCATGTAACCAATACAATGTAGTCAATAAGTAACATCCAATATAAATGAAACAATTACAAAAGAATATAACATTATAATTTTACACAGTAATCAGGTCAGCACTATTGAGTAACCATTATAATTTTACATAGTAACAGTCAGCATTAGACAGTAACCAATATAATGTAAAACAGTATCCAGGTCAGTATTAGTCAGTAACCATTATAATTTTACACAACAACCAACTCAGCAATATTCAGTAACCATATAATGTTACACAGTAACCGAATCAGCATTAATCAGTAACCAAAAACAACCAGTAAAAATAGGGTTTTCCTTGCATTTTACAATAAAAAACAACCAGTATAATTTATTTGTTACCAACTAAAGGCAGACTTTTGTAAGAATATATGTAACCAATTTGACTAACAAGTAACCATTAATATAAAAAACATAAGCAGAAGTGTACATTAATATGCTTCAGCAACCAATAATACAGTAACTAATTAATCACTGCAGTAATTAAGTTTGCATTATTCAGTAATCAAGTCAGCATGAGTCACTAAATAATATTTTTACACAGTAACCAAGTCAACATTATAATAATTTTATACAATAACCAATTCAGAATTAGTCAATAACCATTATAGTGTTACACAGTAAACAAGTCAGCATTTGTCAGTAACCAATATAATATTACATAGTAACCAAATCAGCATTAGTCAGTAACTAAGTCAGCATTAATTAGTAATATTATGTAGTAACCAAAATAACATTAGTCAGTAACTAAGACATTATTAGACGGTATAATGTTACACAGTAACCAATACAAAATAATCAGTAACCAAACCAACATTAGACAGTAACCAATTTATATAACCTTAGTAACCATAATATAAAACATGTTTTCAAATATATTTTGCAAGCACAACATTCAGTATTCAAACTTTGTGACAATTTAAGTTCAAAAAACTTAAGAAAGATAATCAATTTAGTAATTCGTAGTAACTATAAGTATCTATATGCTTATAAGTTTTAAACTTACATACCACAGTATTTGAATCGAAGCTGATGTTGATTTTGTATTCGACAATCACTGCAACAATGTTTTTGGTTACTGATCTTGAAGGCGGCGTTGACTTTGTATGTTATTTTCGATCTTATAGATTCGTCGCGACAACCGTTTTCTTCTTAGAGATGTAAGATTACTGCAGTGGTGTGTCGCGACGAAAAGCATACGAAAAGTTTCGTCTTCTCCGATCTCAGTGGTGTCGCGTAGTGGTGAAGATTTGGATTTCTCCGGTATCAAAGTTGCATGTTTTGTTCAGTCGCTTGATTTTAGGAGTGATTAGTTGCATATAGGAAAGTCCATAACTGACGTATACGTGATTTTAGCAACTTTATATTGTGTTGTTTTATTTTTGTAATTATGTTGTGCGTGTTTTATTTTTGTAATTACTTTCTAAATGTTGTATATTAGTGTAAAGGACCCAAAGATAAAAGAGACCATACCAATATAAGACCTATTTCGTTAAAAGACTGAAGTATCAGTTTAAAAGAAATTACTTAGTTAATCAAACTCTTTAAAACAGTCCAATTCAAATTTGAATTAGTTTCATAGCTAATCAATTTATTAAGAAATACCAATTTTAGCAACTGTTTATTATGATATGGTTTATCAGGCTAAAATAAAGGAGCTAGAGATATTTTGATAGAATCCATATTTAAATCAATTTTGACCAGTTACCATGATGGAGTCCAACCTATTGTAAACTCCTTTGGCTAGAAAGTTGTTATGCAATCTTCCATGTTATCTCAAGTGAACCATAATATAAAATGGGTCACACATCAGATTATATTATTTAATCAACCCATCAGCCCAAAATATAATCCATGTAATTCATTAAATAACCAACAAGCATAGACATATTATATCATCATATATTAAACTCGTTATTAATTATTTTCAACACACCATTACAAAGTTAATTTCAGCCGATTTAATAACTCATATACTTATGCATATTATCATCATTAAAATTATAAAATATAAAAATCAACACTTCTAAATTACACATAAATCACTGAATTAAATTATTGTAATCAACCTATTTAATTTATAAAAAAGGCTTAACAATGTATAAATTTGTAAGTCGAAGTATAATAACTATTGCATTCATCAAATGCTCTAAATGATATAACTTGCTGATGAAATCAAACACATCAAATATTTTTAATTAATTAATATTTGATATGATGGAGAAAACTAATTATAAAATTAGTCTATTACTGATTATTGTCATATATTTATAATTATTAGTCTATTACTAATAATTCTTATATATTTGTAATCAACCAAGTGGGAGTATTATACGTAGGCTATTTTATTAATTAGTATTACTGATTGATGATGCACAAAATGAATTTAGTGTAATCACCAATCAAATAATTATAAAACAGTAGTTAAAGTAAGAAATAAGACAAGTATTAAAGTGGTTCGGTCAAGTTGACCTAGTCCACTGTTGAATGGCTATGGCAGCCTGACACTTTATATTATATGCGTTAGAGAGAATACAAGGAGCATAAGCTTTTTAGATGCAAAAGTGAGTTGTTCTCTAGTGATGGTAAGACATTCTATTTATAGCAAGCAGTGACGGTTTTGGGGTGAGCACGCAACCACTACCTTAGTGGAGCTCCCAACTTTCTTGTAGCGTGCAATGTGATGTACGTGCTTTCCGTGAGGTCCGAAGACGAGGGGACGAAGCTTGACCACTTTATGATGTGGGCGTGCCCAATTAACCCGACTGTGAGGAATCACGTTTATTGGGCTCGTCAGGCTCCTTGAGTTTGGGCCTATCATACGGATATATGAGATGGGCTGGAGCACGAGACCTGTGGGATGGACCGTATCTTTATACTAGACCCATCACTGATAATCCGTATTCGTACATGAAATGGTGATTGAGATTGAGTTAATATTATATCCCTACTCATAAATAAATTACGTAATCAACTACTCCCAAATCACCTAATTAAGTACTCATTTTATAATTTTTTATATTTGTGAACCAAATTAGTTACTGTTTAAATGAATCAAAACAAATTTTATAAGTTATAAATTTGTTTATGCAACATGTGTGGAGTCTAATTTCAATTATAATTTCACTTCTCCTTGTGCATAATAAAATTTGCAAGGACGCGTATATTTTTAGCACTATTTTTACTAAAATTCTTTTTTTGAAGAAATTAATTTAAATTTTACAATTATTAAAATTGTGATAAACATAAATTGTGGATAAGAAATGCTGTAACAATCCTTCGGTAAAAATAGCACAATGGATAAAAGAAGATGGGACGCCTGTATCACCCGCTATGAGTGATATGCAATACAATCCTGAATCCTCCTTGTATTGCTTTCAAAGATGGGAGGCCTGTGGGACCCACTATCCAAAAATTCTATGTGGACATGGAAGGTAGACATAAAAATTGGATATGAGTGTATTTAAATTTTACTTAATTATATTTCGACCCCCAATGGTGGGTAAAAATATAAATAGGTGAAGTTTAAATACAGTCATGTCTAATTTTCATGTCCACCTAGAAGAACTCAATAAATTATATTGAAACGTGATATTTTAAAGAATTAAATTAATTAATTAATTATTACATTAGATAACTTACATGAATCATTACATTAGATACTTACATGAACTGAGAGAAAGTATTATGTATCACGCTTTCATTGTGTTTAAAGGTAAAAAATTTTAATTGTGTCTCAATATTAAGATGAATGTATATGTATGTATAAAGTTCTTGACACGGCAATTAGGACTAAACCCTAACTGTTTTATTTATAGAATAACAAATGGTCAAAATTATTCATCAAAATTATGAAATCATAGGACTCATTATGTCAAATACTATCAATAATATTATTTATAAACCACATAATTACCAAATTCATAAATAAAATAATTAAATTAATATAATATATAACCCCAATAATTCTATAAATAGTTAAGGCGGCATAAAAAATAAAATATTCTAACATAAAAATCATTTAAACCTTAATTTGGATCCATGGCACTTAATTAAATTATTACAGGGAAACCAAAGAAAACAACCTCATTTTTTTGGTATTAATATACTTCCTCGATTCTATAATAATTATTTTTTTTAACTCTATACACATGAATTAACAAAGTTATTTAATACTATTATTTAAGAATTACTAAAAATTTTATAAAATTTCATCACTACCCTTTTATAAAAAGTTAAAAACTACTAATGCAAATAAGAAAATTTATTGGGAGAATGAAAAAAATTAAAGATAATATAAAAAAATAAATAATTTATTCTTTTAAAAAATTATAAATAACAAATAAATTAAAATAAATTTTTTCTTGCAGTTACTATTATATATGAAACCGAGAGACTAATATTTGAATAAAGATTAAACTGTCAACACCCTGCTAGTGTGTATTTATTTCAACATATCATGCATGGAAGTTTTATTTATTACAAACCTAAGGCCTCATTGGCCTTCGCTTTTGGTAGAGATGATACAGTTACATACTCCAACAGTCCATCATAAGATATACACACACATACATATATATATATATATATATATATATATATGAAAAGTTGATTTTTGGTTAGGTCGATAAGCGAACTATATATATATATATATATATATATATATATATATATGTGTGATTTCATCCACAGCAACCGGTTGTTGAGGAGCAACCCCTTTTGGCCTAGCCGCTACAACCTGTACCGGCCTTAGACAATTTTTTTTTTTATAAGCCGCTACAGGTTGTAGTGGCTGGGCCAAAAGGGGTTGCTCTCAACAACCGGTTGCTGTGGATGGATACCATATATATATATATATAATTCATGCAATAAACTTGATGCTCGCCTGAGTGCCGCCACAATTTATCTGGCTGCTTCCCAGGCAATTGGTGTAACTTCCATCTAAAGCAATGCAGGTCCAGATCTCAAAGAGTACAACTTCTCCAGCGGAATTGGTTTTGCAATTAACTTGAATATTGTAATTAGGGAATGAATCGAGTATATCTTGAACGCTATAGGTCCCATTGTTTGGATTGATTCCTATATATTTTAAATAAATACGATCGGGTTAATTGGAACCAAAATAATAAAACAAAAAAAACTGATAAGTAAAACATGAAGGTTATTATGAGAGAGAAAAAATACTACTCCTGATTTGACATACTCCTACAGAAAAATAATAGGAGTTTCTCTCTTCCAAATTATAAAATGAATTTTAAAAATCAATTTAATAAATTTTAAAATTTAAATTGAGATGATTATAAGATGACTTTTAAAAATTAATTTAAGAGTAATACTACAGACACAAACTATTTTACAAACTCCTGCATACTCCACCTCAGCATATTAATTAACAAATTGTTTCAATATAGTCTTCTGCTCCACACAAGAGATGGAGTATGTCACATCAACAGTTTGTAAAATGTTTATAGAATAGTTTGTATCTCTAGCATTATTTTTAATTTAATATTATTAGTCATACTGCTACAGAAAAATAATAGAACTTTCTATATGTCAAATTATATATAGACCCGGGGGTATTGGAATAATTGTTATATAGTTTGAGTCCTAATATATATCGCTGACAAAAACTTATCAAATCTTGTTATGCATGTCTAATTGCATGCATAACAAAATTAGTCATACTTTGATTATTATGCATAACAAGATTAGTCATAACAAAAAAAAACTGATAAAGTAAAACGTGAAGGTCATTATGAGAGAGGAGAGAGGAGAGAGGAGAGAGGAGAGAGGAGAGAGAGAGAGAGAGAGAAAAATGCTACTACAAATTATAAGATGACTTTTAAAAATCATAGTATGATTAGTCATACTCCTACAGAAAAAAAGGACTTTATCTCTTCCAAATTATAAGATGATTTTTAAAAATCAATTTAATATATTTTAAAATTTAATATTAAAATAATTTATTAAAATTTATAAAATAATAAATTTTATTTCAAAAGGTCAGTGTATATATACAGTAAAATCCCTATTTAAGAATACTCTATATAAGAATAACATCTACAATATTATAAAAAAAATTGGTCTCAATTTGGGCCAGTTATAAATAGGAATAACTTCAAAATTGTAATATATTATATACTTTTTAAGTCCCGTATTAAGAAATTATATCTCTATATAGCAATAATTTCATATATATATATATATATATATATATGAGAGAGAGAGAGAGAGAAACAATATTAATTTTAAGAGACTACATTTTCTATAAAGAACTACATTTCCCTATAAAAGACTATATTTTTATAAAGGACTACATTTTCCTATAAAAGACTATATTTCCTATAAAAAATCACATTTTCTTATAAAAAGCTATATTTCCTATAAAAGACTACATTTTCCTAGTTTGAAAATCTAAATAATTTATGTTTTCTTTAATTTTTGTTATAAAATCTATATTTTTGTTAAAGTTGATATTTTTGGGTGTTCGAAAAATATTTTGTATCAATAACTCTATTTAGTAATAACCTCTTAATTATAATACAAATAGTTTTGTTCCAAGTCTATTCCCAGCAGCGAAGCCAGATGTTTGTAGTAGTGGGGTCAAAATTTATAAAAAAATTTGGCGGGGGTTCGTGGGCAGCGCCCCCGAGATAATTTTTTTAATACTTTATACTTTCGGGTGTGTGTATATATATATATATATATATATATATATATATATATATATATATATATATATATTACAATGAAAGTATAATGAGTAATAATATATAGTATATATACACCAACTCATAATAGACTTTTTTAATCACAACTGTTCATAAGTAAGTAATTTATTATTTATTTTAAAAAATAATATAAATTAGATTATTATTTAGTTTAAAATATTATATATATATATATATATATATATATATATATTGAAAGGATATGAGTCATATATGATTAAAATTTGATTGATAAAGTTATAAATTTTCAATTTGACCCCGTATAATAGAAAATTTATAAAATTTTAGTGGGGTCAATTTATATATATTATTTAAAAATTTTAAAATTTGTCTTACATTATAAAATAGTTTTTTTTTCAAGTGGGACCCCACAAAAGTGATGTGGCTTCGCCACTGTCTATTCCTAAATAGAGGTTTTATTGTATATATAGCCCGGCTCTCTCCAGCGAACTGGAGGGAGCGAATTAAGAGCGAACTGACTATAGCGACGGTTTTTTCCGTCGTTATAACATAAAAAATTAAACCGGCTTTCTATGCTATAGCGACAAAAAAATTGTCGCTATAGCCGGTTCGTTCTTAGTTCGCTCCTTTCAGTTCGCTGGAGAAGCGGAATATATATATATATATATATATATATATATATATATATATATATATATATATACAGAAAGGATCAAGAGCATAATTCTTAAATAGCATAATGCCTTAAGTACCATAATTTCATCAAACGACGTCGTTTTCATGGGACGCGGTGACATTTTTGTAAATACGCGGTGGCATGGTATTTACAAAAATGCCACCGCGTCCCATGAAAACGACGTCGTTTTGATGAAATTATATTACTTAAGGCATTATGCTATTTAAGAATTATGCTCTTGATCCTTCCCGTATATATATATATATATATATATATATATATATATATATATATATATATATATATATATATATATAGAGAGAGAGAGAGAGAGAGGAGAGAGAGAGAGAGAGAGAGAAATTTGATCAGGTCCGGACCTCCCGGATGGGAGAAAATCCGGACCCGAAAATTTTTTATTTTTTTTTATTTTTTGTAGAACAACTAAAAAAAAAAATTATGGAATTGAAATTTTTCAATAATACAGTATTTTGGGTGTGTTTTTAATACCTACACCAACCAATGTATGTACAGTCTGCCCAGACTGTACAGACATGTTTTGTTATAGGCATCCAAATCACGCCCAAAACACTGTATAATGTAAAAATTCCAATTCCATAAATTTTTTTTTTAGTTGTTTCAAAAAAAAAGAAAAAAAAAAAGGTCCGGATTTTAACAAAATTCGGGAGTCCGGACCTGATCCGGACTCATATATATATATATATATATATATGAATAATTGTTATAGTCCTAAAATATATCGCTGGCAAAAACTTATCAAATCTTGAAATGGGATCCGGTTAGCATGAAGTGAATTTCATGGTAAGTTCACTTTATGTTTAATACAGTGCTGACACACAGACGAGGGGTTGATATCCCCGCCTGCGTGTCAACGTTGTATTGGTCTTAAAATGCACTTAGCATGAACCAGTCCCCTTGTAATGCATGTCTAATTGCAACAAAAGTTTCAAGTTTACCTCGTCCCTGAAGAGATAATTTGTCTGAGACAAAATCGATTCCGAACATTTCCCGTGCTTATCCCATTCAGACCTCCAAAAAACATCATTTGGTCTGTTGGCTAAATTAGGCCATGCCTGATTTAGTTGGGCGCGGAAGGAAGAGACCTGTGTTCCAACAGAGAAGACATGGGCTACTTCATTAACAAGCCAATTGGTTAATTAGTATTTATTGTCAATTAAAGGGAGAATTGAATTTATTCCAACCCTTTGGAGAAAAGTTGCATCCCTGGCCCTCCTTGTTGGTAAGTTTAAAATCTCAAGAAAGGATCGTAAATTCAAAAAATAAAAAATAAAAAAAATCCAATATTCTTTATTATTGTTAAGGTTTTTTTAGTTAAAAAAAGCTTTAGGAAGGTAAAGAAAATTAAATCCAATTATCCTTAGAATTTTTCTTGGGCAAAATCGTAGGAAGTCTAAAGATTTAAAATAAGCTTGGTAAACTTCTTTTTTATACCTAAATTGCCTCAACTAAGAAAATAAATTTGGCCATTCATGTCCTATACATACTAGCCACCGCGCAACGCGTGTAGTGTGCGTAAATTATGTGAGAGTAAAATGAGAATTTTATAAAATTTAGAAGAATAAATAGAAAAACAAAAATAATATTAAAAAGGAATAAAATACTAATATATCAAAGTTATAGGGGCAAAAAGAGTAAAAAATCACACAATAATAAAGGAAAAAGTATGAGATAAATAAACCAAGCTTGTTGAAAAAGCCTCATGGAGGCTTTTATAATATAGATTAAAGGGGTGTTTGATAAAAACCGAATGAATTTGATCTGAATCTGAATCTAAATGAGCTGAATCTGAATATGAATGAAAAAAATCATTCAATAATTGACATGTTTGAAATATCTTAATAACATATTTTTCTTATTTTTCCCCTCTAAAAAAATTAAAAAAATTGTTGTAAATTTATTTAATATTATTTAATATAATAGTTAATATTGTAAAAAAAAATTCATTTAGGCGCTCATTCAGCTATTCAGCCAAAAAAATTAGACTAAACCAATCAGCTCAAAATCATCTGAATGGCTGACCGGTTCAGCCATTCAGACGATTTTTTTCCAAAACAAATGTACTGAATGACTGAATTGGTCAGCCATTCAGCTGCAATCAAACAAACCTTAAGTAAACTTACAAACTGAATCAAGAAAAATAAATTTTCTATTCTTTCCTATTCTATCAATTACTTAACAATTCTTAGCATTCCTTACCCCCCCCCCCCCCCCCCCCAAAAAAAAAAAAAAACTTACAAACAAGATTAAGGTTGCATCATTGAGGAAAATTGACACCCTTTATAAAATAATTAACATAAGAGAGTAAATCATGTAAAGGCTATTTGTAAAATTATTGTATTAAATCTTTCAATAGCAACATATCACATAGATAATTTTGATTTTCAAAACAATTCAATCTCCTTGATTTTCTCAAAAATTATATTGTCAGCATATTGTGATGTTGTAAAATAATACTTTCAATATATACACAATCGATATATTATTTATTCTCTTAACAAAATATTATAGTTAGTGTTCGCCAAATGCGGTATAAAGATTTTTAGATCTCTTTAATGTGGGTTGGCCTAAAAATGAAGGCTGTCTACTTTTCTTGTACATATAATATTACATAACTATCCAAAATACATGGATTCAATTGTGAAGAAAATATTTCGAGTTCGACTAGTTGGGTTGGAAATAATCAATAGAAATTCTACAAAGGACTATATCAAGACTTCAATTTTATATAGTCAAAACATAATTATAGCCTCATAAAAATGTATGAGGATAACACATTCCCAAAAATGGGAAAAGATCAGACCATGGATTCAAGGAATATATGTGTAGTTCATCCAACTGTATGAGAATATTGAAAGTATTGGCTTTGTCAATTGACAACTTGCAAAAGACAGATGTGTAATTCATTAGACATATATGAATCCAGATTGCAGAGAAATAGTGGGAAAATTAGCTATAGAACTAAGTTGAAACTTACTAAAGTAACATTATATGCAGATCCTTGACAATATATCACGGATCTACCAGTGCTGTTATAGGGCCAAAGGCCATGAATAGTAAATTGTCGAACAAGTCTGTTGCATTTCGTGCTGTCAACGTTGCAAACTCCAGGCGGCCAATGTTGGACAAAACGATATCCGGCCACTTGAGAATCACCTACGCAAAAACAAATGCTCAAGCTTAGGAGAATTATCGAAGTTATATTGATTGGTGACATGATTTTGATCGACTTCATTAACTCATGTTCAAGTAACACCATAAAAGAGTTTATTTATAAACAGCAGTTTACCATTTAAGGACCCACACTTTATAAATATTCTCCCGTTCTATATAAAATTAGAGAATAAATTCTATGAGGACCGTCTTTAAACTAGTATTTTTACAGAATCTAATAAGAATTTGTCAACCCTACAATTCGAGAGAAAATCAAAGAGTTTTGATTTTGTTAATATTCTCAAATGGATTTTAACATGGTAAATAATATTACATAATTTGTTAAAAATATCAAAACTCTTTGATTTTCTCTAAAAATACAAAGTTATTTATTTGATTTATATTCAATGTTGTAAAAATACAGTTTACAGACAGTTCATATAAAATTAATATTCTTAAGATTATTATTAACTTTTCTGAAGTTAACTTAAGGCATTTTTAATATAAAAATATTGACATGAATTTTATTAATTGTAATTTAGTCAATACAATGATGAATATTGCCAATTAATCATTGTAATATTTATTGTTTCTAAACTTTTATTTTTATTTTTTCTGAAAAGAAAGTTTTACATAAGAAATGAAAAAAATCTTCTATGTACGAATCCAAGATTGGGAATTCTCAACCTCCTTCGACTTGCGCGCCGCGGCTGAGAACAGATCCTTTGTCCTCAAATTCCTCGTCCCTCTTGTGTCCCTTCACTTAAATTTTGACACATATCCTTTTATTTAATTTTAAAATTAATTAGTGTTAAGTAAGAAACTAGGTGTCAAAATTTAAGTGGGAGGACACAAGAAGACAGAAAATTTAAGGACAAAGGATCTGTTGTCCATTCCTTCGTCATTGGTTGGGAGCTCGAAAGTTTTTATTTGAAGATGAAAGGGACTTATCATCATTATTTGGCAGAATTTTATTTCAAGATGAAGGTTGATCATATAAAAAAACAGTTTGACTTATTTTTAAAAAAAAAGTTATTTAAAGTTCTGTTACATCAAGTATCACTATATTTATGATTTGGTCTTTAAAGAAAAAAATTATAATTATAGTAATTTTTAGCCCTTTTAAAAAAGTAACTAATACCGTAAAAATATGGTATAAAATTATAAATACAATTTAAAATTATAAATATTTATAAATAAAATTATAAAAATTATAAATACAATTCGAAAATTTTAAGTTGTGATATAATTTGTAAAATTTAAGATGTAAAATTTATAATTTATGATATAATTTATAATTTGTAAGATTTAAAGTTGTAAAATTTATACATACAATTTGTTAAATTATAGTTACAATTTTAAAATTAAGTTTTTTTTATAAATACAATATATGTGTAAAACCCCAGATTTTATGAATAAAGAATTAATTTTCTCGAAATAAATTTTTATATTATGGTGTGCACTTGAGATAA
>JAINUV010000093.1:0-12213 GCA_020205505.1 Panax japonicus | reverse complement strand
GTACAAGGTTGGTCCGTAGATTCATGTATTAATTATGTATACATCAACGACTAATATATTCACCTAGCTCTTGATAAATAAAGAAGAGTACTACCCGAACCTTGAATATACCTATATAATATATATATATATATATATATATATATAGTGGAGTGTGATTATTTGGGTAGTGAAAGAGTCCTTATTAAAGTAAGATTGTATTTCCTTATTGGTGGGATAAGAAGGTTTAATTTGGGAAAAATCTATTAGCCATTAATTGCAGTTATAAGGTGATTCTGAAAAGGACTCCTACTCCTATCTATAAATACAGCAATAAGCAGAGGAGAAGATATGGGACAACATACACAAGAGATACAACACAATATACAACTTGTATTCCCAATATTATTATAGTGGATTACTCTCCTCTCCGTGGTTTTTCCCAATGGGTTCCACGTAAATTCTTGTGTTCATACTTTATATTTCTTTATTTATGTTTATGTGAGTGGTATTTCGTGAGTTTGGTTTCACATCAATTACTCCATCAACCGTTGGCACTATTTGGCTGTGTTTTGGTGATTTCGTCAGGCGTACAAAATCAGGCGTTAACATTGGCGCGTCTGTGGGAAGGAGACGCTTGTTCTAGTGTCTATTTAAATCACCGATTCACGAAGGAGATAAGTGATTCTTTTTTGATTAAATTAAATATATACTTATACGTGTGTATATATATATATTATGCATGTAGTGGTAGTATTCAATGATGCATGTAAAATCTAAACATTAAAAACTTTGGTCCAGGTGATGATAAATTGATGCTGAGTTACCGCACCAGTAACGAATTCAGCCAGCGCAGAAATAAAAGTTTAGCTTTTATATCATTGAAGTGCTTAAAGGTGGCTTCGGTTTCATCATCAACCACAGACTGAAAGAAATTCGGAGGATATAAATTCGGAGGATATAAATCCAGCGGAAATAGATCCAACGGAAATAGATCCAGCGGAAATAGATCCAGCGGATATAGATCCAGCGGATAATCCAGCGAATATACATCCCGCGAATATAAATCCCGAGGAGACTTTTGTATACTCTCTTATTTTAAGTTATTACAATTACTGTAAATAAGAGACTGGGGGGCAATGTTGGAGTGTGGTTATTTGGGTAGTGAAAGAGTCTTATTAAAGTAAGATTGTATTTCCTTATTTGGTGGGATAGAAGGTTTAATTTGGGAAGAAATCTATTAGCCATTAATTGCAGTTATAAGGTGATTCTGAAAAGGACTCCTACTCCTATCTATAAATACAGCAATAAGCAGAGGAGAAGATATGGGACAACATACACACAAGAGATACAACACACAATATACAACTTGTATTCCCAATATTATTATAGTGGATTACTCTCTCTCCGTGGTTTTTTCCCAATTGGGTTTCCACGTAAATTCTTGTGTTCATACTTTATATTTCTTTATTTAGGTTTATGTGAGTGTATTTCGTGAGTTTGGTTTCACATCAATTACTCCATCAACCGTTGGCGCTATTTGGCCTGCTTTTTGGTGATTTCGTCAGACGTACAAAATCAGGCGTTACAATATATATATAATAATATATATATATATATATATATTACACACACACAACGTGCATACGTATACCTCCACTAAAATGAGTAATTAATTAAAACATTATGTTTTCTTTAAATTATGAGATCATTATATTTTAAACATTCTTAAATTCAAAATGGATATATTATGTATGTATTATAGTACTAAAGGTCCCTTGGCCTTTATACTGTGCATATGAATGAATGAGGGGGATGATATCCAACTCAAAAGAAATGGAAAGGAATTAGGACTAATCTTCAATTTTTACCCTAAATTTTAATTTAAAATCGATTTGCAAATTTAATTTTATTTTGAATTAAGTGCACTATAAATTGAGTTTCAAAATCATTTGCACCCCCGCACCGTTACATTAAATAATTGCACCCTAAACTTTTGTGCAAAATATGTAAATTGTATTAATTGAAATTCAAATTTTATGGTTGTGAAACCCCAGATTTTATGAATAAAGAATTAATTTTCTCGAAATAATTTTTAATATTATGGTGTGAATTTGAGATAATATATAGTTGGGGTAGTATTTATAAATTTTGCAAAGTATGCAAGTTGTTATATTATATTCGATTGGCAGGGATATTCCTTGTGTCGGAAAATATTCGTACGACGGTACAATTATTGGTGGACCCCACAACAGAATTATTGTCGGATTGAGAAACGACAAAAATTTTATTAAAAATAACGGCGAAAGTTTTACCGTTGATACTGTTGAACTACTGGGTAGTAAAAGTACAGTAATATGCGTTGTGCATAGTAGCACACGGTATTGATTATTGATATTATGTGAGAAGTCGCTCAGTTTGATTCAATTATTGTCGATTAATAATATGAATTATTATAGCGATGATGACGTTTTGTTTTATTCGTATTATTAACGTAATAAAACAGAAAACATCTTTTTATATAAAACAGAATACTTTATTAAAGTTATTCTATAAATAGAATATATTATATTTTATTATGCATAGTGTTGCATAGTATTTTGCATAGTGTTGCATAGTGTTTGCATAGTAAAATCTTTTATATAAATAGAATATATTATATTTTATTTAAAAAAAATTTCTTTAAATATGGACCGTCAGATTAAAGTAAATCAATCTGGACGTTCATGGATTAGTTACTATGCATTCCATTTCCTATAAATAGAAGCTCATTCCTTCATTATTTTCTTACGAATTCACTGAACTCTAGAGAGAGAAACTATAGAGAGATAGAAGAAAAGCTTTTGCTACTTAACTTTCTTTTTCTATATCCAGTTTCTGTTACGGTAAGGGATATTATTCTTTGTATTCATGAAGAGAACTTCTGTTATTCCATTTCTTTATTGTTCTGTTGGAATAAC
Source organism: Panax japonicus (assembly GCA_020205505.1). Classification (NCBI taxonomy): domain Eukaryota; kingdom Viridiplantae; phylum Streptophyta; class Magnoliopsida; order Apiales; family Araliaceae; genus Panax; species Panax japonicus. The sequence continues at coordinate 9,274 of JAINUV010000093.1, read as the reverse complement.
CTGTATACGCGGGCTGCCCTATACTTGGTGACATTCTTATATTATTCTGTCTTTATTATTCTGTCGGAATATCCTGTCTGTGCTATACGCCGGACCTGGTTCTATTTTATTATTCCATCTTATTATTCTGTCGGAATATCCTGTCTGTGCTATACGCCGGACCTGGTTCCATCATTTATTATTCCGCATTTATTATTCTGTTGGAACATCCTGTCGGTGTGAATTTCACCTGACCTGGTTCCGTTATTAGTATTCTGTTGGAATAACTGTCTATGCGAAGTACCGCATGCATGGTGATTTCTTTTGTTATTCCATTCTTTATTATACTCAGTTGGTTAAAGTTTTGACTTCTATACTCCATGAAATTAGTAGAATATCCTTGATATTTGCGCTTCATCCAGTATCTTTTCATGGAAATATTCTTCTGAGCATTCTTGAATTTTACTCTACAAAAGTATCATGTTGACAATTTGGACGTTAGTAGTTCTTGGACAAATTAATTCTTGAACTTGTTTTATTGAATTCTTATATCATTGTCATCATCCTCATGTTTATGTTATGTTGAAAGTCATCTGTGGCCTGTAGTGCATAGATGGACTTGGTATGATTATGACCAGGGATTATTCGGTATAATCATGACCGTAATGTTACAAATGATGTGAAAATTAAAAGTCTCATTGGCCCGTAGTGCATTGATGGACAGTTTTTGGTATGATTATGGCTATGGATTCTCTTCGGCCAAGGGAGCAAAGATGAATTTTTATGGCATGATCAGGACCGTTGATGAAAACACGATATCTTTGGCCCGTAGTGCATGGATAATTGTGGTCGTGATACTAAGAATATCCTTGGCCTGTAGTGCAGGGATGATTTAATGATGTGGATTATTTATTGAGCTGAGTCTCAGCGATAAAAGTGATGAAAAACTTTTTAAATCATAAAAGATAGTAGATTCTATTCTCTACTTGACTCTTTTAATGGATTGCTTGATCCGCTAGTTAAACTTGATGTTATTATTTTATCAGTTTAAACTGTTGAAGGCTAACGATAATTTATTCTGCATTATCTTAGTCATAATATTTCTTACTGGGCTAGTTGAGCTCACCCTTTCTTTCACTGTCTTCAGGAAATGAGAACATAGCAGGGACTAGTCGGGGAACGGAGTGACGGTCCAGAGGATAGCATTAGTAGTCCTCACTATTCTGTGAAATAGTGTATTAATAATTGTAATGAGGACTCTTTTTGAGTTTGTATAATCTCTAGTAGACAATAATTGTATTCAAACTCACAGTTATGTTTTGTCGTATTGTACACGACAGTGTATTAGTAAGTTGTATTTGAATTATGTATCATGTATCTGACGACCCAAGATGAGTGATGTATAGCTAAGTTTGGGGGCGTCACAGTTGGTATCAAATCTTAGGGATATGATCCCTGGCTAAGATGTGAGACTAGAACTAGGAGGGGAGAGACGAGGAATTCCTTCACTAATATGACCTACTTAAATTTATTTTGTATTTAATTGGTCGGTGTAAAGTATAAGGAGAATATGTGATATGTTAATTAACCCTTGTTTTGTTACATGTTTAAAAATGGCATCCGAGAAATGTTGAGATTATCAATGGGAGCACAGGAGACCGTTGAGTCTCCACAAATCAATAATCAGGATAATGTGCAACTAGGGGACAATACTCCTCATGAAAATAATAACACCGATGAAATGGTGAATGATGGGATGTCAGAGGCTTTATGCAATTCATGCAACAACAGGCTAAGCCAGCTCCTATCCAAAATGCAGGTAGAAATACTGATAACTCTCGGACGGTCACCGCTAAGCAGTTTAAGGAGCAATTCATGCAACAACGGGAGAAGCGCTCCTGTTCATAATGCAGGAGGAAACAATGGCAACCCATTGTTGGTCACCGCTAAGCAATTCAAGGAGCTGGGACCACCAGAGTTTTTGGGAAAGCTAGAACCACTTAAGGCGGAGACGTGGTTAAAGCAGATCACCAAGATATTTGATATCTTGGGATGCTCCGAGGAGCAAAAAGGTTCCCTTTGCCACCTTTATGTTGCGTGAAGAGGCAGATTACTAGTGGGAATCGGTAAAACGTACTCAACCTGCCGTACTGAAGATGTCTTGGGAGAAGTTCCAAGAGCTGCTCAACGACAAATACTTTCCCGAAAGTATTCGTCACATGAAGGAGGTGGAGTTTATCAAATTGGAGCAAAACAATATGACCGTGTCGCAATACGAGGCAAAATTTGCAGAGTTATCCCGGTTTGCGTCCCACTTGGTGGATAATGAAGAGAGAATGGTGCGATTATTTTAAGAGGTTTGAAGCCGGGATACGTCAACATCTTATTTCTCATAAACTGTGTTTGTATTCAGATGTTGTAAATAGGGCTCAGTTGGTGGAGCGCGATAACGAGTCAACCAAACCAAAAGAGAGCAGCCGGCAAAATGATAATACCGGTGATAACAGTCATCAAAGCGGTGATAATAAGCATGGAGGGAATCAACATGTCAGAAATGGTAACCACTTCGATATAATCATGGCCAAAATAATAGAATAGACATTTCAATAAGAGAAGGTTCAACAATGACGTAAAGACGTCGGTACCAGCTCCCATTTTAAAGGAAGAAGAACGACCACCGATCGTATGTTTCAAATGCGGACAGGAGGGACACATCCGTCCAAACTGTACGCAGCTGTCCAAAGCATATTTTAATTGCGGAAGAGAAGGTCACCTAGCTCAATTTTGTCGTATGATGAAGTCAATTCCAGCTGGGATAATGATGCCAAAGGATGTCCCAGACAAGCAAAAGCCAGAAATTTAAGAGAGAGCATTTTTTTTTTCTCTCGTGACGAGGAACCTGAATAAAATTATCACGGGTAAGTTAATCATAAGCTCTTATGAAGTCTATACCGTGTTAGATACCGGTTCTACTCACTCTTTTATTCACCTAGTTGTGTTCAATGTTTGTACTTAACTCCGGAGAAGTTAAACTTGATTTATCTATTGAAACTCCATTGGGAGAAACCTTCGTTACCTCCACTGTTTATAAATCTTATTTGATTCAAATCGACACTTTCACGTTACGTGTTGATCTCGTCTCTTTGAAAATACTTGCCTTTGATGCGATTTTAGGAAACGATTGGTTAACTACTCATCATGTTTTTCGTAAGGTTGTTAGCTTTCATATTCCTAAACCAACCTATTATGCGAATTCAAGTAACCAAACCACTAAATTCAATCATTGTCATATCAAGCCATAAGTAAAGAGCCCCGATCCTTTTGTTGATGACTTCCTTGTGTGGAATGCACCGAAGCCAGACTTTCTGTAAGCGACGTCGTGAATGACGATAACAAATTGATAGGTATCATTGTGAGGTGCTATCTAGGATAAAGGATAGAAGTCACAGTTGGTATCAATGTGACGTACTATCTAAGTCTTGGATGTGAGTAACAGTTTTGAATGATATTTTTATCATTAATAATCTCTGACGTATTCCTGAAGACTTCTTAGCCTACCCCAGAGCGTGAAATTGAATTTTGTATTGACACCAGTACAAAACTCATTTCTTAAACCCTCAAAATAATTTTTTCAACTAAAACAAAAGTAACATGCACCAAAGACGTTGACTCGAGCTGTTGAAGATTACGATCGTACTATTCAATATCATCGTGGAAGAGCGAACGTGGTAGCTGACGTGTTGAGTAGAAGATCGTATGCGTTTACAAGTGCGATGTTGTTAACACAAAGACTCATTTCGTATAACTTGCAAATGATGAAGATAGAGTTAAAGACTCTAGGGACCCACGTGAAGATAACGAATATACGAGTAAAATTGACTTTAATCGATAAAGTTAAAGACGCTCAAGCTACATACCTGAATCTGATGAATGTGAAGAAGAAGGTTCAAGAGGGTGTTATTTTAGAAGCAAGAGTTACTGAAGAGAGGAAATCTCAACCCTCGATTTAATTGGCCCATTTGAAATCCTCGATTGAGTAGGAACTGTGGCTTATAGACTCGTTTTACCCGCCAAATATATGCGGTGTTCATAACATTTTTTTTTCTCGTATCGATGTTACGTAAATATGTGGACGACCCGAACCACATTATTAATTTAAACCGGACGAGGATAGCGGATGATTTAACGTTTGAAAAGATATGTGTTACAATCTTGGATAGAAAGAATCGATTCACACACTCAAAGTTATATCTCAAGAGTTGGAATTTGAAGTGAAGTTCAAGGTATCCTCACCTGTTAGACATACCAGGTACGTACGTAAATTTCGAGGGCGAAATTCCATAAGGAGGGGAGATGTGAAACCCCAGATTTATGAATAAAGAATTAATTTTCTCGAAATAATTTTTTAATATTATGGTGTGAATTTGAGATAATATTATAGTTGTGGGTAGTATTTAAAATTTTGCAAAGTATGCAAGTTGTTATATTATATTCGATTGGTCAGGGAATATTCCTTGTGTCGAAAAATATTCGTACGACGGTACAATTATTGGTGGACCCCACAACAGAATTATTGTCGGATTGAGAAAACGACAAAAATATTTTATTAAAAATAACGGCGAAAGTTTTACCGTTGATACTGTTGAACTACTGGGTAGTAAAAGTACAGTAATATGCGTTGTTGCATAGTAGCACACGGTATTGATTATTGATATTTATGTGAGAAGTCGCTCAGTTTGATTCAATTATTGTCGATTAAATATGAATTATTATAGCGATGATGACGTTTTGTTTTATTCGTATTAAACGTAATAAAACAGAAACATCTTTTTATATAAAACAGAATACTTTATTAAAGTTATTCTATAAATAGAATATATTATATTTTATTATGCATAGTGTTGCATAGTATTTTGCATTGTGCATATTGTTTGCATAGTAAAAATCTTTTTATATAAATAGAATATATTATATTTTATTTAAAAAAAATTTCTTTAAATATGGACCGTCAGATTAAAGTGAATCAATCTGGACCGTTCATGGATTAGTTACTATGCATTCCATTTTCCTATAAATAGAAGCTCATTCCTTCATTATTTTCTTACGAATTCACTGAACTCTAGAGAGAGAAACTATAGAGAGATAGAAGAAAAGCTTTTTGCTTAACTTTTCTTTTTCTATATCCAGTTTCTGTTACGGTAAGGGATATTATTCTTTTGTATTCATGAAGAGAACTTCTGTTATTCCATTTCTTTATTGTTCTGTTGGAATAACCTGTATACGCGGGCTACCCTATACTTGGTGACATTCTTATATTATTCTGTCTTTATTATTCTGTCGGAATATCCTGTCTGTGCTATACGCCGGACCTGGTTCCATTTTTATTATTCCATCTTTATTATTCTGTCGGAATATCCTGTCTGTGCTATACGCCGGACCTGGTTCCATCATTTATTATTCCGTATTTATTATTCTGTTGGAACATCCTGTCAGTGTGAATTTCACCTTACCTGATTCCGTTATTAGTATTCTGTTGGAATAACCTGTCTATGCGAAGTACCGCATGCATAATGATTTCTTTTGTTATTCCATTCTTTATTATACTCAGTTGGTTAAAGTTTTGACTTCTATACTCCATAAAATTAGTGGAATATCCTTGATATTTGCATTTTATCTAGTATCTTTTCATGGAAATATTCTTCTGAGCATTCTTGAATTTTACTCTACAAAACAGTATCATGTTGACAATTTGAACGTTATCAGTTCCTGGATAAATTAATTCTTGAACTTGTTTTATTGAATTCTTATATCATTGTCATCATCCTCATGTTTATGTTATGTTGAAAGTCATTTGTGGCCTGTAGTGCATAGATGGACTTGGTATGATTATGACCAGGGATTATTCGGTATAATCATGACCGTAATGTTACAAATGATGTGAAAATTAAAAGTCCTCATTAGCCCGTAGTGCATTGATGGAAAGTTTTTGGTATGATTATGGCTATGGATTCTCTTCGGCCAAGGGAGCAAAGATGAATTATTTTATGGCATGATCAGGACTGTTGATGAAAACACAATTATCTTTGGCTTGTAGTGCATGGATAATTCGTGGTCGTGATACTAAATAATATCCTTGGCCTGTAGTGTAGGGATGATTTAATGATGTGGATTATTTATTGAGCTGAGTCTCAGTGATAAAAGTGATGAAAAACTTTTTAAATCATAAAAGATAGTAGATTCTATTATCTACTTGACTTTTAATGGATTGCTTGTTCCGCTACACTTAAACTTGATGTCTATTGTATTTTATCAGTTTAACATTATTGGAGGCTAATGATAATTTATTCTGCATTATCTTAGTCATAATATTTCTTACTGGGCTAGTTGAGCTCACCCTTTCTTTCACTGTTCAGGAAATGAGATCATAGCAGGGACTAGTCGGGGAACGGAGTGACGGTCCAAAGGATAACATTAGTAGTCCTCACTATTCTGTGAAATAGTGTATTAATAATTGTAATGAGGACTCTTTTTGAGTTTGTATAATCTCTAGTAGACAATAATTGTATTCAAACTCACAGTTATGTTTTGTCGTATTGTACACGACAATTGTATTAGTAAGTTGTATTTGAATTATGTACCATGTATCTGACGACCCAAGATGGGTAATGTATACCTAATTTTGGGAGCGTCACAGTGGTGCATTTAATTCAAAATAAAATTTAGGGTGCAAATCAATTTTAAGGTTAAAGTTTAGCGTTCAATTTAAAATTCATTAACCGAATATATGTTTCGAATCACACTAAGGCCCTGTTCAGGAATAATTAATTAATAATATAAGTTGATTCTTACTATGTGGGAGTGACTTTTCCTTTTACTTATTTTTGGACTTATAAATCGTTTTTTCTAATGTAACAAATTTTGATTTCTTGAAAAATGACTTATAAGTCATTTTATATAAACAAGTTTGACCAAATATAATAACAACTTTACTCTCCATTATTTTGAAATGACAACTTTACCCACAAGAACCTGTCTCCTCTGATGACTTTGGCCTCTGGATACTCCTCATCTACAAAAACAAAAACAAAAACAAACACATAAAATCCCAAATGCTCATCAAAATAAAAAATATAAATGCTTTTTAGAGAAAAAAATTGTATATATATATATATTATAGATGTAGGGAGAGAGAGGAATTTTTTAAAGATTTATATACCTTGGCATATGGTGGCTGGTTGAAAGTGAGGGCATAATTTGGTGTGGGGTTAGCAGTAAGCTATATGAGCTGAAAGAGGAGAGAGAAAGGGTAATGGATTATTTTAATAGAGAGAAAAAGAGATAAAGGTTAAGACTAAAGAAGAATGGTTTGGTGGTATTTTAGGTTTTATTTAGAATATACTACGAGATTTGGATGAAAAAAAAAATGAATGTATGAGCTTTGAACGGGAGAAATCTTTGAATGAGCTTATATATATATTATATATGCTAAAATATTTTTAAGATTTGCATTGATAATTAGTTTCAATTTTTAATAAATAATGCAAATTAATTTTCAAATAAACATTGATATTATTTAAAATCATTTCAAATGTGAATTAGTTTTAATTTAATCAATTCACTTAATAATTTAATTAAAAAATATGAAAATATTTGATTTAAGATTGTAAATTTATCTCGCTAAGAACTTAGTCGCTTCCTAATTATTAGTTATAAATATGGGAGTTTCGACTCCAACAAAGACATAGATGCCAATGTGACCTTTGAAATAACCTGCCTCACTTACCTCCCAATTTTTGGGAAAATAATTACTCATATTATCCCTCCATTCTCTCTCTCCTCTCCTCTGATCGCGACCTGACTTGGCATTTCTCTCTCTCTCTCTCTCTGTCTCTCTCTCTATATATACACATACGGACATTAGCAGCAGAGCAAGAATACAAAAGAAATAAGTTGCCGTCGTAGTCGTCATCAATCTCACCACCACCACTAGCATAGTCTAGTAACCCCTTCCTCGCCTATCACCAATGTCTTTTAATCTAATTATTTGTGCTCAATTCCTAAAATTCAATTATTCATAATTCTTCGCACACCCACGTCCCTTTTTCTCCACCCTCTCTGTTGTTGTAAATTCCAACCATGAGTCGCCTCTTCCCGTCCAAATCTTCCGGACTCGGTCGCACCACAATTGACTTACTTCTCCAAGAAGAAGAAGAAGAGAAGAAGAAGAAGAAGAAGCGTATTATTTTCCAATTAGTATAAGACCCCCCGAACGTGGACTTCGTCTTCATCGACATGATGAGCAGCAGCAGGTGCAGGCGGTAAACATGATCACTTTCATCCACCTAATAGTATAGTAACCATTTTGGCGGCGGCCTTGAGAAAGTCTTTGTTAGTGACCTGCAGCGTGGAAACAGAGGATTTTTCCTCCATGGACATTGGATATCCCACAGATGTTCGCCACGTCTCTCACGTCACTTTTGATCGTTTCAATGGCTTTCTTGGGTTACCTGTGGAGCTCCAGCCTCAACTTCCCACCAAAGTTCCTAGCGCAAGGTCTCATCTTTTTCCACTCCTCTTTCTTTCCTTGTACACTCACGGCCTCTTTATATATATATATATATATATATATGCGTTTCTTTAATAATTAATCCTTGGATTTCCATTTGGCTCTGACTGCCAACCTCTATAATTAATTACATCCAAAATCCTAATTTTTTTGTGTGTATACAATTAGAAAATATTGCATTCAGGACTAGTGTTTTTTTCAATGGCCATAGATAGCATAGCAGTACTCTTTAATTTATTCTAATTTGTGTTTGTGTTTACTGGGAAACTTGGAGAGTTTGGAATCTTGTTGGATATCATGTGCAAAAGCACTAAGGAAGATAATATTGAATTGAACAAGCTAGCTTTACAAATGATGGGAAAATTTTGAGTGTGCCGGTTAAACATGGACAAAGGAAAAGAGGTTTGATGAATTCATTCTACTTGAGAAAATTGTTTTGTGCTCTATTGTGACCTCGATCGGCAGTTACTAGTCGAATAGGTAGGTAGGTTGGGTTTACCGGAATCTTCAGGATAAGATTTATGAACCATGTGCCTCTCGGTTTTGAATGGATTAGCTTCTCATGGTTTGCAGCTTCAGGTCTTACTCAAATTAATGACACCATTCAAAACAACATATCTGACCTGGCTACCTTTAGTAATGGAAAGTGGGGGTGGGGCTAGTAGAAAATGAGGTATCAATAACTGCTTCCTACAATTGGAATTTAATGGCATAATTACTCTTTTAGCC
>JAINUV010000096.1:0-146936 GCA_020205505.1 Panax japonicus | reverse complement strand
ATACCAAAAAGGACCATTGCAACCACTTGAAATTCCAGAATGGAAGTGGGAGCACATTACCATGGATTTCGTTACTGGTCTTCCCAAAGTTTCTCAAGGCATAGATGCGATTTGGGTCATTGCTGATAGATTGACCAAGTCTTCTCATTTCTTACCGATACGAGAAACTTATACACTTGAACGTCTTGCTCGTATGTACATAAACGAGGTTGTAAGATTGCATGGTATGCCAGTATCCATAGTTCTGATCGAGACCCAAGATTCACTTCGCGATTTTGGGTTAGTTTGCAAAAAGCTATGGGCACAGATTTACGATTTAGCTCGGCATATCATCCTCAAACGGACGGACAGTCAGAAAGGACTATTCAAACTCTTGAAGATCTATTAAGACTCTGTGTCCTTGATTTCAAGGGAAGTTGGGACAAGTTCTTACCATTGGTGGAGTTTTCCTACAACAACAGTATCAAGCAAGTATTGGCATGGCTCCGTTCGAGGCGTTGTATGGAAGAAAGTGTCGTCTCCAGTATGTTGGGATGAGGTGGGTGAAGCAACGTTGTTGGGACCGGATTTGGTACGTATGACTACGGAAAAGATTCAAACGATCCGGAAACGTATAAAAACCTCACAAGATCGACAAAAGAGTTATGTTGATCTTCATCGAAAGGACGTGGAATTCGATATAGGAGATCATGTGTTGTTACGTGTTGCTCCATGGAAAGGAGTTACGAGATTTGGAAAGAGAGAAAAGCTCAATCCTCGATTCATCGGCCCATTTTTAATCCTCGATCGAGTAGGAACTGTGGCCTATAGACTCGCTTTACCGCCAAGTATGTCTCGTGTTCATAACGTTTTTCACATATCCATGCTACGTAAATATGTGAAAGACCCGAACCACATTATTGAGTTAGAACCGGACGAAATAGCGGAAGATTTAACGTATGAAGAGGTTCCTGTTCAAATCTTGGATAAGAAGGAACATATTTTACGCACCAAGGTTATACCTCAAGTCAAAGTTTTGTGGAGAAACCACGATGTTGAGGAAATGACTTGGGAGTTAGAATCTGAAATGAAATCAAGGTATCCTTACCTCTTCGACATACCAGGTACGTACCCTAATTTCGAGGGCGAAATTTCATAAGAAGGGGAGGTTGTAAGACCCCAGTTTTTATAAATAAAGATGAATTTTTATAATTATTATTTTTGAATATTATGGAAGAAATTTGATATAATGTTATAGTTGTGGGTAATATTTATAAATTTTGCAAAGTACGCAAGTTGTTATAAAATATTCGTTTGGTCGGGGAATATTCTTTTTGTCGGGGAATATTCGTACGACGGCAAAATTATTGGTGGACCCCACAACAGAATTATTGTCGGATTGAGAAAACGACAAAAATATTTTATTAAAAATAACGGCGGAAGTTTTACCGTTGATACTGTTGAACTACTGGGTAGTAAAAGTACAGTAATACGCGTTGTTACATAGTAGCACACGGTATTGATTATTGATATTTATGTGAGAAGTCGCTCAGTTTGATTCAATTATTGTCGATTAATAATATGAATTATTATAGCGATAATGACGTTTTGTTTTATTCGTATTATTAACGTAATAAAACGGAAACATCTTTTTATATAAAACAGAATACTTTATTAAAGTTATTTTATAAAAAGAATATATTATATTTTATTATGCATAGTGTTGCATAGTGTTTTGCATAGTGTTGCATAGTAAAAATCTTTTTATATAAATAGAATATATTATATTTTATTTAAAAGATTTTTCTTTAAATATGGACCGTCAGATTAAAGTAAATTAATCTGGACCGTTCATGGATTAGTTACTATGCATTCCATTTTCCTATAAATAGAAGCTCATTCCTTCATTATTTTCTTACGAATTCACTGAACTCTAGAGAGAGAAACTATAGAGAGATAGAAGAAAAGCTTTCTGCTACTTAACTTTTCTTTTCCCATATCCAGTTTCTGTTACGGTAAGGGGTGTTATTCTTTCTTCTTGAAGAGAACTTATGTTATTCCATTCTTTGTTATTCTGTTGGAATAACCTGTAAAAGTGGCATACCCTATACATGACCTGTATACGCGGTATACCCTATACTTGGTGAAATTCTTATGTTATTCCATTCATTATTATTCTGTTGGAATAACCTGTATACGCGGGATACCCTATACTTGGTGACATTCTTCTATCATTCTGTTGGAACATCATGTCTGTGTGTTTTACACCGGACCTGGTTCCGTCTTTACTATTATTCCGTTGGAACATCCTGTCTGTGTGTTTTACACCGGACCTGGTTCCGTCTTTATTATTCTGTCGGAATATCCTGTCTGTGCTATACGCCGGACCTGGTTCCATCATTTATTATTCCGCATTTATTATTCTGTTGGAACATCCTGTCGGTGTGAATTTCACCTGACCTGGTTCCGTTATTTAGTATTCTGTTGGAATAACCTGCCTGTGCGAAGTTCCGCATGCATGGTGATTTCTGTTGTTATTCCATTCTTTATTATACTCAGTTGGATAAAACTTTGATTTCTATACTCCATGAAATTAGTGGAATATCCTTGACATTTGCGCTTCATCCAGTATTCTTTCATGGAAATATTCTTCTGATCATTCTTGAATTTTACACCACAAAATAGTATCGTGTTGACAATTTGGACGTTAATAATTCTTGGATAAAATAATTCTTGAACTTGTTTTATTGAATTCTTATATCATTGTCATCATCCTCTTATTTATATTTTTGAAAGTCATCTGTGGCCTGTAGAGCATGGATGGACTTGGTATGATTATGACCAGGGATTATTCGGTGTAATCATGACCGTAATGTTACAAATGATGTGGTAAAAGTCTCATTTGTCGTAGTGCATTGATGGACAGTTGTTGGCATGATCATGACCATTGATGAATACATAAATATCCTTGGCCCGTAGTGCATGGAATTTGTGGTCATGACCCTAATGAGTATCCTTGGCCGTAGTGCAGGGATGATGTGGATTATTTATTAAGCTTAGTCTCAGCGATAAAAGTGATTAAAAACTTTTTAAATCATAAAAGATAGTAGATTCTATTCTCTACTTGACTCTTTTAATGGATTGCTTGATCCGCTGCTGTTAAACTTGATGTTGTTATATTTTATCAATTTAATACTGTTGAAGGCTAACGATAATTTATTCTGCATTATCTTAGTCATAATATTTCTTACTGGGCTAGTTGAGCTCACCCTTTCTTTCACTGTTCTCTTCAGGAAATGAGAACATAGCAGGGACGAGTCGGGGAACGGAGTAATGGTCCAGAGGATAGCATTAGTAGTCCTCACTATTCTGTGAAATAGTGTGACAATAATTGTATTGAGGACTCCTTTGGAGTTTGTATGATCTCTAGTAGACAATTATTGTATTCAAACTCACAGTTGTATTTTGTCGTATTATACACGACAGTGGTATTAGTAAGTTGTATTTGAATTCTGTACCATGTATCTGACGACTCAAGATGGGTGATGTATACCTAATTTTGGGGGCGTCACAAAGGGCATATTGGTCAAATCACTTTTATATCAAACATTAAAACTAAATAAAAACAACAAACATAAATCCAAATAATTTTCCTTTTTTTCTAATTGAATCAGCCATCTGGTAGAAAATCCAAATCCAAATCTTCTTTTGGATCTGGTAAATCCAAATAATAATCATCATCATATAAATCCAAATCCAGATCTGGTAGAGAATATCTCCATGGCTCGAAACCCAGATAAATCCAAACCCAGATCTGGTAGAGAAGGAGGGGCGTGGCAGCGGTGGCGGTGTCGGAGGAGACGGCTGAGAGCATTCTGGATGGCGGCGGTGGCGGTGTCGGAGGAGTCGGTGAGCTTGGATCGAGAAGCGAGTCGGTCCATGGAGATCTGGATGGCGTTGTTGGACTCGCGCTCACCGATTTTCCTTTTTATCGTCTTCGACGAAATCGTTCTCTTCAGATGCTCTGGTTGAAGCCGAAACTGGTGAGATCAGAATTATCTCCGGTATCTCTGAAGAACACCTTTTCCGACAGGTAAATACATTTGTAATTACACAATTTATTTAAATTTTTATTGAATATGTAATTAACACTTAATTATGTTTTAAACTAGTTGATATTTACTTGTAATTGCACATTTACGTGTATGATTATGATTTTTGGTTGGATATTTGTATTGAGGTAGGGTTTTTGATTGATGTGGAATGAGTTATTATTCCCCTCTGTTACTGTTTGGACTCGTTTTTTTTTGTTATTGCTAATTTTGAGTGTTTAGAAGACTTGAAACATTAGATTAAAGAATCACTACTCTCTTTTAACTACTCTCTTGATAGTGTTGGTGGTGGACGATTAGTGGTGGTGGTGGTGTTGTTGATTCCGGCTGGAATCCATGGAGGTTGAAGAAGAACATATTTAAGCCTATTTCTTTTATTTTAATTAGGGTTTTTTAAGATCTTGACCATTTTGCCCATGCTGATAAAATGATTTTATTATGTAATGAATATTAAATTATTTATTTGCCACGTAAGCTTGTTAAGACCCCGCTTAAATTAGCCACGTCAGTAATTGCTGACGTGGCGTGTTCAATTTGTGTAATTGGAAAAAATTGATAGTTTAATAACCTAATTGACAAAATTAAAAGGTGAATCACCGAAGTGGAATATGCCTTATAGTTTAGGGTACTAATTCATATTTAAGCCTTGTTTGAATTATGTTGCATAATTGGATTATTACAGCTTATTTAATACATTTAAGCACTTATTTCTTTTTACATTAGTTCAAAGATAACAATATCATTGGACTTTATATATATACTAGCTGGGTCCCGTGCCTCCGGCACTGTATGGATAATATGATTTATCTCAAACTTTGAACGACCAAAATAATTTATTGAGTGAGCGGAAAATTTAAAGTCATTTGTATTTTATTAAATTATTATTAGATTATTAGATAGATAGATGTATTTTATTAGATAGATGTATGAACGGTGGGATTTATCCCAAACTTTGAACGGCCTAGATGATTTATTAAGTGAGCGGGAAATTCAAAATCATTTGTATTTTATTAGATAGATATATATATAGGTCATTTATGAAGGATTTTTAATTCCTACTAGAAGGTGGAGTTTAATAATAATCTCAAGTATCAAATGATTTTAAAGGGGTGTTTGTTATAGGTGATGATGGATACCCACCTGAATACGGGTATTTGATTATTAGTAATAAAAATTAATAATATCGTGTCAATTTTGTTTGGCAGAAGATATTTGATTATCAGTAATTGTTGTTGTTAGTGTTTGATATGAATTCAAGATTACTAAGTATTTTTTTTCTTCTAATATTAATCTTTTAGTAAAATATCCTTGTACAATTTTTAGTTTAATAATTCACTCATATAATTATTGTCAAATGTAATAAACAATCATCAAAATACTATCGAATTAATTAATTTTTGTATTACTTAACAAATCATATTAAATTTTTTAATATGCTTTTAAAATAACAGTTCATGATTTATTTAATTATTAAGCATAAAATTTTCAAATATGTCGTTAATAATAAAATTTATAATAATAAATAACAAACAACATCACAAACTTTGTATAGACAATGAGTTATTTTAGCTAAACTAAACATATTGACAATCAAAAAAAAAACAAAAAGTTAAAAAATAATTGTAAATTATGTGAATAATAATGATATTTATGTCTCAATTATAATTAAATATAAATGATATTTTAACTAAATAAAAATTTCAATATGACCACTATGTGGTAATCTCATATTACCACTTATTATTTGGTTATCTTATTAGCGGAAATTTTGATACTTTATCAGGTATCTGATTACCGGAAATGTAAGATTACCAGTGTAACAAACACTATCTATAAAAATGATCAACTCAATTCTCATATTTTTAAGATGACCACTTTAGATGACATGTAACAAACGCCTCCTAAAAGTAAAAAATAATAATAATAAAATAAAAAATTGAAATTATTATATTCAGACAAACAAGTATAAAAACTGTTAAAAAGTATTAATTTATAAATTAAAATTGTTCTATCTCATTATTATTCTATCCGTTCCAAAATTAAAGATGCAATTTGACTTTTGAAGTTAAACGACGCTATATTAAACTTCAAAATTGGTATGACTCATAAAAGTTTAGAATGTAATAAATTTTGTGTTTAATAGTTTTTGTTATATACTATACAATTATAATAACTATATCAACTAAAATTAAATAAATTCACATCAATTTAAAGTTTAATACGTACTCTTTTGACTTCAAAAATCAAATTGCATATCGAATTTTAAAATAGAAAATAATATAATTGTCCTATGCGTGCAGGACTTGTCATTGCCTAGTAATTGCACACCAAGCCACTGTCTTGCCGTGCTAAGCTACACGCAGATTTATTTATAAGAAATTTGTATCTTCCAAAGTCGAGAAATTCATGATGCCCAAGTCAATTTTTCCAATTACCCCACGAGCACCAACACTTAAAATCTATTCTCTTCAAAGTCTTCCACCAATTCCAAGTAGACTTCTTGTCTCCACAAGTGGAAACGTGAAAATGAAGCACAATTTACTGATCAAAAAGTATAAATAATCAATACATATTTCACTATTTTCTTTAAACTTATTTTGGCAATAAAATTAATACTATATCTTGAAGACAGATTGTTCAGATTTGGGCGTGGCATTTGTCGATTTAACAGTTTACAATCTTAATATATTTCAGTCAATTTAATTGTTTATTCAAAATAATTATAATAATCTTAGGCAATTTTTTAGTCAAGATTGTTGAACTATTTGTCAAATTTGTCCCGATGAAATCATCTAAACCCCACGTATGCAAATAGCTTATGAGGGAGTAAAAACGTTGTTTTTTAGAGTGCAATAATACCAGTTAGTTATAAAAAATATATATAAAATGATATTTATGATTTTAATTGGTTAAAAATATTAAACATACCCATATATATGTACGATGAATTATCTACTAATTAAATTTTAACATATTATTTTGTAAATTATTATTATTATTTTTTGTAAATGTACACGCAATACTCTTCTAGAGTGTACATACTTCTTATGTTCAGCTGTTGACCAACTAAGCTTCAATTTCCATTGGAAGGAAAAATATTACTGTTGGGTGGTTAGTTAGTTAGTTATATGAACACAAAATATTATAAAATCTAAGTTAATACATTTCAAATTTCAATAGTCAGCTTCGGCTTGCTTAACTAGCTTTGCTTCCACACCTATGCATGCCGCCACTCTCTCCAAATTCCACCACCATCACCATGCTCCACTGGAAAAAACCAGCCACCGCAGAATTCCTAAAAATGTCGAAAACATCTTCACAAGCTCTCCAAATCCTCACCATATTCTTCCTCACCATACCTTTCCATGCCAACTGCCAAATAAGTACTAACCCAGAACAAACCATCCTTCTTAAACTCAAACAATTCTGGTCAAATCCTCCATCCATCAACCATTGGTCTCAATCATCGGACTCCAACTCCGACAGTCACTGCACCTGGCCGGAGATCAACTGCACAGCCGGTTCCGTCACCCGACTGATCCTTGTCGGTAAAAACATTACCGGAACAATCCCGCCCTTTATTTGTGACCTCCAAAATCTCACCCATATTGATGTTATGGACAATTCCATCCTCCAATCATTCCCCACATCTCTCTACAATTGCTCCAACCTTCAATACTTGGACCTCTCCGAAAACTACTTTGTGGGCACAATTCCCCGCGACGTTGATCGATTATCGCAACTCCGGTACCTTAATCTAGAGGCTAACAACTTCACCGGAGACATTCCTGCCGCCGTTGGGAGGTTATCGGAGCTCACAACCCTTCATCTTGCTTCAAGCCTGTACAATGGTTCTTTCCCGCTAGAAATTGGCAACTTGTCAAATCTTGAAGAACTGGTATTGGGCCGTAATTATTTTGCACCTTCAACAATACCATCAAGTTTCTTTACCAAGTTGAAGAAATTGAGAAATTTTTTTATGCCCGAATCGAGTTTGATTGGGAAAATTCCTGAAAGTATTGGCAATTTGACAGCACTGGAGTTCTTGGATTTAAGCTATAATGGATTGAGTGGTAAAATCCCAGATAGCCTGTTTCTGTTAAAGAACTTAACTAAACTGTTTCTTTACAATAACATACTTTCGGGGCCAATTCCTCGGTCAGTTAAAGCTCTGAATCTTGATGTAATTGATTTATCATCAAATAATTTGATTGGAACAATACCAGATGATTTTGGGGAATTGACAAAATTGACGGGTTTGGCATTGTTTTTAAATCAATTATCAGGTGAGGTTCCAACAAGTATGGGAAAATTACCTTCCCTGCAAAATTTTGGGATTTTTAGCAATAATTTGTCGGGAGAATTGCCACCAGATTTTGGGTTATATTCAACTCTCAAAACATTTCAAGTTTCTTCAAACAAATTCGTGGGCAAGTTACCAGAAAATCTATGCCATAACGGGATGTTGAGAGGCATTGTTGCTTTTGAAAACAATCTTAGTGGTGGATTGCCGAAATCGCTTGGAAATTGTAGCAGTCTGGAGGTTGTTGAGGTTTATGATAACCAATTTTCTGGTGAAATCCCTGATGGTTTATGGACTTTGTTCAATTTAACAACGCTGATAATAAAGAATAATTTGTTTAGAGGACAGCTTCCTAATAGAGTCTCAACGAATTTATCATTACTTGAGATTCAAAACAACAGATTTTCTGGTGGAATTCCTGTTGAGATATCTTCTTGGAAGAATTTGAGGGAGTTCATAGCAAGCAACAACCTCTTTGAAGGTACAATTCCTCAAGAATTGACATCCCTTCCATTTCTCATGATTCTTTCACTCGATAAGAATCAACTTTCTGGACCTTTACCAGAGAAAATAATCTCCTGGACGTCGCTATCATCTTTAAATCTCAGTCGAAACCATATCTCTGGTCCGATTCCAGCTCAAATCGGTACTTTACCAAGGCTCATCGACTTGGATTTGTCAGAGAATGAGTTTTCAGGTCAAATTCCACCTGAAATTGGCCATTTGAATCTAATCTTGCTTAATCTCTCCTCCAATCGTTTCATCGGGAGAATCCCAGGTGAAATTGAAATGGCTTTCTCTAACAGCAGCTTCTTCAACAATACTGCTCTATGTTCAAATAAGCCATCACTAGGCATCAACAGTTGCAATTCCAAACCCAGAAAATCAAGGGAAATTTCCCCCAAGTTCATCACTACTATTGCAAGTATAGCCGTAGTACTGTTTGTATTGGCTATTCTTTTCTTGCTTTATGTGATCTTTCTTTATCGAAAGACAAAGCAGGGGTTGGATTCAAAGTGGAAGCTCACCTCATTCCAGAGATTGAATTTCACAGAAACGACCATTTTGTCACGTTTGACAGAAAATAATGTGATTGGAAGTGGTGGATCTGGGAAAGTGTATCGTGTTCCCATCAATCGTTCAGACGAATATGTTGCTGTTAAGAAGATTGGGAACAACAAGAAGTTGGACCAGAACCTGGAGAAAGAATTTCATTCAGAGGTTGAGGTTTTGAGCACAATTCGACATTCCAACATTGTGAAACTTTTGTGTTGCATATCAAATGAGAACTCCAAGCTTATTGTGTATCAGTACATGGAAAACCGAAGTTTGGATCGATGGCTTCATGGAAAGAAAAGACCATCTAATCTTTCCGCTTCAGTGCATCACAATTTCTTGGATTGGCCTAAGAGGCTGCAGATTGCTGTTGGAGCAGCTCGAGGACTATGTTATCTCCATCACGATTGCTCTCCTCCTATAGTTCATCGAGACGTCAAATCCAGCAATGTGTTGCTGGATTCAGAGTTCAATGCAAAAATTGCAGATTTCGGCCTAGCCAAGATATTGGTCAACCATGGGGATCCCTATTCTGTCTCAGTGGTGGCTGGCTCTTTCGGATACCTAGCCCCAGGTAAGTGCATGTTCGGCTCACGGCTTTTTGAGTTTTTTGAATTTTTGGAGGCTAAACGGATTTGAAAATCTTGTTCGTCTATACACAGTTTGTTCCCAAAGCAATTATTTAAGTTACAAACACGGCTTACTTGGTCCAAACACACTGCAACATTTTTGGTATGTTGTGTTTAGACAAAATAAGCAAACCCCAAGCGCACAAGCCCACTGTTCAAATGCCACTAAACGAACAAACCCCTTGGTTGTATGGACAAAATTTAACCCCCCCTCCCCCGCCCCAACCCCAAAAAAAAACCTCCACCTAAAACTATTGATTTATGTTTCTTGCTCTTTATTGCAGAATATGCTCATGCAACAAGGGTGAACGAGAAAATTGATGTATACAGCTTTGGGGTGATTCTTCTGGAGCTGGTAACAGGAAGAGAAGCCAACGATGGAGGCAACAATATGGTGCTTGCAGATTGGGCATGGCGAAACATTCAAGATAGTAAGCAGATGATTGATGCCCTTGATGAGGATATCAGGGAGCCTACTTACCTAAATGAGATGATCAATGTTTTCAAACTTGGGATCATTTGCACCGGGACACTGCCCTCCACCAGGCCTAGCATGAAAGAAGTTCTGAAAATCTTGGTCCAAAGTTGCCATTTAACTGGATTTAACGAGACGAATAATGGAGTTGAGGTGGATTCTTTCCCCCTCCTTAAGAATTCGAAGCGTGAGAGGTCCTCAGAACACGAGGATGGTGGTCATTTGTCGATTATTTGATGCCACTTCCGGAGGTTACCAGTTAGCATGGAGGCTGGTGAAGCAGAAGGCTCGAGTAGGAAAAATAGGTGGGTTATAAAGGTATACTGGGAAGACCATATAGCTAGGGGTTATTGTTCATTCACAAGCTTACTGTCAGGCCAAGGAACTGGGTAGATTCTAGTAGCATTGCAATACATGTGAACATATGTGCACATGAGAGAAGTTGGTTCTTTTTTTGGTGAAGTATAAGAAGAGAGTAGCTTTATTTGCCAGCATTTACTTTCTAGAAATAGTTGTAATTTGAGGAGTATCCTCGGAGCTTTATGAATTCAGCGAATTAATGAAATGAACAGAAGCTTGTAAGCTTTCTACTTATTTTTCAATCTCCTTTTCTCTATTTTCTCACAAACTCGGTGAGAACTCACTAAGTTCCTCTCCTTCCTCCCTAATTTCTCTCTATTATCATTCTATCTCTCTGTTTCTCTATCAATTTCTGGTTAGGCTGTTAGGCCACAGCCAAGGCCTGACACTTGATCATAATAGTAAGACTTTAGTACAACAAGGGTCGCTTGTGGTTAATAATTTGAAAGCAATTATGTAAAAATAATTTTGATGTTGTTTAGAATTTATATACAAGTTCAGTTTTTCCAACATTTTTTCCCACCGATAGATGTAATTTTCATTCTCGGCTAACATTACCAATATCAATATACTCTATGAGGAGGAAAATATGCCAGTTGCCACCTCCATCCCAGCTCAATAGTCCCATCTCTTTTGACTATTCCAAAATAAAGAGTTGAATGTTAAATTTTAGGGTAATAAAAGGAGAGTATGATGTTCCAAGTTTACCATCAGACTATTCATCAAATGACATAAATGGCTAAAAAAATTCTTTTAAAGTATATGTACACAGGAAGCATAGGTGAATTCAGGCTTGAGGCAGATCAAAGATGGAAAAGGAATTTCTTCTATATATTTTAGCATTTCAAGTAATATCATTTCCAATAAATCTAAAAAATTCTTAGACTCTTGCCAATTCAAATTTCAGTAACACATAGATTAGTACTTATGTGGCCTGAAGTATGAATTATTTGGCATCAAGATACCGGATAAAACTTTGACAAAATTATGCAGCCTCAATCCCACGCTTTATTTTCTCTAAGTTATAAGGAAAAGAACTTACATCAGTACCAATTCGCTTCACCCTTTAAAGGGGAAGTCAGGCAGGTAGGCCTTCTTGTCAAGATTTACTGCTATACTGCTCCATAACAGCATATTTAATCTATGGCCTCGTTACAAGCAGCATGCGACCATAGAAAATGATTCGTTGGCATGATCTCTTGATTTAAAAAGATATAAAAAGAAAGCTCTAGGGGTGGGGGGTAGCTGTGAAAAGAGGGGGAAATGAAAATATACACTTAACAGAAACTGTGAGGCTTCTTTCAACTCAAATACCTCAGCTAGCCCATGGTCAAGACTCGTCAACTTCAAGGTACTGCGAGTGAGAGGCTGCAAGGAGGGCAGCTCCAATACCCGAACCATCATTGGAATGCTCAATGACAATGCTATCGCCAACCTCTCCAAGCAATTCCTTCAAAGTGCTCTCCATAGTATTTCTGAATTTAGTATAGTGCTCAAACAGTCCACCATCTAATGATATTACTGAAACCTGCTTCTTCCCATCCTTTACTGTATCTCTTCCCAATTTCTTGAGGATGCCCAGGATCCCAGCTGCAGAAAGGCGGGCGCCGCGAGTGGCAACAACATTACAGATCTCAACAATTACTTTTCTCATCTTTAGAGAAGTATTGGTGATCTGTCACCAGGAAAATAAACGCAAGGGATCAAAAAACTTGTAGTGCAGCAAGTTAACATTGAATTCCCTCGAATCAGTTGCTCTCTAGAAATGCAAAAATGTGGAAAAAGCAAGAGCGATTTTTAAAAACAAAGCTGTCCTTGTTGATGTTAAGTACTTGCACATCAATGGACAAAAGTTTACCCTATTGTGGTTGACCCACTTTGTGCAACACAGCCCACTTAACTTTTAATTTATGTAATTGACATATCAAACTAATAACAAAACATTGCAATTGGATCATTCCGTCTAAAATCAATAACGGACATCAATTAAATGCTTACATGGAGTCGGAAAATTATTGAAAAATTAATAATAAAATGAGTTGGCGAGACATCTAAATCAGAAATGGAATTTTTTTTTTTTTAAATGTCACTTAATTAAAGCGTTTCTTCTCTCTTCTTAATTTTTTTGCCATAATCTTTTCCCTCTGAAAGTCCAAGAGGCTAACTCCAGAAATTCAATGTGGAATGACCATTGGCGAAGAAAATACATATTGTTTATGTTGGGAAGGATATAGCAGCAAAAATGTAAATATCTTTGTCTCTCCATATATGTGTGTGTACATATATAACAACTCTCAAATCACTTTCATCAGCGACGATGAATTGGGCAAAAAGGCCAACGGTGGTGGCAGCGCAATTCGACATCGAGTCCGATTGATACGTGGGTTACTCTCATTTGTTGTTTAATTTTTAGAAGAGTACAGAAATAGAAGAGTGTTTTAGCATACAGAAGATGAAGAGTATCACAAAAAATGGCAAAAAAACTCCAGCCAAATTTGAGGAGGAAAAAGAAGAAGAAAACATGTACGGCTTGCTTATCCATGGATAATGAAACAGTGATCAAGCTCTCCATTTTCTTGGATTCAGAGATACCCTCGTCGACATTCAAGGAGAACTTCTCCATCAACCCCATACTCTTCAACAGTTGTGGTTTCAACTTGGGGCGCGGAACAAGTGGAAGGAGTTGAGTTCACGGTGTGGGAAGTTGCATGGGATGAGCAGACTCAGAGAAGGTTGACAGAGAGAAGTGAAAATTTAATTTCCATGACATTTTTTCTTTTTACTTTTTTTCAATATCCACATCAATAATTAATGGACGGCCGTTTGAAAATTTTAACAGAATGTTCCAATTTTTAATTTTTATTTTTTAAAATTAATTTAATTGATCAATTCAAAAATTAAAAGTTCAGTGGTCTATTGCACAAAGTGGGTCAACTACACTCGGATAAACCTTAGTTTTGTCGTACTTCAATGACTTCAAGGAACTTTTTACCTCTAAGATATCCTTTAGCTTGCTTCCAACCACTTTGAGATCAGACGATGAGTCGTGATGCATTGCAGACATGTCAGGAGTCCTGCACATGTGGCGGATATTTTTTATACTACAAGATTTAATGCTCCACAATCAAGCGTATGATATGAAGAATATTAGCGTAGGTCACGAACTGAATAAAAACACGACACTTAATAGAAGATAATGCATGTGGACAGCTACCATCGATATTGATCAAGCAATCAGTAATGTGACGCAAATGTAATGAACGAAGATATTTTATGCTATATGGGTAGGTTGTGCTTGGCGTGTAAGTGCTCACTTGTTGAATGCTTAGTCACAGCTTAAAGTCATGAAAACAACTTCTGCAGATATTTGACTCTCCCCAAACCCTAATATTGGACTTGAACAGCCTCTCTGTAAATAGAGGTAAGACTTCATGTATTTGACTTTCCCCAGAGTCTTCTATTTGTAGGAGCCTTGTGCATTGGGTATGGCCTTTTTTAGAAATACTATTTAGCTCTCGTAGAATATTTATATATGGGCATAGACCACCAGTTTTATGGGATAGGGCGGTGGGAGAATAAGGTCTAGCTTCCTAAAACTGAAACCAGTAACTTCATCATACAGACTACATGAGCTCTTCAATAATATTTCTGCCTATCAAGTCTCAAAAAAAAATATTCTCAAGCAGAAATGTCTGATTCAACTTTGGAGTCTCGTCCGCAAGGGTTTGAAAATTAATTCACTAATCATGACTATGGTTTTGAATGAATAACTTCTTGGTGAAACACCTTTGGTCAATGAAGAAGAAATTAAAAAAACCATAGTCTAACAATCTGTCCTACATTCACTGTGAAACACCCTAGGTTCTGCCTAATTACAGATGGGCCAATACTGTTTTAGAATTAAACTTAATATCGAGCCTTGACCCATAAATCAAACTTTGTTAATCAGGTTGATACCCATAAGTTGAAAGATTTGATGTACAGATCATCAATAATGTCCAAAACTTCTAAAGCAATTTAGGCAGCAAGTCAATAAAAAAAACTTTAAAAAGATAAGGCTTACATGGACAGTCTAAAAAGATAACCACTACCTCAATATAAAAGGAGTCTTCAGTTTTGGTGGCACAATGTCACCAAAAAAGGCAGCTTCCTCAGCCATCCTGTACAAGACTCTGCGTACAATTTCTCCCAAATACATGCCAGAAATAATCTTCTCAAAAATCTGTGGCAGCAAGTTAAAATGTGTAACCAGATTTACATCAATACCATCCATCTAGATTTATAACCAGAAAATTGAACAACTTAAGGAATGTGGCGACCTGTTCAGCAGGGTTTAAACTCTCGACATCCAGAGCTTGATCATAATCTGTCAGTGGAAGATGCGATGACCGGAAGTTACCCCATTCCATGTTGATAACCTTAAAAATTGAAAGATAATCAACTATACAATGATCAAAGTACACATTAATTTAAAGTCCAACTTCTCGAGATCTGAAGCCCAATCAGAGATTAAAACAACAAAGAAAGAACTAGAAATTGGCCCCAATCAATTGAATTGTATTTGATAACTAAACTTTGCAAACTGCTAACCATCTCTCCTGATTTAGGCAGAAGACCATGCCACTTAGGTATTGCTTGGGCTCTTTCTACATATGCCGCATTAGTTCCAGTACCCAAAATCACAGCAGCAATGACGTCTGGGTTGTAGTATCTACCTCCTGCTAAAGTGCCAATGGTATCATTGACCTGCATCACAAAAGAAAGTTAATACTAATTTAAAAAGTAGGTCAAATAATGAAACTATAATGGCACACTAAATATAAATAACGAAATAATGCACTGAACTACAAATGATCAAATCACATACAAACAAGAATACCCTGGCAAAGCTCAAGCATGGATAAATCAGGACTTACCAAAGCAGTCACACGCATATCAAGACCAACTCGTTCCATTGCTTTTGTCAACTCCCCCACAACATCTTGTCCAATCTATTCCAAATTTAGAAAAGAAAAATGTAAGAATGAAGAAAAGGTCAGAACCCAACAGAACGATGAAGTCAGGGCTAATGAATCCATAAATTTTATCTTATCAGTCAGCTCACACAATGCCATAGTATATAAGGCCTAAAGAAAATTTTTTAGTTATGCTTACGCCTTACTGGAACCAGCAACAACAGGTTCCGGTTCTTTCAACAAAGATCGGTGAAGAATTCACTTCAAATAAATCAGCTTTAGGCACATATTGTTTTCAGTGACCTGCTTCTTGGATGTTAATAGTAAAGATCAAGTAGTTGTAAAAATAGAACCACATATGCATGCAACAACGAATGGTAGGAATGGATTGACACAAAAAAATATGGAGATAGAAGTTATGAGGATCTCATTGATGGTAGACTTAACAATTTTAAGATAATTAATAAATTGGAAAAGTCCCCCTAAACTACATAGTTGAGAACAGCAAGGTAACATGTAATTTTTTGACAGTTCAGTTCAGCTAAGTGCAAATGGTGTCATGACTCATGGTTGAGCAAGCTTCTCAGAGTTATCAAATACCAAATTCTGTGGGAACACAGAAGTATGCTTAGTATGCCAATTTAAAGCATACCAAGACAAAGTATTCAATTTAAAATAAGCAATAAGCCAAACCTTTGATATTGAAACTAAAAGACTAAAATAAACATTGTTAATAAATGCAGCCCCCTTGGCGCTTGGCTGGTACAAAAACGCCTAGGCAAGCTCATCCTAAGTGGATTATATGTTTGGTGACTCTCGACTTGCCTAGTCAGCTGTCCAGATACCCGAGCAGTCCCATATTTTTGTCTGAAATTAAAATGTCCAAGATTTGGGCAACCACTAGAGCAAGTGGTCTGTCTAAGGATCTAACAACCATCTCAACATATAGGCGAATCAACAACAGAGTATGCATTGTTACTTAAATTGAAGATCAAAGAGAGACAGTATCTCAACTCAACAACACTGTTTTACAGTGAACTAGTTGGAGAGTAGGCTACAATGAATTCCATACAGTATAATGTTTTAAAATGTGACAGAAGAAAATAAGATAGAAGTTTCCAAAAATGTGCTTGTGATCTCAGTATAAATGAAACTTATCACCCTTCCAATTGAAAAAAAAAATGTAAGATCATATAAGATTGTCCATATGGTTCAAATGAAATTATGTAATATTTGAATTCAGCAGTCAGCACTTAATAATACCCATAAAATTTATCTCCAACTCAAAGAATTTGTTTTTAGTGAATGAGGTTGGCAAGAGTTTAAAGTGTATAAAATCTTCTTTTATTTTTATTTTTCTTTTCCTCTCCTCTTTCTTAGAGGTTCTACTCCCTAGTGCTCTATTTAGATACTTTCTTAAGCGGCAACTCATATCCCTATGTACGTACTAGGGAAAATTTTCAAATACACTATAATACAAAAGATGACAGAACAATGAGTCAGAAGAATTTAATTGAAACCATATAAGCCATAAATATCCCAGAAAAAATGATTTGAGTCCAAGTAATCAGGGTTCAGAATTGATATTTGTAATTAAAATAAAACATAAAACAAAATTTATGCAACATAAAAAATTTGAAAATGCAAAGGTGACTAGAGATTTACCGCATCTTCTATAGAGAAGCCTTTTGTCCATTTAAAGATAGTCCCTGATGCAATTGATAATTGCCTAACTGGAAACGAAAAGGTGAAACCCAGCTCTCTTTGTCTACCAGGGGAAAGTTGAAAATCTTCACCTTCGGTAGCAACAAATTTTGCAAGCGCCGAAGCAATAAAATCAAATAATGCCTGCAATTATTATTAATTGAAACCTTCAGGGCATAAATCAACCTTCTAAGCTTAGAATATTCTATGGATCGGCTAATAGATGCTCACATCAGATGTCCCAACCATCAAATGTGGAGGAATCGAAACTTCATCAAATTCTTGTTTAATAACACGCTTTTCTTTCCCACCCAACTGTACACGGAGGACGCGGAAGTTTGTGCCACCAAGGTCCAGTGCATAAAATAATCCTGTCTCATCCCTAGAGAAGAAATAGTAAAAGTCAAGGGCTCATTCAGAATAAGCATTGGTAATCAGTAGTAGCTATCTAGCATGCATGCCCACAAAAACTAATTCAATGGTTTCCATAGGACCATACCTACATAGCTAACCACAAATAAGCACAACAACAAAAATAAGAATTATTCCCTGTCATCCGGCCGTCATGCACAGGTAATGACAAATAATCATTAGTTGATCAACCTCATCTTACAATTCCCAATCATAACTGACAGTGTAGCATAATTATCAGGTTTTCATATCCATAATTGACAGTTCATCCATTCGCTAGTAAAGGCCATTCTCTTGATTTTAACCTACATATAAAAATCAAACATAGAAGAAGAAAGCAAAGGTACTTTCATACTAAACGTTGTAGGATTTTGTTTCTATCGCATAAACAAAGCCGAACACTGGTCCAGGAACAGTAATTCAACAAAATATGTTCATTAAGAAAACTATATAGAAACTTCATTACTAAGTCCACTGATTTAGACGACAAAAGACAACTTATGCACGTATCAGACACCAACACTTCCTGAACAATCTTATAAAAAATTATTTATTTGTATTCCATGTGTGATGTGTCCATAAGTTATAAATAAAAGTATAAATTCTAGACCCTGAAATGATATTTCTTGAACACATGCAAAAGAATTATAACTGTAAACATATACATATCCACAGAAGTTTGTGGGAATCAAATATTAATTATTAATTATAGTGACATTTCCATGTAATATTGTTTCTTCTAATTTATAACTTGAAAAATTCATGTTGCTGACGTATTATAGTTATAATACATATCAAATGAAGAATATTTGTTTATAACACTTTACTTGTATATGTAAATACATAAATTTCCATATCCTGCCATCTTAGGACTACATTTTCCCTTGTGTCTATGCAGAACCCTCGGACTCCAGTTTTATCAATCAACTAAAAAACAATGTACACCACCAATAAAATAGAAAATGCCAAGAGAGAAGTTTCTTGTGTGATTGTTGTCAGTAGCAAGAAAAATGATCCAAGATAAAAGGTGGAAGTATGAGAATAGTAGAAGAGAGTAGGAGAAATCTGTAAGATTTTTGTTTGACTGAACTGAAAATCAGAAAGGAGGAAGAGTAGGAGAAATGCTCTATCCCTCGACAATTCAAAATTTTCTTTATAAAATGGGAGAAAATAGGGAGAGAAATAGAACCAATGAAATTTTCCCTTATTTGACCCTTAAAAAACCTCTTATTTTATTGGACTAAGGATACAATAGTAAGATCTAGCAAGACTCATCATTTCCTTTCCTTACTTTTTTCTTATTCAAAGTGTAAACAAGGAGAGAAAGATGCTTCCCTTCCCTAAAGGTATACTCCCCATCCTCCTCATATTTCAAATTTTCAGTGGACAACAAGTGAAGGCACCACGATAATCCTGCCTTCTGATCTCTTCAACCCCACTAATAGTGAAAATTTTATATTCTTACAATCAGGTACTATTGATACATCAGAAGATATCAGCAGAATTTGAGATTTTCAACAAAACTAGAGAATAAGTCATCCGCTAAATATATAACTGGAGTTTAACATAAACCATGACAGGATCCACAACCCAATCCCAAGAAAAAGTTATTAGAAAGCACCAGGTACACAAACACTAGGAAAAAAGTTGAAGGCTCTTATGAAATTCCAGTTGAGGATTTATATTGCACTCTAAATCAATTAAATTATCAGTTTTTATCCCATAAAATCTCATTAACAAAGCATTAAATAACAAAAACAAAATACATGTATATACAGCAACCATGCATTCATATCTATTTAATAGTTGTCAACATCAGATAATTATTAATACTCTTGTGAAAAGTGAATCTGATACTCACACTGAAAGCGCTTGAAAATTTATAGCATTTAATCAAGCCTATTTCTTCATACAAAAAATTAATCCATTACTAACTTTTAAATACCAAATACATACATGCATATGTATACAGAACTTATCCAATCAAGCTGACTTTTTTATCGCCAAAATCAATGAATCAAATTCATTCAAAACACAAGAGTACACATCAAATTAAATACTTGCCCGGTGGGTAGGTTATCGACGTAGCTGATAAGCATCTTGAGCTTGCTACCGCCTTCGGAGGCGAGCCCGGCGTGCATCTCAACGGTCATGGCGTCGGCGACTTGGCGGAGCTTCCCTACGGGTGTCCCACACTTGTCTTCCAGTTCCTTCAGTATGGCCGCCGCCTTACCCCACTTTCCGGAGCTCCGCATGCGGTGGCGCACCACCAGCGCCGCCGCCGCGCAGACAGCTGCCGCGCACACTACCGCCGCTCCCACCGCAACCTTTCCCATCGGAAATTGAAACTAAAATAACACAAAGAGACGGAGAGAAGATGTTTATTTTCTCACTCTTAAAAATGGCACTTACGAGATGTGTTTGTTTGAAGAGAAGGAAAATTAGGCATATTTGAACGATATATTAGGGAATTTATTCTAGTCTTGTCAAAAAGTAAAATAGTAATTGTTTTTGCAATTTGTGCTTAAATAATAATTTAAAATTTTATTGTATCTTCAATTAATTAATTTAGAATAAATTATGAGAAGTCTGAATTAGACAATTAAAAAACAAATGCAGATAGGAGTTAAGTTTATACTAGTGAAGAAGGAGGTTGATTTTCATGAGATTTAGGGGAATGTCACAAGTTAGTCACCTCCCCTCACCTCAATCTGTGACTGTCATGGTAGTAGTACTAGTAAGGAGTAGTAGTAGTAGTATAAGCATATCATATACTCCTAATATAACGATATATTAGGGAATTTATTCTCTATACAATATCATATCATATACTGATTATACTGCTCTCCTAATATAAGCATAGAACTCCTTCAATTCAATATATATATATATATATATAGCAAGGATCAAGTGCATACTTCTTATATTATTCACCCATGCTTATCCCCTTTAGGCGACGGTTTCGAACATACAACCGTCGTCTATACTTTTAGCGACGCTATATATTGGCTGTCGCTAAAAGTATAGACGACGGTTGTATGACCGAAACCGTCGTCTAAAGGGAGTAAGCACGAATGAGTGAAATAAGGGGTATGCAATTGATTCGGACCGTGTGTGTGTATATATATATATATATATATATATATATAGTCCGGATCCAGTCCGGACTCCCGGATTTTCTTAAAATCCGGACTTTTTTTTTTTTTTTTTTTTTGCTTTTTTTTTTTTTGAAACAACTAAAAAAAAAAAAAAAAATTTATGGAATTGGAATTTTTACATTATACAGTGTTTTGGGTGTGATTTGGATGCCTATAACGAAACATGTATGTACAGTCTGGGCAGACTGTACATACATTGGTTGGGGTAGGTATTAAAAACACACCCAAAACACTGTATTATTGAAAAATTTCAGTTCCATAATTTTTTTTTTTTTTTTTTAGTTGTTTCAAAAAAAAAAAGCAAAAAAAAAAAAAAAAAATTGGACCGGATTTTGATCCAGTCCGGACTCCCGGACTGGATCAGTTTCATATATATATATATATATATATATATATATATAGGATAGAGAGAGAGAGAGGCAAGTTGGTTTCAACAGTCGAACCAAATTTCATTGATTTGGCAACACACTAACCTTAATGCCACTTCAAGTTGGGTGATTTACTATATATACAAACTTTTGAAATGTAACTAAAATACAACGCACTTTGTTTTATCCAATAATTTGAGAAATTTAGCTTGGGCTTGGACCCTAGAAATGGGCCGATTGGTCACTATTTACCATTTGGACTTCCAAAATTTATAGTCCAACTCATGTCTATATGTCATGTGTCCTGCACAAACACAGTCCAAAGGTTAAATAGGGCACTCATGTGGGTGAGAAAAAGGTTTTTTTTTAATAAAAGGAAAGGCCAAATAAAAATAAAGGATTGAGACTTAAGGAGAATTGACGAACTTATCCTCCAACTTAATATGGAAGAATAAGTAGAGAGCTGATAAATTGATAATTTTGAAGATCCTGACAATGAAGCTTATGATATGAATGCATTACAATACTGACCAACAACAAAGAGTAGAAACATATACCTAAATAATAACCTTTTTTAGCAAACCTTTATTATGTAACAGGATCTACAAGTAAAGCGTGAAAATTATCCACCAAGTTCAGGGAATTACAGGCACAAGAAAATTCCCAAATGTAGAGTTTTGAAGTTCCCCGTGCAACCCTCTTGCTGTGCCTGTTGTAAAACTCCAATTTTTTTTAATATATATCATTTTTAAATATTATGGAATGAATTTGATATAATGTTATGGTTGTGGGTAATATTTGTAAATTTTGCAAAGTACGCAAGTTGTTATATAATATTCGATTGGTCGGGAAATATTCGTTTTAACAGGGACCCCACAATGGAATTATTGTCGGATTGAAAAAACGACAAAAATATTTTATGAAAATAACGACGAAAGTTTTGAAGTTCCCAAATGGAGTCAAAGATTTTGAAGTTCCCCGTGCAACCTTCTTGCTGTGCATGTGCTACTGCATAATCCTTTGCCTGTTGAATTCTTGGATGGACACCCCTAGATTGAAACGTCTGCATATCAATCAAATGCATAACATAAATCGTTTAATAATTTAATTCCATACTTTTCTTTAAATACTTCCTCAGTTCCGCAAAAAGAGTCTCATTCGTAAACATTAAGGATATATTTTTCTTCCATATTTATTGAGATGTTAAACTTGAGGCATCAACAAAAAGAGAGGACTCTTTTGTGGAACATTTTTTTTTACAAATGAGAATCTTTTTGTGGAACGGAGGGAGTATAACAGAGGATAAAATGCAATACCGTTGGTCTTTTCGGCGCTGATGCAGATATGTCTTTCTTTTCAACTAAAGAAGATGTTGCCCTGTAATGCGAAAAGTTTTAGGCTTACATTAAAAATTGCAATAAACAAAAGAGAAATTGCACTAGAAATGTACCAATGGCGACAATGCTAAAGCAGACAACCACCCTATTTGAACCTAAGTATGTTTGTAATAGTGTCCGTCTCAACTCTCAAATAGGGGTGTGACATATGACAATTTGAAAAGCTACCATTGGTTCAATTATCTTTTTCAATTATCATCCCATTTATTCAAAGTATTTTCTGGAATAGAGTATAATTTGTCAATGCTATAAATGGTTCATGGGACCACGGAGACACGGGCGTAACCCCGTATAAAAAGGCTGACCTGAGTTTGTGGAGATTAGTCCGACTGCAATTCGGAAACTCCCGATTATCCAAAAAACAAAGTATTTTTTGGCAGCACACTTCAATTTCTGAAATCTATGACAAAATCCTACCCTCATCTATCAGTAAAAGAAATTTTCGAATACAATGAAGTTTTAAAAGAAATTTTTTCCACATCGAAAGATATGGGAAAAATTTGTCTGTGTATAAGAAATTAAGTTGCTACCAATAGTAACTTCAAATCATGACTTTTTGGGTGAGACTGAGAGTGGGCTAAGATGACCCAAGAAGATACTATTAGGTCAGTGGTTTAAGGTTTTATTTGGATGAATTTGATTCGATTTGGACTTGGGATTTGACCCGAGATTTGTTCCGAATTCAGGAAGCTCGGGTCAGGTCATCCGATCGAGTTGCCGGAAGTGGAGACACGAATGCTGGTGGTATTATCCCACAATAGAGAGATGGAGGTCCGGATGTGGGGACACGAACACAACCAGTATTATCCCACAATAAACTAGAGACACAATGAACTAGAGAGGCAAAAATCTGTGGACCGTATTGACCACGATTGGTTCTGACAGGGACGTAAGAAATTTAAGTGGGGAAGTTTGTAACCCCCCATTCAGGAAATAAGTTTACCAATAATACCTTCAAGTCATGATATTTTGCCTTTTGGTTGAGCTTGTGGTCGGCTAAGATGACTCAAGAAGATACTATTGGACCAATAATTTGAGGCTTTATTTTTTGATGAATTTGATTCGATTCGAGATTTGTTCCGAACTCGAAATTTAACCCAGGTATGCACTATATGCCTTGCTATACTTTGCGAGCTCATCACAGGCAACACAATAACTTATGTGCAGTAGTTTTCACTTTTCAGCAAATTTTACTTCTCAACCTAAAAAAGATACTCCTACAGTCCTACTACTACAGTTAATAATCTCCATACATTTGACTTTTCACTAACGAAACTCTAAAGCTGAAAATTGATATAAATTCATTGAAAATTTGAAAGCAATAATTAGTACTACTTTTTACCAGTTTCCAATAGTTATAGTTATCGTTGTTTGTATTAAAATCAAATAAATCCCCATCAATTTTGAATTTTAGAATACAAATTAATTTCCAAAAAAAAGTCAAAATTGATCTATAATTTTGGTACAACGGGATATTATTACAGAATTACAAGTAAATTAAGCTATGGACATTTACCTCAAACATCCAAATTTCTGTTTCTTGTTATGTTCTCAAAATTCACAAACAATTTGTTAATTTAGAACTTTATTGAACATATACAACAAACAAAAAGAAAATCGGTTAAAAAATTCGAATAAATTAACAGAAAATCACTCTGTTCCACTTTGTGGTATACTGATCTAAACAATAAATGTCAAATATAACCAAAAAATTCAATTAACTTGAAGAAAGAAGGAACTTAAAAATGGTTAGTTACCTGCGGGACGCAGCATTATCGACTTTCCTCCTCTTCGGATCAGGTGCTATTTTCGCGCTCTAGCTTCAAACTATCTTATTAGAGCCCTCACATTTAAGGGTGTAAACGAGTCGAACCGGATCGAACAGAGAGCTACTCGAATTAGACTCGAAAAAATAAATTCGTACTCGAATTCGGCTCGAATTCGAATTATATTTGAAAAATCCTACTCAGATTCGACTCGACTCGAATATTTATTACTCGAATTCGATCCGACTCGACTCGAATATTTATTCAAACTACTCGCGAGCTTCAAATTCAAGCTCGAATTCGAGTCTCCACATAATAACTAGTTTTATAATAAATATAATTATAAATTAAATTTGTTATTTTACTTAAAAATGAGAAAATATATTTATTATTACACTTTACAAATATAAAATCACAATAAAAATTAAAAACAAAACAAAATAATAACTAATTATCCTAATTTGATTTAAATTTGTATATATTATAAGAGAATGTATCGAACATCTAATCGAATGTGTATTAACCGAGTATGTATCGAATCACAATAAAAAATTCGAGTAGTTTGAATCTTAAACGAGTCGAGTATAACTTTGCTCAGATTCTACTCATATTTTTATTCGAACTATTTTTAATGCTCATATTTGGATCATATTATTAACGAATCCGAGTCTCGTTCGTATTTTTTCGAGTCGAGCCCGAATCGAGTCCGAACTGTGTTGGCTCGTTTACAGCCTTACTCACATTATAAGGTCGGATGTTATAATCAATATTCAGTCGGCTTTTATAAGCCCAGCAAAGCTTTGGCCCAATTTCACAAGGCCGAAGTCATAAATTTGAATTTGAGACATGAAGTCCAATTGCGATTTTGGATCCAAACGTAGTAAATATCAATTTTCAAAATCTAATTTGTTTCAAATTAGCCTATAAATTTAGTTTATTGAGTGTTTAATTAGTTTAATATGATGACATAGCAAAGAAACTGTGATAATAAATTTTAAAAAAGTAAGTTATTTAATTTTTTTAATAAGACTAATTAAGTAGAATATTGAGTATAATATATATATGGGCTATATGTATGTAGTATACAGTAGTCTATGACTATGATTTTTTTTGAATTATGGCGACGGTTCAGCCATATACCAAAATAGTTATAGCGACGGATGAACCATCTTTATAGCCCAAAAAACCGTCGCTATAGGCGACTATGTACTTCACAGTTGTGTATATACATTTTTCCATTATATCACCCTACTTTTACCTAATTAACTAAATTCACTATAAAATTTAATGATTCTGAAATTGCAAATATAATTATTATAAAGCAAGCCATGCCTGATGTTTACTAAATGTAAGAGGAGTGTAGCATTGTGAGTACAGAATCTATCTGCCCAAGGAGACACTTGGAAGAATTTCAATATATGTCTAAAGCATTTGCTATCATTTGGAAGGATAAAGTTTGGAGAATCATTTCTTCAATTGTGGTACGTTTCCAACAAAATATGGTAGTTTTTGTTGTGCATAATTGTGATTATTTATGCTGTTGACTTCGTTTTTAAATTTTATGTCTTCTAACAAGTCTCATCATCATTTAATTATATATTATATTTATTTTTCTCGTTTATGGTTGTATGGATAGAACTAACTTCGATATTGAATAATTTCATAAACTTGAATTTCTGTTGTTGATATAAAAACATCTCTTTCTGGTTTTGATGGTTCATTTTGTTATATTAATATTTGACCACAAATTTGTGGGCTGCCCACTGAGTATTGATATAAGAATAAAGCAAACCTTTTAGGGAAGAAAATGACTTTGTTTGGACTTTGAAAAAGAGGGAATATTTAATTAATTTTCCTAAAAAACTTTTGATCTTAATTAATTAGCTTTGATTAAGGATTCCTATATATCTGATTAATTAGCAATGTACTAGATTAAAAGAACACAAAAAGCAGCACCATTTGCTACTTTCAAGAGAGTTGTTTTTATACATATAATAAAATTAATGAAATTAAAGAATTAAGATACATACAAATATACATAATATAAAACTCCACAAATTAAACCACTTGTTGCGAACTCGATCGGTTTGCCACACGGATTCCCATTAGCATGCACTTGTCAAATTAGGTTATAACCCACAATCTGACTGAACAAATTAAATAGTGGATCAACCACATACATTGGTAGATCGAAAAGGATTAATAATTTAATTGGTTTCCACTAAGGTTTCTTATTTATATTTAAGTTTAATTAGTGGAAAAGATATATACATCATAGGCTTAAATTTAATTACTCTCTAAGGTTTTATAGAATAATTCAAATTTTGGGATGCCAACTGTATATAAAAATATGAAAGTTTAAATGAAAAAAAGAGAGACCATTTTCAGACCAAGTTATATGTCCAATAGGATGGGATATATCCAACAAACCTTAACAACCTTATCATATATTTGTTTGTTCTTTTCCCCACATGTAAGTGGGCTATACGTGTCAATAAAGAAGCTGAATTGGGTCCAAGTTGGCCATGTCAAATCCAGTCAGCATACACTTCTGGATGAGCTTAATAGAAAGCTAGGGTGGAAGGTTTGTGTTGACCATTCCTAAATTGGTATTGAATAGTCAGAGCCATGTGATCCAAATGCGTAGCATATGCTTGTGGGTCTTCTTTTTTTTGGATGTTCTCTTTTATGTAATTATTAACAAGTTTTTATAAAGACTCATAGCCAAATACAAAAGCAATGTGGTATGGTCAGTCCCATACACAAAGAAGACATGCATATTGTAATAAATGCATAATTTTAGTAATTTTTGTTTGAAAAGTAAGGGGTTAATTAAAGTATTGTTACAATTAAAAAATTAAATTTCATTTTTTTCATAGAAAGTATTATATAAATTTAGTACTAAAATAAAAACAATTTCAAAAGTCAAGGGGTTAATTCTTTACCATATGTATACCACTTATGCTTTGCTAGTCAATCAGTTTGAAAAAAGAAGAGAAAGTTTGAAAGAAAAAAAAAAGAAGAATTGAAAATTATCTTGTCTATTATTAATTGTTAGGACTACAAGTGGAGAAGAAAAGAAAGAATGTAACTTATAAACTAAATCGTCAGAAAATAAAAATAAAGTTTTATTATATATATATATATATATATATATATATATATATATATATAGACCTTTTCTTTTATGCTTTTTCTAATTTGGAAAAAAAAGAAAAGAAAAGAGAAAAAGGGTACGTGGGGATATCATTGCATATATAGTCTATAGACAAAACATTAATTTTAAACTCCCATATTTGTCTTTCTTTTCCTCCATTTTTAAAACCCGAAGCATAGCATAATTACTTGTATGATATCCCTGCTAACTAGGGAGGGTGCAAGTGCGTAATGCGTTTATGGTTTTATACCTTTCCCCTACCTACGCTACGTACCCTACCTACCCCAGACCACCCCACCCCAGTGGCCAGTTCGATCGTAAACACATATATAGATAGATCCATTTACATCAGAAGCCACTTCCCGTACCCCCTTGGGTGTCTATGCGCTTGTGTTTATAATATAGAAAATAAATAAATACACAAATATATATATATATATATATACACACACACACACAAGCTGAAGCACCTTTTATTCCCCCATAATATTGATACATGCATTAATACTAACAAGTTGGCGTGTATTATGTGTAGTAGTACTTTGTGGAGGGGTGGAGGGGGAGGGGGAGGGGGAGGGGGAGAGGGGGGGTGGGGATGAGCTGTGCGTAGCTGGAATTTGAAAATCCTACTCCAACAACATCTTATATTTCACGTGTTTATACATTTCTTAATTAATTCTTTCTTTCTTAGACTTTCCATTTTGGTATACATACATACTGATATGGGCAGATCGATCGGCAGTCTTATTTTCTATAAATTAATAAATCTTCTTATCAATGTAGCTATAGTATTCCCAAAAAAGGAACGACTGAGGTTGAGTCAAGCTGCTCATATAATTCCATTGCTAGCTGCAGCCTGCAGCTAGCTGGTATATATTTCTTTTTTAATTAATAGTATAAACATGCATACGTACATACAAATATATATATATAAATATATATATATATATATACGGTCCGGATCAAGTGCATACCCCTTATCTTACTCACTCGTGCTTACCCACTTTTAGGCGACGGTTTCGGTCATACAACCGTCGTCTATACTTTTAGCGACGGACAACATATAGCGTCACTAAAAGTATAGACGACGGTTGTATAACCGAAACTGTCGCCTAAAGGGAGTAAGCACGGGTGAGTAAGATAAGGGATATGCACTTGATCCTTACTCTATATATATATACACACGTACGTATATTTATACTTTGCCCGATCACAAGTCATTAGCACTCGGCAGCTTTTGGTAATGTCACTTTTTATTGTTTGAAAATAATTGTTGAAAAAGCTGCATGGTGAAACATAAGAAGACAAGAAAGAAACTAGCCCAAGAAAATCTTGATCGAAATGGAATCAAACTAACAAAATGACCCATCTTTTCTAGCTAACCCAATCATACTATATATTCAATTCTCTTCTAAAAATTTAACTTTTCAAGTTAAAAACGACATATTATGCATTAAAATTGATATAATTCATAAAAATTTAAAATAAAATAAATTTTATGATTAATAACTTTTGTTATATATATGTTATATAATTATAATTATTATATCAATTAAAATTAAATAAATTTATATATCGTTTGAATTCAAAAGCCAAATTATGTCACAAATTCTACAACGGAGGTAGTATTAAAGTAAAAAAATTAAAAAAAAGTGGTTCATAAGTTTTGTGCGGCTGGTGCATTGTGCGCCGCACCTTTTAGAGAACCCTTTTAAGCTTACCAGGACTAGAAAGGTATTGAGGAAAATGAACGTATAAGAAATCTAAAAGCATGTAAAAATAGAGTTAAAAAGTAATTAAATAAAGGAATTAAGTTTAATTTTCATCTTTCCTCCTTGGTGCAACCAGCCAGCCAGGTAGACAGCCACACCCTACGTACCCGAAAATTCACGAGTCCTTTCGAGTGTGTGTGTGTGTGTGTGTATATATATATATATATATATATATATATATATGATTTGCCCATTGTAGTTGCTGTGTTATGTTGTTTGTTGTTGGCAATGGCTGATAGTATTAATGGAAGTCATATATAGTTCGTGCAAAGAGACTACCGTAGCTGAATTTTTTGAAACAACAGTCGATTTAAAAATACACAAAACATATTTTTTATATTATCATGTAAATTAAATGTATCAAATAATGCATGATGCATGGAGCCCATTTAAACAAAACGATTGGGGGACGATGTCTTTAATACTTATCATTCAGATAATAATTTAATACGTACTCCCTGTTAATTATATATATATATATATATATATATATATATATATATATATATATATATATATATATATATATATATATATATATGAGCACA
This sequence comes from Panax japonicus, assembly GCA_020205505.1. Taxonomy (NCBI): domain Eukaryota; kingdom Viridiplantae; phylum Streptophyta; class Magnoliopsida; order Apiales; family Araliaceae; genus Panax; species Panax japonicus. The sequence continues at coordinate 116,786 of JAINUV010000096.1, read as the reverse complement.
TCCTTAATTCCTAGCTAGCCTCCCAGGCAAACAGACACCTTAATTATTTGCAGCCATGTGGGACTTTCATTGTACTACAGTGTCTTCTGAATTTGGTACCAATATTTTCTACATGTATCCACATTTAGGCATAGCATTCATCCAAAAAAAAAGGAAGAAGAAGAAGAAACATTTAGTCAATACATACTCTTTTCCTATCTTATGATTTGTATTTTGTTTATTTTTTATTCTTTTTAGTGACAACCTTTTTTGGCATGTACTCTTAGGAAAATTAATTTAATTTTAACACCATGATCATTGAATAAAAGATCTAAGCTTAACATCTATCTGATGAAATGTTAGGAAAGGGCCGAAGTCCGGGTGGAATGCAAATCAAGGTGGGCAAAAAAAAAACTTTAAATTTTTATTTTTATTTTAAAAAAGAAAAAGAAAAAGAAAAAGCCACTAGTCTTCTATTTTGGAATTGTTTTCTCAAAGCCTAATTGCCCACATTAACATACGAAGGTTAGTGATTTTCCTAAGCTAATTTTTTTTTCTTTTCATTATTTTGGGAATTCAAACCCATATATGGGATGCCAAACAAGTGACAATTGTAAGAAATAATTTATAATAATTAATACAATTCTTTAACATATAATAATAATATTGTGTACTTTATTTAGAATTCATAATGAACGTAGCTAAATTAATCTCTTCTAGATGAACAAGATTCTACTCTTCTAATGTCTTAAATACTGGCTTGATGAGAAACTCTCAATAATTTTTTTGCATTATGTAATCTTTAAGTGCGTAGAATCAAATAGAGATGACCAATAGTAATTCATTAATGCTGTAAAATGAGCAAACAGTTCGGACTCGATTCGTACTAGCTTGACTAAAAGTTAGATTCGAGTTCGACTCGAAATATAAATGAGTTAAATATGAGTAAATTTTAAAGTTCGATAACTTACTCGAATCTCCTTAAATTATAATTTTCTATTGATACTCGGATCATATTCGTTCGAAAAATTCAAATTGCTTGGGCTCAATTTGGAATCGTGCTTGACTCGATAGCTAAATAAGCCTCAATTATACCTTATTTTATACTCGATAAATTTTATGAATCAAATTTAAACAATTCAATACTCGATTTGACTCAATTCGCTTACACCCTTACTCATCACAAGCTCAAAAGTTACTTATATTAATTACCCACACTAGCCAACTCATATAAAATTTAATCTTAATTAAACCAATCAATTAGACTGATGTGTATACATATAATTAATATTATCTCATAAAATATTCTTAAGTACCAATTGGCATACACCAATTGGGGAACAAATGATAATTCATAGACGTGTCAGACAGATCTTTTACCAACTCATGCAAGCAGAGTAGAGATGAAAACGTACATTTGATCATGTGCTATCTATCTATATATCGATCAAATATAAGATATACTAGTATTAACTTATAAATAAATTTTAAACTTCAATAAATTATTATAATTTCATTAAATTATAATTTTTTATTAATACGCATATTATATTTATTTGAAAAATTTTAACTGTTTAGAATTGATTTGAGATCATGCTTGATTCGATAATTAAACGATTCTTAATCAAATTTTATTTTATACTCAATAAATTTTATAAATTAAATTTTAACAATTTAATATTAAATTCGAACAATTTAATATTAAATTCGATTCATTTAAGCTGCTTATATATTACTAAGTCACCGGCCAACGTATATGATCACCGATAAAAAAAAGATATAATAGTATATCTAATAAATAAAATACAAATAATTTTGAATTTTTCGCTCACTCAATAAATTATTTGAGCCATTTAAAGTTTGAGATAAATTCCACCGTCTATACAGTGCCGAAAGCACGAGACACATCTAGTACATATATAAACTTGCTGCAACAAGATATATGGGATTCCATTCACAGCAACCGGTTGTTGGGGAGCAACCCCTTTTGGCCCAGCCGCTACAACCTGTACCGGCCTTAGATAATTTATTTTTATAAGCCGCTACATGTTGTAGCGGCTGGGCCAAAAGGGGTTGCTCCCAACAACCGGTTGCTGTGCATTGATACTTTATATATATATATATATATATATATATATATATATATATATATATATATATATATATATCTGCTACAATAAGATTTTAAAGTGGGTCCCATCCACTAATAACCCAGAAAAATGAATGACGATATTCCCCAGGGGCACAGCAGAGTAGAGCAGATCCTTCAATTCCCTAGCTAATTAAGACTTTTTATCTACTAGTAGAAACTACTAGTATTTTATATTATCACTTCCATCTATCTTTTGTCAATGCCCACTTTCTTTTATTAAAATACAATTTCAACCCTAAATTTTATAGAATAATTGAGGTTGATATTTTAATATTTAAAACATATTTAAGTGTAATTTAAAAATATTTTATATTAAACAAAATACATTCTTTGAAGTTTAACCTGGTCAAAAAATAACCTAAAATTCTTTTTAACAAAACAAAATGCACCAGAAAGATCGTTGCATTAAACAAATGACTAATTACACTTTTGTGACATAAAATATCATCAAATTAATTATTCGGTTGTCAAAGAAATTGGACTTATAATTTATTACATCAAGTGCCTAATTTGAAACAATTTAGCCCCCAATTTTTGAATTCAGACAAAATTGGTCAAAATACCCGACTTGTCCAAGAATCATATCGAGTTTTGTGTATTTAATACCAGTTGACCGTATAAATATATAGTTTGAATTAATTTAAAAAAGAACTATTTACATTTCCGTTACATCAAGTATCGACATATTAATGATTCGACCCACAAAGAAAAAAAATTAAAATTATAAATATAATAATTTTTAGCCCTTTAAAAAAAGTAGCTAATACCACAAAAATACGGTATAAATTATAAATATTTATAAATATAATTAAAAAAATTATAAATAGTACAATTTATAAAATTTAAGTTGTGATTTAATTTGTAAAATTTAAGACGTAAAATTTATAATTTATGATATAATTTAAAATTTATAATTTGCAAGATTTAAGTTGTAAAATTTATACATACAATTTGTTAAATTATAGATACAATTTTAAAATTAATTTTTTTTATAAATACAATATATGTATTAACTAGTGTTTGTTTGAAAAATAAAACAGAAAATAGACAGAAAGAAAGTGTTGTTGGAAAAACTAATTAACTACTATTTGTTTGAATAAACTTTTAACTAAATAAAAATAAATCACTTTTCAAATCCAAAATACATTACCTATGTCGTCGTCTTATGTACCTTCACTCTTTGTAACTCACTTTTTGAACACCATCTCCTCTCTCCTCCTTCTTCAATGGCGATAATCAACATTTTTCGTTAGAAATGAGAATTTAATACGTCAAAATAAATATTTATACAAATTTAATACGAATTAGATACTTGATGTAGTAAATTGTGAATTTGGTGGTACTTAATGTAACATAAGTGTTATTAGCTCATATTCTATATAGTCAAACGTATACAATTCTTATAGAAATTAAGGGCTAAATTGTATCAAATTAGACACTTGAAGTAGTAAAGTATATGCCCAAATTTTTTGAGGGCCTAATCATGAATATGATGGTATTTCATTTATTAAACTGTATTTAGCCCTTAAACAAAATACACCCTCACTTTTGAACAATTGAAACATCGAAAAGAATTTTGAGTTGCACTGAAATATGTTTTAAATATTAGAGGTGCAAATTCCAATAACCTTATAAACTTTAGTGTGTAAGCAGTATTTTAGTCTTTTTTTTTACTATGAAATATGTTTTTTCAATAATAATAATAATAAGTATCCTTGACACATTTAGAATTAAATTGTCCTCAAACTTTATATGAAAAAGGGGTAATATCGACAAAATAATGTCTCCACTGATACTAGATTAAAACTCAGAACCTTACATACCGTTCCCATTTAAAGGAAAGGTGGGATAGCATATAAGGTGATATAGTCATCTCTCATCTACTGAATTTAATGCAAAAACATATATTCAGAATAATATATACATTAATTATATTTTTTAATACTCTAGTTTTATTCACGAATCCCTACTAGTAGCTGTGATCTCCGGCCTTTCCATTTGTTATGGCAAGAGTTTCTTCTATGGTTAATTAAAAACGTCCTAAAAAAAGATGCTTTCATCATAACAATAGATGCATTCAATCAATAGCTGATGAATAATTTGTTGCATGCAAATGTGTTATATGGTATGAAATATTGAGGAGTTGTTAGTATGAAATTAATTTTAATTAATTTACCAATACAGTGTTGACACGCAAGTTCAAGAAGTGATCTCTCCTACGTGTCTGTATTGGTCAATTGATCAACTTACCATGAATTTAACTTCATGGTAACCGGATTCGAAATATTGATTGGTTAATATTTAAGATCTAAAAATTTATGTAATTCACTGATCATGAAAAAAAATCCTAAAATTACTCAACCACCAACAAAAAGGCAAATCCTAGCGACTTAAGTGTCTGTTATGTGTGTCTATATATATATACAGATGCATATTGCAAGCCATGTCAACAAAGACAGAAAGAGGCAGAGGCTCCCCTCCTTGAAACAATATTATGTGGGTCATATCAATTCTTGACTAAGTGCAGTATAAATTAAGCTGGCAGTTGAAATCCCTCCACCCCAACAGGGGATGCAGACACTTGCACCAGGATATCTTAATTCCCTCGATAATATTAATTTTGGAAACAACACAATTCCTTCCCTATGAATGAATCTCTTAATTTCATGCAATGCACACACGTATATACACACACACACACACACACATATATATATATATATATATATATATATATATATATATATATATATATATATAAATGTAATATGTGTATATATAGGTGGAGAGATTTAAAAGATAGAGATCGAATTAAAGGCTTAAAAGAAAGAAATCCTTAGAATGCGGAGGTTTGGCCGGGGGAGAAATTAAATTTGGTGAGTTATGTTTCCCTCCTACCATCTGTACAAATATATTCCAGTCATCTCGATCTCAATCATAACATGTTCCATGTTCCAACTAATTGCATGTGTGGACTGTACTATATATATATATATATATATATATAGGGAGATGATCCGTGGAATACGTTAGCCAGAGGGACTTTTTCAACTAACGCTCATCCAGCCGTCCAAAATTAGAGTGAATGGCTAAGATGAGGGCCCAGCCGCTACTCCCTCTAGCGGCCAGCCAATTTTTTTTTATTGGCCGCTACTCCCTCTAGCGGCCAGTCAAAACGACCGTGTTTTGACTGGCCGCTAGAGGGAGTAGCGGCCAACAACAAAATTTTGGCTTAATTACATTATCCTGATTATTCTTAATTATCTTTATACTTATATTTATTAACAAATTATCCTTATAAATATTACTTATTAATCAGTAAAATAAAATAATAAAAAATTATAAGGATAATTATAAGGATAATCAATAATTATAAGGATAATTATAAGGATAATCGATAATTATAAGGATAATTATAAGGATAATCAATAATCCTTATACATTATGCATTGTGTTTATAAGGATAATCAATAATCCTTATAATTATCGATTATCCTTATAATTATCCTTATAATTATTGATTATCCTTATAATTATCCTTATAATTTTTTATTATTTTATTTTACTGATTAATAAGTAATATGTATAAGGATAATTTGTTAATAAGTATAAGTATAGATAATTAAGAATAATCAGGATAATGTAATTAAGCCAAAATTTTGTTGTTGGCCGCTACTCCCTCTAGCGGCCAGTCAAAACGACCGTGTTTTGACTGGCCGCTAGAGGGAGTAGCGGCCAATAAAAAAAATTTTGGCCGCTACTCCCTCTAGCGGCCAGCCAAAACACGGTCGTTTTGACTGGCCGCTAGAGGGAGTAGCGGCCAATAAAAAAAAATTGGCTGGCCGCTAGAGGGAGTAGCGGCTGGGCCCTCATCTTAGCCATTCACTCTAATTTTGGACGGCTGGATGAGCGTTAGTTGAAAAAGTCCCTCTGGCTAACGTATTCCACGGATCATCTCCCATATAGGATATATATATATATATATATATATATATATATATATATATATGCTGCACCTAAGTTAAAGACGATCGCGATCACAAGTGCTCAAAAATTCGACAAATGTACGTGCTTTGTTTCGAGATGAATGATAGATCTAAGATCCGATAGAAAATCACGCACAAAATTATATGAAAAAGTAGAAAATAAAATACACACCATACATTCGGGATAACCTTGATCCCACCCGTTGGGTCATGATATTTTATCTACTGGGCCGAATGAATTGGGCCCACTTATTTAATCCATCCACTGAGTCAACATTATTGGATCCTAATATTATTGGGCTTAGTCATTATCTTACTTCGTTTAAGTCTTTGCAAGATCGGATCGGATCAGCGGATCGATCCATCATACATTTAAATATCTATTACTTTGACTTGTAATGATGAAAAAGCATGATAGTTGACTGTTGTAACTGCCATGAATTAATGTGGATGGGATCATAGCCGGCCGGCGGTAAAAAACAGTGACAAACGGTAATGGGTAGACTGCATGCAATCGGCAGAACCCATCAGATCATGGGGCTGTGTCAGACGGTAGTGGGTGGCACGGTAAATCGGGTAAGAGAGTATAACTTAGCAAAGGATTCTTCAAGAGGATGTACGTTCACATATACATTCAACTGAATATTATTATCTCTCAATACACTAGACATTACATCCTCCATTGTTAATCTTGTAAACACCGATACTGACTCTCACGCTTGAGCTATCCCCCGACGGTCGAAGCCGTCAAGCTTTTGGTGTCTTATCGTGTTTACTGTGCAGGATCAGGACGTCTTACGTGATTGAGACATTGGAGAAGATCTTGGCGTTAACATTGGCGCTAGAAGGAGGGCTGAGTTCTAGTGTCATTGAGTTTTCAATAACATTCATTCAACTTGCTTCGGAAGATGGTGAAGAGTAAGGATGGTACGCCAGAAGGGCAGGCAATGGCCGTTAGCTCATCGTTGCCTCGTGTTTCGGTAAAAGATCGTCTGGGTCCTTCTAAAAGTGCTCATGAAAGTACGGCCTCCAAGCACGATTCGGGGGACCTTCGTCCGAAGATTCATGGTGGAGCCAGACGGAGGCTGGTCTTTGATACAGATAAAGAGCGTAATCATGGTCGAAGGCGGGCAGAAGTTTCACCGACCAAGACTCATCGCCGAAGTGGTCAGGAGGATAAAGTTGCCAAGTTGGCAAGGATGACAGACGAAGCAGATAAAGCCTTAGAGGTTCTGCTAAAGCAGAGGGAAGATATAGCCGAACAGATGCTTCGGGTGGCCGAGTTAAGAGACGAAGTATCCAGTAATGTTCAGACCAAAAGGCGGAGTAAGCATAAGGAGATGTAACGGCGAGAGGGGAAAGAGCCGGAGCATTCTATACAAGTGTCTATGGATCGTTCTCGCGACAGAAGGAGATCGAGGAGCAGAACTCCCGTGACCTCGAAGAAGGCACTGATGGTCATTGGTTCTCAGCATCGAGACGACGACATACGAATGAGCAGGTCGAGGGAGATCGTGCCAGAAACCAGAAGGAGACAGCATTAGCGTGAGTATTCTCATCATGAGGATAGGGTTTCACGCAGAAATAAATCCATAAGTCCAACAAAGGCAGCAGGGTCAGATAGAAGAGGTCGATCTGCTCGGGAGCATAAGGTCGTCCAGGAGAAAGAAGTCTCCTCGCAGCCAGAAGGTGTGGATTTTCTGGTGAAGGAATTGAAAGAGCTTAGAAAGCAGTTGGCTGAGGTACAACAGGTGAAGGACACTCCGGGAAAGAAGGCATCCCCTTTTTTCTCGGACATTCTTAAGGAGAAAGCGAACATCACCAAGAAGTTGTCTCGCATGGAGAGTTACGATGGGTCCGGGGATCCTTACGACCATAGCCAGGCGTTCGACAGGCTGATGGATTATTATGATTTCACTGCTGTTAACAAGTGCCACACGTTTGTCACAATGTTGAGGAAGGATGCTAGGCAGTGGATGGGAACCTTGTCAGCGGATTCAGTATCTTCATGGACCGAGCTTTGGATAAGTTTCATTCCCGCTTTGGGAGCAATCGAAGAAGAGGAAAACCTACAGGCTTCTTAGCACAGGTCAGACAGTTCACCAACGAGTCCTTGGGGCAATATGTGAAGAGGTTCAGAAAAGCAGTCGGCCAGGTGTCTGACCTTAATGACCTTCAGGCCGTAGGGTTGTTTTAGAACGGACTAGATCTAGCGAAGTCCGAAAAATTGGTGAAGAAGCTGATGTTTCACCATCCGAAGAGCTTGGCTGAAGCTTTCGACAAAGCAGAGGGATATATTGTAGTGGAGGAAGCTATGAATAGCCTGAAGCGCCTTTCTTCGGACTAAATGAAGGAGGCAGATACGCTTAAGGCTAAAGGCGATTAGAGGAAGACGGGGGGGGGGGGGGTATAATGATCGGCCAGAGGGCAGTTCGAAGAAGTTCAACAATTCATGGTGACATGGAAGTAGTCGTCCACCTGCTCATACCCTGAAGGTGAATAAAGTTTACACCAAACTGAATACGGATAGGTCGGTGATTTTGGACCAGATCAGAAACCAGCCATTCTTTGAGCCACCTCGTGATAACTATAAGACAGGACAGGGCAACTCTCAGAAATATTGTGGCTATCATCAAGCCGCGGGCCATGATACTAATGAGTGTTGCAATCTGAAGGATTTTGTGGAGAAAAAGATTCAAAGCGGTTTGCTGGTTTAGTATGTGGTCGGGAGGGACCAACAAGATCAGCAGAATGTCGACCGTACTGTTCAGTCGGTTCAAATGGTTCCACCCGTCCAAAATGCTCCAATACCACTACAGAGGCACGTCGTTGATGTAATAACTGTTGGGACATCAGGGAAGTTAGTAGGGAAGAAGAGGAGAGGATATCTGAATTCGGTCATGCCCGCGGCAGATGTTCCCCGGAAGGCCGACAGACCATTTTCAGGGACTGTTATATCTTTCACCGATGCAGATTATCCTTCGGAGCCCATCGAGCCGCATGAAGGAGCATTTGTGATCACTGCACAAGTAGGCTCGATAGATGTGAAGCGCATGATGATAGATAACGGGTCTTTTGTGGATATTTTGTATGCCCATGTTTATCAGAGGATGCATCTTGATGGGCGAAAAATGGAGGTCGGGCAGGAGGCTCCTTTATACGGCTTCAGGAACGATCCAGTCAAAATTGCAGGCACTATCGAACTCCCAGTAGTCTTTAGCACAGCTCCCCAGCAGGTAGAAATAACATGTAAATTTTATGTTGTGCATGTAGATTCGGCTTACAACGCTATACTGGGAAGACCTACATTGACGGCTCTCCAAGCTGTGATCTCCATCCCTCACTTCAAAATCAAGTTCCCCACGGCACATGGAGTAGGAGAGGTGGCAGGGGACTTGGATCTGGCCTGACGCTATTATCGAAACGCTGTTATTTCCTCCGCAGTGGGGGTCAGCAAACAGAAACAAACCATGACAATTGAGATCGAGCTCTTCACTGAAAGCAGTTCGGAGCCATTGGTAATTCCTGCAGGAGAGACAGAGGAGATCGAGCTGGCCCTTGGAAAAGCAGACAAGACAGTGAAGATTGGTTCGGGTTTACCAGAACCTCTTCGGACAATGCTTATGAAACTTCTTCGCTGCTACGCGGACATTTTTGCATGGGAACCACAAGACATGCCAGGGATTAGCTGGAAGATTGCCGAACACAGACTGGATGTGGATCCATTGAAGAAGCATGTTCAACAAAAAAGACGGATCTTTTCACCTGAGCGTCAGAGGATTATTGATGAAAAGATTGCCAAGCTGATAGTTGCTGATTTTATCTTTGAGATCGACTACCCGCAGTGGATGGCTAATGTAGTGTTGGTGCAGAAGCAGAATGGAAAGTGGCGGGTTTGCATCGACTACACCGACCTGAATAAAGCTTGTCCGAAGAAATTTTATCTTCTGCCCCATATCGATCAGCTCATCGATGCCACTTCGGGGTATGCATTACTAAGCTTTATGGATGCTTTTTCAGGTTATCATCAAATATCCATATGCAATGAGGACATTCTGAAGACAGCGTTCATTACACACCATTCGGTGTACGCCTATAAGAAGATGACCTTTGGCCTAATAAATGTTGGGGCCACTTACCAAAGAATGATGAACTTCATCTTCGAAAGGCAGTTGGGGGGAACATGGAGGTGTACGTGGACGATATGATCGTGAAAAGCATGTAGGTTCAGAATCACTTGGATGATCTGGAGGAATGCTTTCAGACTGTCCGTCACCACAAGTTGAGGCTCAATCCAGCAAAGTGTACCTTCAGCCTCGGTGCGGGAAAGTTCCTTGGTTACTTGGTCAGTCAGAGGGGAATTGAGGCAAATCTGGAGAAAATCCAGGCTATTCTTGACATGAAGACTCCTCAGTCGTTCAAAGATGTCCAACGTCTGACTGGTAGGATTGCAGCTTTGAGGAGGTTCATGTCCAAATCTGCAGAAAAGTGCTTGCCGTTCTTCGACACACTGAAGGGGCCGAAGATTGCGAAGACGTTCCAGTGGACTTCGAAGTGTGAAGACGACTTCCAAGGCATAAAGACTTATCTGTCTTCTGCTCCCCTATTGGTAAAGCCTGCCCCGGCAGAGACCTTGTATTTGTACCTTGCAGCGAGTTCGTTAGCGGTTGGAAAAGTGTTGGTTCGGGAGGCCAGTGGGAAGCAGCATTCGGTCTATTATGTCAGTCACGTCCTACGAGATGCTGAAACCAGGTACCCAAATATTGAAAAATTTAGTCTTTGCTTTGATAACTGCTAGTCGAAAGCTTCAACAATATTTTCAAGGTCGGCTCCTGGTCGTCTACACGGATCAGCCATTGAAGAAGTTGATGAGCAAGCTAGAAATTTTGGGGAGATTAGCAGCATAGACTATGGAATTATCTCAATTTTTTATTGAATATCATCCCCGAACTGCTATAAAAGGTCAAGCCTTGACCGATTTCATGGTGGAGTGTTCGTTCACCGAAGCAGATGCTGAGCTGGCAGAGGCTGAGACATCCGATTGAGCAGTTGATGTTCTTCAGCATGGCCAGAATGCATGGACGCTGTATGCAGATGGGTCCTCTACGGTGAATGTTAGTGGGACAGGGATTATCTTGACAAGTTCGGAGGGATTCAAGGTGCAGCAAGCTAACAGATTTGGGTTCAAAGCGACAAACAACGAGACCGAGTATGAAGCAGTGCCAGCAGGAGTTCGACTAACGAAGAGTCTAGAAGTCCAGAAGCTGATCATTTACAATGACTCTCAGTTGGTCGTCAAACAACTGTCGGGAGATTATGAAGTTCGTGGGACAAGGATGATCAAATATTTGGCAGAGTTGAAAGATCAACTCTAGTATTTTGTCTCTTATGAGTTTCAGGGCATAGAGCGTAACGATAATTCTATTGCCGATGCACTGTCGAAGCTGGCCACTACGGATGCAGATGTTTTCAACGGGTCGGTTTATTTGGAGATTTTGCAGCAGCCAAGTATCCAGCATGAAGCGGTGATGTGTATCGAGCGATCTAACTGTTGGATGACTCGCTACATCGAATATTTGGCAGATGGCTTCTTTCCTTCGGATCAGATGCTGGCAAAGAAGATCAAGTACAAGAGTGCCAATTTCGTTCTTATTGATGGAGATCTTTATCGAAGGGAATTTTCGTCACCATTATTGAAGTGTCTGGTTCCGTCTGAAGCTGAGTATGCTCTTCGGGAGGTTATGAAGGTATTTGCGGCAATCATATGGCTGCTAAGTCACTGACATACAAATTTCTTTGGCAGGGGTACTACTGGCCTACGATCATCAAGGAAGTTACAGAGTATGTGAAGAAGTGTGAGAAGTACCAGCTCAACAGTCCAATCCCACATCAGCCACCAGAAGAGCTATACTCGATTCTATCTCCTATACCCTTTGCTATCTGGGGGGTTGATATACTAGGTCTGTTGCCGAAAGCTAAAGGACAGGTCAGTTTTGTCATAGTTGCTATCGATTATATGACCAAGTGGGTAGAGGTGAAGCCACAAAGCAAGAATGTTTGAAGTTCATGAAAGAGTACGTATTATTTCGCTTCAGAATTCCTAAAGTGGTGATATCGAACAACGGACGCCAGTTTATGGGATCAAAATTTGAAACATTTTTGAAGGAACTGGGCCGCCTTTCGAACTTCTCACCTACCTTCTGTGCATGTTTGCCTAAGACTTTGAACCCCTTTTCCCTGCTTTGGGCAATCTTGTATACAGTAAAGAAAAAGTCGAGAGTAGGCTCGACCCCCAATTCGTGACAGAATGCGATAAAAGCTAAAATGTGGATATAAGAGTTTGGCACCAGTTGGGCAAACCCTACCCCAATAAATCCCAGAAGGGTAACCAGAAAGATATGAAGAGGAAACCTAACCCCCTTTTCGAGCAAAGTCACCGGAACAGTCGTCCAACCATCCGGGCGTTGGTACATCTTCTCATCAGGTTTGGGGGCCCTTATCAAGTGGGTATCAGGGATATGGTAACGAACCTTTATTTTTCGCAGTTCTATTTTAGGAATAATGGAGGGGGTGTTAGCATGAGGGTACTGTTCCTTGCTCTTGAAAAAGTCGAAGGGGTTTGGTAGGGGTTTCAGAGGTAAAGGTTTTCCACTAGGTTTGGCGACCTTAGGATCAGAACTCGAGGCTTCTTCATTAGGGTTTGGACTGGGCGGTACAGTATTGATCGGGGTCACTCGAAGGGGAAAGTTTTGAGTGGTATTCTAGGACCACCATTGTTGGGATTTCGCAGAGTAGAGAAGAGAAGTTCTGGAGAGAAGAAGAAAGCTCAAGGGTTCAAAACTCAAATTGACAGATAAAACTGTCAAAATTGGTAAAGTTTATATTTTATATTGACAATTGCACGAGACTCGAGGGCGGCACATTTAATTGATAGTCACAATGAGAAATATGAAAGGTTAGCGTCCTATTCAAACCTCATATAATAACCGGTTCTAGTTTCAAATATTCTTCAGATTGGGCCTCTCATATTAGACCTCCGGTTTTTTTCTATTCTATCCTATAGATCCTACCAGTTGGATTTCTATTACTTTCATTATGGGCCTTTAGTAAATCCAATCATATCATGCATCATTTATAGTTTCCTATTAAACTTCCTATTCAATAAAAAACTAGGGGGCAATGTTGGGTCATGATATTTCATATATTGGGCTGAACAGATTGGGCCCACCTATTTAATCCATCCACTGAGTCTCCATTATTGGATCCTAATATTATTGGGATTAGTCATTATCTTACTTCTTTTAAGTCTTTGCAAGATCGGGTCGGATCAGCGGGTCGATCCATCATACATTTAAATATCTATTACTTTGACTTGTAATGATGAAAAAGCATGATAGTTGACTGTTATAACTGCCATGCATTAATGTGGATGGGATCATAGCCGGCGGACGGTAGAAAACAGTGACAAAAGGTAGTGGGTAGACTGCATGCAGTCGGCAGAATCCATCAGATCAGGTGGCTGTGTCAGACGGTAGTAGGTGGCACGGTAAACTGGGCAAAAGAGTATAACTTAGCAAAGGATTCTTCAAGAGGAGGTACGTTCACATATACATTCAACTGAATATTATTATCTCTCTCAATACACTAGAAATTACATCATCCATTGTTAACCTTGTAAACACCGATACTGACTCTCACGCCTGAGCTATCCCCCGACGGTCGAAGCCGTCAAGCTTTTGGTGTCTTGTCGTGTTTACTGTGAAGGATTAGGACGTCTTATGTGATTGGGACATTGGAGAAGATCTTAGCGTTAACACCACCCAATTTTTTAAAATTAAAAAATTGATCATAGAAGTTAAAAAAAATGATAATTCAGAAAAATAATTTATATTTAAGTCTTTAGAAAACGAGAAAAAAATATATTTTTGAGATGTATGTTTCCCATGATTTTGATTTTGGTGGTGGTGGTGGTGGTGTGACTGACAACTAGCTAAACTGAGAGAGTTTGGACGGCGAAATCAGTCGACAGCATTTTTGGAAGTAAAATGGCCACGTTTAGTTTGAAGTTGATCTTGCTGACGTGTAGATCATCTGACAGATTATGTGGGTCCCTTTAAATATTTATCCAATTAAACTACTAGAACTGTCAATCCTAACCCCACCACATAGTAGTTTTGCTGCAGCTGCAGAGAACTCTAATGTAGTGCACGTGTACCTCTCACGTGTCATTTGTCATTCCTATCCATGCCATCCTCTGTAACACACACACACACACACATATATATATACACTATTATTATTTATTTTTTTAAAATTAATTTAACACATTTTAAAATATAATTTAATTATAATTTAGGAGATAATATGTTTTCCAACATGATAAGTATTGTATATCCCTATAGATAAAGAATCTCTATTAGTTTTTCGTATAATTTTTTTTAATTAATATATGAATAATGTTCTTAAAGTCTTTTTTCTAACAAATAACTAAAATATATTAATCGCATAAGTCAATTTCTACCTAACTAAAATTTTAAAATTTATATTTTTACATATAAATATATTAGTTTCACAAGTTTTTCTTTCATATGAAGTTGTACCTCACTTTACTAGAGGATAATTTTTTTGTGAAATTAATAATTTTAATTATAAAAAAAATTCAATTCCCCAAAATATTCTAATTGAATATATCGGGCAATTACAATAACACAAACAACAATTCATTCAGTTTGATTTTACATCAATCTATTGATGTGTATCTTAAAAAGCTCTAATGTGATTTTAAGGTGTTTTGCAATCAATATATTGATGTGTATATTCATGTAACTCTACTAGGCTATCTCTTCTTTAACTCTCTTGAGTCTTGCCCTCTTATTTCAATTTATTTTTTTTATAAAAAATAACAATTAATATAATGTTATTATTATATATTTAATAAATGTTAAAGATATCTAAAATGTGATTCGTTAGTGTTGAAACTTGTGGTTCATATGAGGCGTACCGAGAAGTTCTTGTAAGAGGCCAGTGCAAAATGAAATTATTAGATATGATTCGATGTGAAATTATTGATTGGATGAGCACATATGATGAATTACCATCCATAATTTATGGCACTACACTCTAGGGCATGGCTACAATTACCTATTGTGGTTACATTCAAAATATTTACAAATAAAAACAATTTTGTAACTTGTCAAATGAATTTGTATGATAAATTTCCAATACCCAAATCGCTTCTAAGCCTATGTACCACTACCACAGGTCCATAGCACTGTGCCCCAACTTTTATGGGAAATTCTCCATTCTATTGAAAGGTGCTTGAAATTTGAATTTTTAGCCAATTATCATACCAGAGTTATGAGTCTAGATGAATTTTGGTAGGGTATGTACGTAGTGATAAAATTACGTATTGGGTTGCACCCAAAAAAACCCTACCCGATTCGGAATATATATTTGGCATGTAATGTAATATAAGTTTGTAACAACAATAACTTTATGTGAACATGAAAATTAGATACGAGTGTATTTGAATTTTATTTATTTCTATTTTGACCCTCAATAGTGAGTAAAAATATAAATAAGTGAAATTCAAATACACTCGTGTCCAATTTTCATGTTCGCCTAGAAAAGCTCTTGTAACAAGGCATACATGTGTTTAATTTATACATATATATATATTAGTCCGCATCTCCAGCGAACTGAAGTGAGTAAATTAAGAACGAACCGGCTGTAACAACTTTTTTTTCGTCACTATAGCATAGAAAACCGACTTTCTATGCTATAACGACGGAAAAAACCATCGTTACAGTCGGTTCGTTCTTAATTTGCTCCCTCATGTTCCCTGAAAAAAGATGAACATATATATATATATATATATATATATATATATATATATATATATATATTCTAATGTTAAGTAAGATATAATGCTAAACATAATGTGTTTCATTATGTTATAAATATTTTTAGACCATTGATTACACAAGAATATGCATGCCAAATAAGTGAGTGATGATATAAAAATTAAATTAAACTCAAAAGAAATAATTTACATGATAAAATATGTATCACAAGCATTAAAAAACAACTCAATTCGGTAGAGTAGCTCGTTTACACAAGCGCCAATATGTCTACTCCAAAAATGGCATAATAACAAATCTAATATTGAGTAATATGGGATACTTGCAATGGTTTAATACTATTTGTAACCATTACAACTTCAATTTAAACATAATTATCCGTTAATTATATACTCAAACATGAAACCCGCTTTATAAATTTTTTTTAAAAAAAATATTTATGCTTAACACACATATTCAGTCATCAGACTCTATATAACCCTAAAATATACAGAGAGAATATACTAGATAGTGACGTGGGATGATCTAGTCGCCATGAAAGGTGCTTGACCTTTGACAATATATATATATATATATATATATATATATATATATATATATAAGGCTTGTTACAATTTTTTTTTTACTGTAGCCACTACAACATGAGGTCAAAAAAAGATTGCTCCATATCAACTGATTACTGTGAATGAAATCTCATATATATATATATATATATATATATATATATATATATATTCGATCATCATTCATAATTTATAAGCCTAAATAAATTTTAATAGGGCAATATTGTTACAAATTTAGCTGTTGCACTTATATCGATAACAATTTATACTATTTGAAAAGAAATAAACAAAAAGTGCTCTTGAATATAAACTTCAATTTATGCTACATGCGACTCCTATAATAAGAATCAAACGTTGATGTGAAATTATATATATATATATATATATATATATATATATATATATATATATATATATATATATATATATATATATATATATCCCTTAAATAAGAGCAAGGTACTTGACCTTTGAGCATATTTATAATCTTCATACCTAATCCACGAGCCAAATAAGTATTGGTGGGGGTACGTAGTGCTACAATTAGCTACTGTACTTTTGCCCGAAAATTCTACTACACACCAAAACCTAGCATTTTTATATATTATATACTCTCTCAGTTTTAAAATATAAGGTCATAATCATTTTGAGATATTTGTGACTCCTAACAATATTATTTTTGATTTTATCGTTATGCAAAGTTACTTTCTCACATATATATAAATAAATATACACATTCTGTTTCAAAATTAAATATATATATTTATTTAACTATTAAAAAAATATCTTAATTTAAATTTAAATATATATTAAATTGACTTTCAAAAGTCGATAATAATTTTATAATGTAGAACGAAGAGAGTTTTATATGTTATTATCTATTCTAGTATCACATTATCTCTTTTTAAACTCTTAACTATTGTTAAGGGTACATCTAAATATAAATTATTCTTTATAGTCGCAATTATATATATATATATATATATATATATATATATATATATATATATATATATATATATATATATATACGGGAAGCTTCAAGAGCATAATTCTTAAATAGCATAATGCCTTAAATAGCATAATTTTATCAAAACGACGTAGTTTTGTAAATACGCGGTGGCATTTTTGTAAATACCATGCCACCGCGTATTTACAAAAATGCCACCGCGTCCCTCCAAAACTACGTCGTTTTGATAAAATTATGCTATTTAAGGCATTATGCTATTTAAGAATTATGCTCTTGAAGCTTTCCATATATATATATATATATATATATATATATATATATATATATATATATATATATATATATATATATATATATATATATATGGTCTCCATCCACAGCAATCGGTTGTTGGGAGCAACCTATTTTGGCCAGCCGCTACAAGCTCTACCGGCCTTAGACAAATTTTTTTATATAAGCCGGTAGAGCTTGTAGCGGCTGGCCAAAATGGGTTGCTCCCCAACAGAGCCGGTCCTAGATTTTCTAAGGCCCAGGGCGAATTTTCTCAAGTGTGCCCCTTTATACAAATTAAATAAAAAAATAAATAAATTATCAATTAATTAATTTTATTAAAATTATAAGAATTCACAAAAGATAAGAAAGAACACTTTGGGGCCTCATTAAAACCTTGTTTGGGGAAAACCCAATGGGACAAAACCCCAAACGAAGGAAAAAGAGTACCCCGGATTGTAATCATTGCATTAAAAAATGAAACTTACATATTTTAGTCTACATGCTTCTTCCCGAATCTCCATAAGCATTTCTTGATTTGATTATCTTCTTTTCATCCTCCACAATTAATCGAAGCAAAGATTCATCACATGTACCTACAAAAAAAAATGAATTCTGAACCACAAAACATCATTTAAAATGTCTTCTTGTTGCACTTTTAGATGCAAAATCATCAATTATATTATCATATTTAATGTTTTCTAACATATCCTTTTCAATGCATAATATCGCTAATCCATTTAGCCTATCTTGAGTCATGGTGGTCCGCAAGTAAGATTTCAATAATTTTAATTTAGAAAAACTTCTTTCAGCAGATGCCACAGTCACATGTATAGTCAATAATACCCTATAAGCAACCATTACATTAGGAAACATATCCACACTCTTTACAAACTCAAGAATTTTAATGGATGTCCATGGTTTATCGGTTTCATATGCTTCTTTTGGTAACATCACTTGCAACACTTGTAATTCTGAAAATAAGTCTCTTGCATCAACATCAGAAACATCACCATGTTTTAAAGCATTTTCAAGATTCACACAAGAACTTTTCAATTCATTATCATCAAACGAAGTCAACTTTGCAGCATCAAATAAGAACCCAAAAATTGATTCAAAACAATGCAATTGTTCAAACCTACTCTTCAATTCACTAAGAGCAATGTCCACTATAACAAGAAAATAATCAGTTCTAAATGATTCTTCAGCTGATTGTTGTTCCCTATCATTATTGGAAACCTCATCAAAATGCCTTTTTCTAAAAATTTGACGCTTTTTTGGAAATATAGGCTCAATTCCCATATCAAGGGAAATTTCTTTAGCATCAATCATGGCTGAAACAAACCCATTTATTCTATAGTTTTCAAAAAATAAAACAAGTCCTTCTAATTGTCGTACAGCAGCATCAAGACGCATGTCTTCAGATTGTAACTTTTTACTAACTAAGTTAATCTTATGCAAAATGTCATGCCAAATAACCAAACTTAATATAAATTCAAAACTTGAAAGCTCTCCTAATGCTAAACTTTGAGCATCCCTACTCAATTTGGCATCTTCACTAATTTCTGTTGATTTAAATAAAGCTTCTCTGATTTGGGAAGCTTGAGATTTTATTGCTTTGACACTTTCAATGTGACTTTCCCAACGTGTAGTAGACAATGATTTCAAAGTCAAACCATCTATGTAATCAAGTAACACATTCCATCGCTTTGTTGAATTAGAGAATACCGTATATATGCATTGACATGCTCCAAAAAAAGATTTTGCTTTAACACATGACTTGGCCATATTACAAACTATTAAGTTGAGACAATGAGAACCACATGGCATGTAAAATGCTCTAGGATTTATATCAAGTAATCTTTTTTGTACACCTAGATTTTTCCCTTTCATATTAGAGCCATTATCATAACCTTGTCCCCTCACATCATCAATATTAAGTGTAAGGGACTCCATTACGTTTTGCAATTCTTTAAAAATTCCTAATCCAGATGTATCTTCCACATTCAGAAACTCTAAAAAGTACTCTTCTATATTTATTGGAGTACTTGAAACATCTACACACCTCAATATTAAAGTCATTTGTTCTTTGTGACTTGCATCAGGAGTACAATCAAGAATGACTGAAAAATATTTAGCTGTTTTTATTTTTTCAATGATTGCAAGTTTAACATTTGATGCTAAAATAGCTATCAACTCATTTTGAATTTTATGGCTAAGATAATGATAATGAATGTTCTTATCTTTAATGAGTCGAAAATGGTGTTGCATTACTGGATCAAACTCTGCAATCATTTCAAGTAGGCCTAAAAAGTTACCATTACCATCTTCATAAATTTTTTCATTTGTTCCACGAAAAGCCAAATTATGTATAGCAAGACATTTCACAACAGCGATGATTCTGACAATAACATTTTTCCAGTGTAGTGTATCTTTCTTGATTAGCTCTTGTAATTATGTATCTATTGTTTGATTTGTTTTCAATCTTATTTGCAATTCAACACAAGACCTCAAGTTAGTGAGGTGTTCAATACTGCTTTCATGTTGTTTAAGCTTCTCACTAAGATGTTTCCAATCTCTAGTTCCTTCACTAGTTAACTGACTTCTAGAATTCATTGTTTTAAACAACTTACAACAGAAACAAAACACTTTATCCAACTCCTTTGAGTACACTAGCCATTTTCGATCCTTAGTTTCCCCATTTGGTAACGTGCGAAGATAATAATTTAAAGAAAAATGTCTATTGTGTTCGTCCATGGGGAATTTGAGATTAGTTTCTCTTAGGGGACCTTTTTCTACAAGTAAATCTCTCATTTTTACATCAAGATTATCCCAAACTCGTGGATCATAAATGTTCAAATCAAATCTTGTTTCGGGGCATTCATTTTCATGGCAAGGTTCATCAATATTTTCATTTTCATCAAGGAAAGGTTCATCATTATTTTCATTTTCATTTAGATTACCAATTTCTTCATTCACATAATTCTCATTTTCTACTAATTCTTCCAATTGAATTGGTTGTTCATATTCATTTGGTAAATCTTCATCTAAATTTTCAAGTGAAGCATTGATTTGTTTAACAAAATATTTATTCAAAGATCCTCTTAAACTTTGAGCAATTTCTTCTTCTTTTTTCTTTTTTTGTCTCTTGAGATTTCCGGAAAGTTGTTTCTTACGAAGCATTTTTTAATTTTTATAATAAACACAACACAATAAAAAACAATAAAACTAATTAACAAAGAACAATAAAACCTGGATTTTAAGTATATTTTCTTCCACTTGAAACTTCCAATTATAAACAACAAGAATCCCAGCCAAATTTTCTGTTGAATCAAATAATAAATAAGAAAAAGTTAACACAGATATGTTATATGTATTACAATTTACAAAATAGGAGAAAATAAACAAAAAAAATGATACTGAGGGTGTAAAAATCCCATTCATGATAATTTTCAAACACACTGCTCACTCATGAAAAATTTGATATGTAAGAATTGATAATGAGGGTGCAAAAATATCATTCATGATATCTGGAAAATGACATGATTTTTGCCTCCAGTTAAAAAATCTCAATTTTTAAACAAAACTGATTATGCTTAATTGCTTATACCCACAAAAATCCCAATTTTTTTAAAAAAATGACATGATTTTTAAACAAAATTGATTCTGCTTATATCCTGATAATGACATGATTTTTGCCTCCAGTTAAAAAATGACAATTTGATGAAATATATGATATCCTGCAAAATCAGGGGCATTCAATATTTCAATACTAACTGCAAAACTAGGGGCATTCAATTTTTTGATTTCTTCTCACATTCATTATTCAAACACTCTGTTTTTTCAATCTCACTCATGGAAAAGGAGCCCATGAATTCTTATCCCCTTCCTAATAAAGAAACTCAAACAAACCCTTTGCCTATCGGCTATCACACACAAATATTAACACTGTAAGACACATAGTCAAATACACATAACACAATCTACATAACATACCTCAGAGTCAGAGATCGAGCAGCGCAGCAAGAGAAGCAGAATCAGATTTTAAGAAGAACTGAAGCAAAATCAGATTTTAAGAAGCGGAAGCCACACTGCGTCACTACCGCTGTGCCGCAGAACCTGTTTGACGGTAGTCACGGTACAGTCAGTTCAAGAGAAGTAGAAATCAAATTTTTCGGTGTTGTTGTTGGCTTAATGGCTTCTAGGCGTTGGCTTTCGGCAATTGAATTTTGGGTGTTCCGACTTCTCACTTCCGTGTTCTGCATACCGATGCAACCGTGCAATTAAAATTTGAACTGACTGTTCAGTTTTGATTTTTGAGGACTGAGGAGAAGATTAAAATGTGGGCTGTAGGTAAATTAAAAAATTTTGTGCCCCCTATAGCTTTGGGCCCAGGGCAGTAGCCCCGGTAGCCCTGGGCCAAGGCCGGCTCTGCTCCCCAACAACCGGTTGTTGTGGATGGAGACCCATATATATATATATATATATATATATATATAATTTTGGTACTAAGTGAGTAAATGATTATTGAGATACAAGAGGTTCACCTCAGGATCTTTACATGCTAATTTTAAGCTAATTGAAAGTGGATACCTAAATACTTTTAGGTATTTCTTTTCTTTTCTTTTTAATTTACCAGAGCTGATGGATTTAGAGTTAGCTTTTGAAATGCAACTAATTATTGTTTGTGTAAAGGGAACAAAGAATGAATAGAAAAAATAAATCCTCAACATTGAGTCCATCACTTTTGTTTACACACTCGATGCATTAATCAGAAAAAACAAAAAAACAAAAGAAAAGAAGTAAAATACGGCTTTTCGCATTATTCTAGTTACATGCATACATGAGATCAACTTTCATTTCACAAATGAGTATTATTTATAATTTTAAAACTTTAAACATATATATTTTTCCCTATGTTTACTTCATATATATATATATATATATAATGAGTGTCTAGTTTAGATGTGATGCGAAAATAAAATAAAATTGTGTTATTAAATTTGAAGATAATATTATGTTATTTATACTATTATTAAGCCGATGAAATTTTGGTTGTTTATATATTTTCGGTAGTGATAAGGTTGGTTCGGTTGGTATAAGGTTGGTTCGGTTGAGATAAGGTTGGTTCTTTATATCTTCGGTAGTGATAAGGTTGGTTCTCCAACAATTTTAGTTCGGCACATGAAGTTCAGGAGTGATATTTTGTCTTCGGCAAATATGGTCGTTTTGTTGGGATATATTTGTATAGTCTCTCATTTATAAGTTCGGCTGGGGGCAATGTTGGAGTGTGATTATTTGGGTCTAGCCATGGTGCAGCCCAATCTATTTAATGGTCCGGATCTGGTGATGGCCCATATGTATTTATTATGATAGTGGGAGAGTCCTTATTAAAATAGGATTGTATTCCCTTATTTGGAGGGATAAGGAATCATTTTCCTGGATGCAGGTGGAGGTTACTTCTATATATATGGCTACAAACTAGGGTTTAAAAAGAAAAGAAGATAAAAAGACAATAGGACAACATACACACAAGAGATACAACACAAATACACATCTTGTACTCTCAATATTATTATAGTGGATTACTCTCTCTCCGTGGTTTTTCTCAATTGGGTTTCCACGTAAATTCTTGTGTTCATACTTTATATTTCTTTATTTATGTTTATGTGAGTGTATTTCGTGAGTTTGATTTCACAACAATTATTCCATCAACCGTTGGCGCTATTTTGGCCTGTCCTTTTTGGTGATTTCGTCAGGCGTACAAAATTAGGCGTTAACACACTGTGACAAAAATGAAGAAAGACGTGGACCCTTTTTTTTGAAATATGTTATCTTAATTAACCTTAATTATAAATAATTTTCTGTTTCCATGAATACTCATGGTACGTAACCTTCAATTTATTACCGTTTAAGATAATAATGTATTATTACATGATTCTCATATGTATTATATATACACGCCAACAAATTACTACTTTTTTTGGGTAAAAATTTCAGTAATATTGCGGAGTTAGAGCTAGAAAATTAGTAGTCATTTTCTAATGAGACTTGTCCTAATGAATACGAATGGATGGATCTTAAATGAGTTCCGATCCTAAGGAACAAAGAGAAAATTAGGGTCAAAAGATTTGAAATGTGGGGTTCATAATTATTATAATCTATTATATTGACTAAATTTTGAATTTGTGAAATTATCTATAAAATCATGCTACCTACTAACTTTGTACTAGATACTTTTAGTTACATATTAGTTTCAAATCCTTCCATTCTCAATATTGTTGTGATATACCACCAAAAAATAAATTTATGTACCTAGCTATATGATTTATACCTTTAAGCTTCCCACTCAAATTACAAAGTCTATTTTTTGATTTAAAAACGGAAAATTCAAATTTGTATGTGTTAAGATAAAATAAATTCATCTTGTCTGTTTCGCAAAAAAAACAAATTTTAATACACGCATATCACACCTCCAATTCTTTATATTTATCGTTCAAAATTTAATACTTAATTGAGAAAATATAATTGAAAGTAAGGTAAATGCTTGGATTCAAATCTTTTATAACTCCAATTATAAATATTTTAATTTTCTTGTTATCATGTCACACCATATGTTTAATTTATTTGTCACTTGAATGCTTGCTATATACTATATTCACTTTAATTAATTATTGTTTTTGTATGTTGGAAATTGAAGTCCTCTGTTATTTTGTCTCTCCACCTGGAAAAAAACTGTAAATTAAATTGAAAAAGTAACGGAGAATTAAAATAAATAAAAGCTAACCCCACTTCCACCTCCTCCTCCTCTTCCCTATTTTAAATTAATACCATGTCCTCCTCTGCTACGCTTTAGGAATCAATCTATGTATTTATACATCTATATATCTTGGTTGCTAAATGCTAATGGCTTATAAGTTCTAATTGCTTATAAGTTCTAATTGCTTGCATTACCAAGAGAAAAATAAATTGAGAGTATCTCTTCTTCTTCTTCATCAATCACCATCAATAGTTCCCAAACAAATTTCCATCAAATTCACCATGTGTAATCCAAACACCAGTCCCACAATCAGTAGTACGAGTACTAGTACTAGTGTCACTGACCATAATCAGTACCATCGTCAACAAAATCACAAACCTTCTCCCCAAACAACGCATATCTATTTCGATCTCTTGTCTGATCTCTCAATCCCCACAACCCACCAAAAATCACCTAAACAACAAAACCAAACCACCACCCAATCTCAATTCTTTCCCACCGCATCACAACTTATGACAGAAACCAAATCCCTTTTCCACCTTTCTTTTCCTATACTTCTCACCGCCCTAATCCTCTACGCCCGTTCTATTCTCTCCATGCTTTTCCTCGGCCACCTCGGCGACACCGAGCTAGCCGCCGGCTCCATGGCCATGGCTTTCGCCAACATCACCGGCTACTCCGTCCTCTCTGGCTTGGCTCTCGGCATGGAGCCGCTTTGCACCCAAGCTTTTGGAGCTCAGCGTCCCAAACTACTCTCACTAACATTACAAAGGTCCATTATTTTCCTTCTACTTTCATCCATACCCATCACATTTCTTTGGCTCAATATTTCCCATATTCTCCTTTATTTACACCAAGACCCCAATATCACGCGCTTGGCTCGCACCTATCTAATTTTCTCTCTCCCCGACCTCATCACTAATTCCTTTATTCACCCAATCCGCATTTACCTTCGCTCTCAAGGTATCACCCACCCGCTCACGTTAGCATCACTCGCCGGAACAATTCTACATTTTCCCATCAACTTTTTCCTCGTATCCCACCTCCGCCTCGGCATGACTGGCGTAGCCGCCGCCTCGGCGGCTTCCAACTTATGCGTCCTCGTGACACTGGTTTGTTACGTGTGGGCCTCGGGATTACACGTGCCAACTTGGACCGCGCCTAGCCGAGAGTGCTTCACTGGCTGGAAGCCGCTGGTCCGGCTCGCCGCGCCGAGCTGCGTCTCGGTTTGCCTGGAGTGGTGGTGGTACGAGATCATGATCGTGTTGTGTGGGCTCCTTGTGGACCCCAAGGCCAGCGTGGCATCCATGGGTGTGTTGATCCAAACCACGTCGTTGATATATGTTTTCCCTTCTTCGCTGAGTTTTGCGGTGTCGACTCGGGTGGGGAATGAACTCGGGGCGAACCGGCCAGATAAGGCTCGGGTTTCGGCTATGGTGTCTATATTTTTAGCGGGGATGATGGGTTTATGTGCGATGGTTTTTGCAACGTCGATGAAAGATATATGGGCGCGAATGTTTACAACCGATGTAAATATTATACGGTTGACATCGGCTGCTTTGCCAATCCTAGGACTGTGTGAGCTCGGAAACTGCCCGCAGACAGTCGGGTGTGGGGTGGTTCGGGGGACTGCCCGCCCAACAATTGCGGCTAATGTCAACCTTGGGGCTTTCTATCTCGTGGGTATGCCAGCGGCTATTGGACTTGGGTTTTGGCTTGGGGTGGGATTTTGTGGGCTTTGGCTTGGGTTGCTTTCAGCCCAGGTTTGTTGTGCTGGGTTAATGTTGTATGTTGCAGGGAGCACAGATTGGGAAGAGCAAACTGAGAAAGCGCACACACTAACATGCGCCGGGAGAGGAGAAACTAGGCAGCCTAGTGAATTAGAGGATGAAAAGGAGCCGTTGATATGCATAATGGTGACATCATCATCATAGATCATATTAGGTCCTGCATGTAATTGTCAAATTTTTTATATTTTTTTATTTAAGTTTATTATTCTGAATTACATAAATTTTTGATTGGCAGACAGAGCTAGAGCTAGTAAAATTAAGAAATGAAAATTTTGGTTTTGTTTCTATTTTCTCATTTCACACTTTTGCATTTCCAAATAGTGACTTGTAGTTTTAATATTAAGAGTTCTGTCACAGTTATGCTATAGTCACTGCTATATATATATATATATGTAATAAATTTATGTTCACATATTAAAAAAATGACCCACACATTATTATTATCATAAAATTTCACGTTAATTACAATACAATCTATATTCGTCATTATATTTGTCGACATGTACTACATCATTTTCCGAATACTAATTTCATTATTACTTTACTAATTTTGGTATATTCTTTACATTTTTGGGTCCTCCTTCCTCTCTTTTGATATGGAGATTCATTGTATTCAAGGAATGTGACTGACTATATGAACGTCTAAATCTTATTAAACATCATTTGAACTTGTTTTAGTCCACCAGAAAGACTCGGCCATTAGCGTGCGTACGTACGTACCTAACTAACATTAGCCGCCTGGCTCTTAATTCTTGTTAATCTAGAAATATTTCAGTTTATTTGTTGATTCTCTGTTCCAAAAAAATGTCCTTCACTTGAGTTCTATTATAATTTATAATTTAAATTATAAAATTTTATAATTTTATAATTCCTAATACCCTATATCCAGATCTATACATCTGTATGAATATAATTCCCAGATCTTTTGTGTTGGGTCATGATATTTCTCTTATTGGGCCGAATGGATTGGGCCTATTTATTCAGTTAGTCCATTGGGTCTTCACTTTTAGGTGTTGTCATTATTGGGCCTAGTTACTTTATATTCTTTGTTAAGTCCTTATAGTATCAGATCAAATCCGTGGGCTGACCCATTAGACATTTTAATATCTATTATCTTTGACTTGTGATGATGAAAAAGCATTATAGTTGACTAAAGTT
Organism: Panax japonicus; assembly: GCA_020205505.1. Taxonomy (NCBI): domain Eukaryota; kingdom Viridiplantae; phylum Streptophyta; class Magnoliopsida; order Apiales; family Araliaceae; genus Panax; species Panax japonicus. Next base: position 89,298 of record JAINUV010000096.1, on the reverse strand, counting down.
CCTGCCATACATTAATGTGGATGGGATCATAGTCGGCCGGTGGGATAAAACAGTGATCAAAAGTGGTAGATAAACCCTATGCAGTGGTCATAACCCATGAGGTCAGGAAGGTGTCAGACAGTAGTGGTTGGCACGGTAATTCAGGCAGAGACAGTATATCTTGGTAAGGAAGCTTTCTCCAACAGGTACATTTTCATACCATTCAATATATTCATATTCTCTCACCCATACACACGATCAAGCATTATCATATCTCTCAATACACTAGACATTATATTCCTCCATTGTTAACCTTGTGAACACATACTAATTCTCACGCCTGAGCTATCCCCCGACGGAACCGCCGTCAAGCTTGTGGTGTTCATCGTGTTTACTGTGCAGGATCAGGACGTCTTACGTGATTGGGACGTGGCAAAAGATCTTGGCGTTAACATTGGCGCTAGAAGGAGGGCTTGAGTTCTAGTGTTATTAAAACTTTCAATCACAATCATTTAACTTGCTTCGGAAGATGATGAGGAGTAGAGAGGGTACACCAGAAGGGCAGGCGATGGCTGTTAGTTCTTCACTGCCCCGTATTTCGGTGAAGGATCGTTTGGGTCCTTCTAAAAGTGCTCACGAGAGCACAGCTTCTAAGCATAATTCAGGAGATCTCCGTCCGAAGATCCACGGTGGAGCCAGACGAAGATTAGTTTTCGGTACGGATAAGGAGCCAGATCATGATCAAAGACAGACAGAACGCTCCCCTACCAGGACGAATCATAGAAGTGGTCAGAATGATAAAGCTGCCAAGCTGGCGAAGATGGCTGACGAAGCGGATAAAGCTTTGGAGGTTCTATTAAAGCAGAGAGAGGATATAGCCGAGCAGATGCTTCGGGTGGCAGAATTAAGGGACGAGGCGTCCAGCCAAGTCCGGTCCGAAAGGCGAAGTAGACATAAGGAGATATCGCGGCGGAACGGCAAGGAACCTGAGCATTCTGCACATGTTTCTAGAGAACATTCCCGAAGTAGGAGGAAGTCGAGGAGCAGAACCCCTGTGGCCTCGAAGAAGACATTGATGGTTATTGGTTCTCGACGTCGAGACAATGATAGACGAAGAAGTAGATCGAGGGAGGTCATACCCGAGACTGGAGCAAGAGATTATCAACAGGACCATTCTCACAATAAGAACAGAACTGTATATAGGAGTAGATCGAGAAGTCCCCTTAGGGCAGTAAGATCGACGGGGGTAGGTCGATCTTCTCAAAAGCAGAATGTTGATCCTGAAAAGGAAGTCTCCCCACAGCCTGAAGGCGTTGATTTTCTGGTGAGGGAGTTGAAAGAGCTCCGCAAGCAATTGACTGAGGTCCAGCAGATGAAAGACGCTCCGGGAAAGAAGGCGTCCCCTTTTTCTTCGGATATCCTCAAGGAAAAGGCGGATATTACTAAAAAACTTCCTCGTATGGAAAGTTACGATGGGACAGGAGATCCTTATGATCATAGTCAAGCGTTCGATCGTCTGATGGACTATTATGACTTTACCGATGCTGCCAAATGCCATACTTTTGTTACAACATTGAGGAAAGATGCCAGACAGTGGTTAGGAACTCTACCTTCAGATTCAATATCCTCGTGGACCGAACTTTGTGATAAGTTTCATGCCCGTTTCGGAAGTAACCGAAGAAGGGGAAAGCCCACAGGTTCTCTGGCACAGGTCCGACAGTATGCCAGTGAATCCTTGGGACAGTATGTTAAGAGGTTTCGAGAAGCAGTCGGGCAAGTATCTGACCTTAATGATCTCCAGGCAGTGGGATTGTTCCAGAATGGACTGGATCTGGTTAAATCCGAGAAGTTAGTGAAAAAATTGATGTTCCACCATCCGAAGAGTTTGGCCGAAGCCTTTGATAAGGCAGAAGGCTACATCGTTGTGGAAGAGGCCATGAACAGCCTTAAACATCCTCCCTCGGATCAATTGAAAGAGACCGTGACTCCTAAAGTTGAAGTTGATCAGAGAAGGACAGGGGGGTATAATGACAGATCGGAAGGCAATTTGAAGAAGAATAATAATTCTTGGCGACCGGGAAACAGTCGGCCCCCTGTTGCAGCCCCAAAGGTGAATAAGATCTATACCAAGTTAAACACTGATAGATCAATAATTCTGGATCAGATCCGAAATCAGCCTTTCTTCGAGCCACCCCGTGATAATTACCGAACAGGACAGGGTAATCCTCGTAAGTATTGTGGGTATCACCAGGCTGCAGGCCATGATACTAACGAGTGTTGTAATTTGAAAGATTTCGTAGAAAGGAAGATTAACGATGGCTTATTGGTACAGTATGTGGCCGTGAATAACCAATCAAATGTTAACCGTACTGTCCAAACGGTTCCCACAGTTCCAGTACCGCCTCCCAGGCATGTTGTTGATGTTATAACTGGTGGGTCTGGGGGGAAGTTGATAGGAAAGAAGAGAAGGGCTTACTTGGATTCGGTCATGACTGTAACGGATGCTCCCCCAAAAATTGATAGGCCATTTCCAGGAACCGTCATATCCTTCACTGATGCTGATTATCCTTCAGAACCCATTGATCCTCATGAAGGGGCGTTAATAATCACGGCACAAGTGGGTTCAGTAGATATGAAGCGTATGATGGTAGACAATGGGTCCTCGGTAGATATTTTATACGCCCATGCTTATCAAAGGATGCATCTCGATGGGCAGAAGATGGAAGTCGGACAGGAGGCTCCGTTGTATGGTTTCAGCAACGATCCAGTTAAGGTTGCAGGCACAATCGAGCTTCCGGTTATTTTTGGTACTGCACCTCAGCAGACGGAAATAATGTGCAAATTTTACGTTGTGCACGTAGATTCTGCTTACAACGCCATATTGGGAAGACCTACCTTGACTGCTCTCCAGGCGGTGACTTCCATCCCTCATTTTAAAATCAAATTCCCTACGGCACATGGAGTTGGAGAGGTAGCTGGAGACTTGGATCTGGCCCGTCGGTGTTATCGGAATGCCGTTATTTCCTCTGCAGTGGGGGTCAGCAAACAAAAACAGACTATGGCGATTGAGATTGAGCCCTTTACTGAAAGTAGTTCGGAGCCAATGGTTATTCCTGAAGGAAGTACAGAAGAGGTCGAGTTGATTGTCGGAAAGGCAGGTAAAACCGTAAAAATCGGTTCGGGGTTACCAGAACCTCTTAGGACAAATCTTATTGAGCTCTTACAATGTTATGCTGATATCTTCGCATGGGAGCCGAAGGATATGCCTGGGGTAAGCCGTAAAATTGCTGAGCATAGTTTGAATGTGGATCCTTCTAAGAAGCCAGTTCGGCAAAAAAGGCGGATCTTTGCACCTGAGCGACAGAAGATTATTGATGAAGAAATTGCAAAGTTGTTAGCGGCCGATTTCATTTATGAGATTGATTATCCTGAATGGATGGCGAATGTAGTTTTGGTGCAGAAGCAAAACGGAAAGTGGCGGGTTTACATCGACTACACAGACCTCAACAGAGCTTGCCCTAAAGATTTTTATCCTCTGCCCCATATCGATCAACTCATTGATGCTACTTCGGGGTATGCTTTACTAAGCTTTATGGATGCTTTTTCAGGTTATCATCAAATATCCATGCATAAGGAGGACATCCCGAAGACGGCGTTCATTACACACCGTTCGGTGTATGCCTATAAGAAGATGACTTTTGGTCTTATAAATGCCGGAGCCACTTATCAAAGAATGATGAACTTCATCTTCAACAGGCAGCTGGGAAGGAACATGGAGGTTTACGTCGATGATATGATAGTAAAGAGCATGCAAGTTCATAAACATTTGGACGATCTGGAGGAGTGCTTTCAAACTGTTCGTCATCGTCAATTGAGACTTAATCCATCAAAATGTACTTTTGGCCTCGGTGCGGGAAAGTTTTTGGGTTATTTGGTCAGTCAAAGAGGCATTGAGGCAAATCCAGAGAAGATCCAGGCTATTCTTGATATGAAGACTCCTCAGTCGTTCAAAGACGTTCAACGTCTGACTGGTAGGATTGCAGCTTTGAGGAGATTCGTCGCCAAGTCTGCAGAAAGGTGCCTTCCTTTCTTTAGTACGTTGAAGGGGCCGAAAAATGCGAAGACATTCCAATGGACTTCGGAGTGCGAGGATGCTTTCCAAGGCATAAAAGAGTATCTTTCCTCTGCTCCTTTATTAGTAAAGCCCGTTCCAGCCGAAACTTTATATCTGTATCTTGCAGCAAGTTCATTGGCGGTTGGAGCAGTGTTAGTTCGAGAGATCAGTGGCAAACAGCATCCGGTTTATTATGTTAGTCATGTTTTACGCGATGCTGAGACCCGATATCCAAATATTGAGAAATTTGCCTTTGCTCTAATTATTGCCAGCAGAAAGCTACGACAATATTTTCAAGGTCGACTCCTGATCATCTATACAGACCAGCCATTGAAGAAGGTGATGGGAAGACCCGAAGTTTCCGGAAGGTTAGCAGCGTGGACTATGGAGCTGTCCCAGTTTTTCATTGAATATCATCCTCGAACAGCTATCAAGGGTCAAGCCTTAGTTGATTTTATTGTTGAGTGTACGTTCACCGAAGCCGATGTAGAACCGCCAGAACCTGAATCTTCTGATCGAGCAGTAGCGGTCCTTCAACAAGGACAGAGTGCATGGACTCTATATGTGGATGGATCTTCCACTTTGACTATTAGCGGAGCTGGAGTCATCTTAACAAGCCCGGACGGATTTAAAGTTCAACAAGCCATTAGATTCGGGTTTAAAGCAACAAACAACGAAGCTGAGTACGAAGCCGTATTGGCAGGTGTTCGATTGGCTAGGAGTCTAGAGGTTCAGAAAATCATCATTTACAGTGACTCACAGTTGGTCGTCAAGCAGCTGTCCGGAGATTATGAGGCTCGTGGAACTAGAATGATCAAATATTTGGCGGAGTTAAAAGACCGACTTCAGTATTTCGCTTCCTATGAATTTCAAGCCATAGAGCGAAGTGGCAATACTATCGCCGATGCACTGTCTAAATTGGCTGCTACGGATATCGATGTTTTTAATGGATCAGTTTACTTGGAGATTTTGCAGCAGCCGAGCGTTTTTCATCAGGCAGTAATGTGTGTCGAGCGATCTAACTGTTGGATGACCCCCTACATCGAGTATTTGGCAGATGGCGTCCTACCCTCGGATCAAATGCTGGCAAAAACGATCAAGTACAAAAGTGCCAATTTTGTCCTCATTGATGGAGATTTATATCGATTGGCCTTTTCGTCCCCTTTGTTGAAATGTCTGGTCCCGTCCGAAGCGGAATATGCTCTTCGAGAAGTTCATGAGGGCATTTGCGGAGATCATATGGCTGCTAAGTCTCTAGCTTACAAAGTGCTTCGACAAGGATACTACTGGCCTACGATTTTTAAAGAAGCAACGGAATATGTCAAGAAATGCGAAAAATGTCAACTTAATAGTCCGATCCCACATCAGCCACCTGAAGAGTTATATTCGATTTTATCTCCTATACCCTTCGCTGTCTGGGGGGTAGATATATTGGGTCCGTTGCCTAAAGCTAAAGGACAGGTTAGCTTCGTCATAGTTGCTATTGATTACATGACCAAGTGGGTGGAAGCGAAGCCACTTCGGTTAATAACGGAGCAAGAGTGCCTAAAGTTTGTGAAGGAGTCCGTAGTGTTTCGCTTCGGAATTCCCCGAGTTTTGATATCGGACAACGGACGCCAATTTGTGGGATCAAAGTTCGAGGCATTTTTGAAGGAGCTGGGAATTCAGCATAAGAGGACTTCGGTGGCTCATCCTCAGTCAAATGGGCAAGTTGAGGTGACCAATAGGACGTTGTTGAATGGGATCAAGCGCAGGCTAGATGAAGCTAAAGGAAGATGGCCAGAAGAACTACTCAGCGTGTTATGGGCTTACCGGACTACTCCAAGGACCACTACTGGAGATTCCCCTTTTCGACTAGCCTATGGTACTGATGTTTTAGTCCCCGTCGAAATTGGATCTCCTAGTCTTCGGGTAAGCCAGTATAAAGAGATCTACAATGATGAAGGCTTGAAGGCCAATTTGGATCTACTGGATGAGGTCAGAGAGGTTGCCCTACTCAAGTTAGCTGCTTATCAACGAAGAGTAGCTAAACACTATAACAAGGGAGTCAAACTTCGCAGATTCGAGGTTGGAGACTTCGTCCTTAGAGAAGCCGAAGCTTCTACACCTCAAAACATTGGAAAGTTAATGCCAAATTGGGAAGGACCGTACGAAGTAATTGAGGTGTTGAAACCAGGTACATACCGATTGAGGTCATTGGATGGTTCCGAGAACAAAAATACATGGCATGCTGGTAGACTTCGGAAATACTTCCAATAGAGATCAAGTCAAGTTATCGGAAGTCTGTATATTATTGTTCATTATCAATAAAAAGTCATTTTTTCACTATTGATCCTGGTCCTATTTGTCCTATGGTCACTATGTTGTAAGGAGGTATGGTAGGACTCGCTGGCCATTCGATGGCAGCCTATTTGTTTGTCTACCCCGAGTGGTAGGCAAAGGATCCTATATTGATTTTATCAGGGTGGTAAATCAATGGTCACTATTGATCCTGGTCCTATTTGTCCTATGGTCACTATGTTGTAAGGAGGTATGGTAGGACTCGCTGGCCATTCGATGGCAGCCTATTTGTTTGTCTACTCCGAGTGGTAGGCAAAGGATCCTATATTGATTTTATCAGGGTGGTAAATCAATGGTCACTATTGGTCCTGGTCCTATTTGTCCTATGGTCACTATGTTGTAAGGAGGTATGGTAGGACTCGCTGGCCATTCGATGGCAGCCTATTTGTTTGTCTACCCCGAGTGGTAGACAATGGATCCTATATTGATCTTACCAGGGTGGTAAGTCAATGGTCACAATTGGTCCTTACATCTTGATCCTTATATCTTGGTCCTTACATCTTGATCCTTATATCTTGGTCCTTACATCTTGATCCTTAAATCTTGGTCCTTATATCTTGATCCTTATGTTTTACTTCGACTGGTAAACAAACGATGATCTTACACTTTGAAACCAATAAGTATGTATTACTTTATTTTGTTTAAGTGTTGAGTTCAGTTCATTCAGATCGGTTAAGTTTTTTCCATAGGATTTAATTCATCTTGTCTCATACATTAATCATTATATGTGTTAACTGGTTCACTATATGAGTCCGTTCCTGTTAATGTTCGATTATCACATATCCATCCTCGGGAAAACTAAATACACCAATTAAGAAACATTAACAATATCAATAAATAAAAGTTCATATATATTCCCAAAAATATAAACGGTTTAAACATAACATAAGTCTGAATAAAAATGAGAAAGACATTTAAGCACCGCCTTCGCCATCGGAGTTGAGTAAAGCAGGATCCAGTTGGGCAGCAGACAGCTTTTCTTTGCCTCGTTCTCGGCAGTCTTCATAGCCTTCTGCATAAACCTTCATGATGTCCACATCGAGTTCGTCTGAATCCCTGTATTCCTCCTGGATCTGCTTTTTCAATTCTTCAGTTAAAATTGGGCCTCTTCCTTCTAGATCCTTTATTTTTTGACGAAGCTTATGACGTTTATGTTTATGTTTTCGCTCTTCATCTTTGGCCTTTGATTGAGCTTCGCTGACTTTTGATTGAGCTTCGCCAAGTTGTATAGCCAGACTTCGGTTGGCTGAAGAAAATTCTTCATTTTTAGTCTTCAGCAGCATATTCTCTTCAACCAAGCCGGTGTTCATTTCAGTTAAGATTTGTTGACTGGCTTCCGAAGCGGCTAAAATATCTCTTGTAGCCCTTAGCTCATCGTCAGAAGTCTTCAAATCCATGTTGGCCCGGTCGAGATCTCGTTGAAGGCCATCGATGGTGTGAAGGGCATTTTCTCTATCTTCTCTTTCTCGGGCCAAGGTCGATCTCAGCATGTTAATCTCTTGACGCATGAAATCTTCCTCGGCCTCTCCATTTATGTGCCTTGGACGTAAACGTCCGAAGACAGCATTAGCTTGTATATGAGCAAACATCACTCAAGTCAGTGTTCAGATACCCAATTAAAAAATATATAAAGAAATGCAGAAACGATCATTTACCTTGGCTATATAACTCATTCCCTCATCGAGTAAGTTTCCATCCGTGTGATCGCTAAACCGATGATCGTCCGAATTCCTCACAAAGGCTCCGAAGAGGTCGAAAGGAAAGTTAGCATTAAACTTAGGCCACAGAGTCGGAGACCCTGTGGCTTCGGCGTGATAACTTTGACCTGAAGGACCGGGTTGTTTTGGAGAGGATCTTGGCCTTTCTGGGGAGTGAACTGTTCGATCAACAGGACTAGGTTCAGGATCGGCATATATGATTTCGGGAGTTGAAGATTTACCCGGACTATGTATTTGGACAGGAGCGGCAGATGCCGAACTCGGGTGACTGTCCGGCGTTCTCTTCCTCTTCCTGGATAGATTTGGGAGGACTTCATCTTGATCTCCATCTTCGTTTATCTGTATTTCTACAGGCGGTACGAAGGGAGGAATGGTGGAAGAGGGAGGTACCCTGAGTTCTTCGGCCGTCAGAGGTGTTATTTTATTCTTTAATTTTTTCATTCGAAGGACGTCTCTTCGATCAGGACGATCTAACAAGCCGCTTCTTCGAGGTACGGATTGGGTTGTTGGTTCATCTGTTGCGGTGGCTTCAGGAGGGGTTGGAATGGGTATTGATCGGGGTTTTCTGACTGCCCTCCTCTTCTGGCGAGGATGAAGATTCTCTTCTGGCACTGGTTCGGCTTCGGGAGTATCTTCTACTGCCGTTGTTTCAACAGTTTCTGAAGGCCTCCCAGACAAAAAATCTTCGAGCTCTTTTGTCTCTAAAGAGCTCGGTTTGATCAATGATACTGCATAACCAAAACAATTCTGTTAGAATCGATATTATAGAAGCATTTTTCAAAAAATTCGTATACCTATAAAATGATCCTATACTTACATTTATGGTCATATAACCATGATTGTTTCGAGAGAAGTCCGTATTTCCACTCCTCTTTGGGGAAATTATCAAAAAATTCCATCATTTCAGCTTCCCTTTCTTCGGAAATATCTCCGAAGTCAGCAGAGATCTTCTCATCAGTAGCCCAATCAGGGAGGGAAGATATTTCAGGACCCTTGACATAGAACCACTTCTCATGCCATCCCCTGTTGCTCGAAGGGGTGTTTACCAGCAAACGCCTCTCGAATTTTTCACCAGATTTTGGGGTTTGTTTGCTGAGGGCCTTGAATCCCTTCTCTCTGGATTGGATTATCTTATAAATGGTAAAGAAGAAATCCAAAGAGGGCTCTACACCTAATTCGTGACAGAATGCCACGAAGGCTAAGATATGAATGTACGAGTTCGGCACCAATTGGGAGAACCCTATCCCCAAGAATCCCAATAAGGTCACTATGAAAACATGCAAAGGAAAACGAACCCCTTTTTCCATCAATGTTACCGGAACGGCCGTCCAACCTTCTGGCCGTTGATACATCTTCTCTCCGGATCGGGGAACCCTAATCGCATGGGTATCCGGAATGTGGTACCTGGATCGTATCTTTTGTAGTTCAGCCTCAGTCATTTTGGAGGCAGTATTGGCATGCGAGAACCGCTCAATGCTCCTGTAGTATTCAGAGGTAGTTTTGAGATTCTTTGGAGGAGGGTTTTTATCAGATTTCTTTCCCTTTGGGTCCGAGTGAGATGACCCTTCGCGAGCACTTACAGAGCTCGGTGGAACGACGGTTAATGGAGTAACAAGTATGGGAGAGCTCGAATCAGGAATCTGAGAGGCCATTGTTGACGGTTTTCAGAAGGAAGAAGGAAGTGCAGAGGAGAAGAAAGTTCAGAAGGCGCTCAAATTTCAAATGAACAGGTAAAGTTGTCAAAATTGGTAAAGTTGCCTTTTATACTGGCGGTTACACGTTACCCAAAGGCCGGCTCATTAAATGATAGTCATGATTCATAATTTGAATAGTAAAGGTCCGGTTCCGGGTTCATGTACCTATTAAATTGGGCCTTGCCGGGTTGGGCTTCCTTTTATTCTTCCTTTTATCTCATATACTTTTATTATCTCCTAGCCTAAGCCTTTATTAAAATATCTTGGACCACATATAGTTTTTCATTAAATATTCTGTTTAATAAAAAACTAGGGGGCAATGTTGGGTCATGATATTTCTCTTATTGGGCCGAATGGATTGGGCCTATTTATTCAGTTAGTCCATTGGGTCTTCACTTTTAGGTGTTGTCATTATTGGGCCTAGTTACTTTATATTCTTTGTTAAGTCCTTATAGTATCAGATCAAATCCGTGGGCTGACCCATTAGACATTTTAATATCTATTATCTTTGACTTGTGATGATGAAAAAGCATTATAGTTGACTAAAGTTCCTGCCATACATTAATGTGGATGGGATCATAGTCGGCCGGTGGGATAAAACAGTGATCAAAAGTGGTAGATAAACCCTATGCAGTGGTCATAACCCATGAGGTCAGGAAGGTGTCAGACAGTAGTGGTTGGCACGGTAATTCAGGCAGAGACAGTATATCTTGGTAAGGAAGCTTTCTCCAACAGGTACATTTTCATACCATTCAATATATTCATATTCTCTCACCCATACACACGATCAAGCATTATCATATCTCTCAATACACTAGACATTATATTCCTCCATTGTTAACCTTGTGAACACATACTAATTCTCACGCCTGAGCTATCCCCCGACGGAACCGCCGTCAAGCTTGTGGTGTTCATCGTGTTTACTGTGCAGGATCAGGACGTCTTACGTGATTGGGACGTGGCAAAAGATCTTGGCGTTAACATTTTGCTCCTTTAATTTCTGCAGTGAAGAATGGTGGTGATATTGTCACCCTGTTGGAGGAAGAAGAATACTGGGACAATTAACCTGTTTGATAATTAATAGCCATGAAAGCTAGATGAAACTTTTATTCTGGGTCTTCAATTAGATAAAAAGTCTAATTGATATTTAATTTTTAATGTTTTCTTTTCTTCTAATTTATTTTAAATGGTAATTCATCTAGTTAATTTTTTAGTTTTTCTAAACTGAGATAAAAGAGCTTCTATTATAGTATATTTTTAATAATTAGTTTTAGCTATATATTATGGCTAATAACAATTTTAAAAATATCGTTAATTAATTACGTAAATTTAAGTGTTAATAATAGAGCATACAAATATTTTTGCTTTTCTAATATTTTAATTTCTAAATTGAATGTTCTAATACCTATAATGTTTTTATGTTGTATTTTGCTAAAAAAATATTTATATAATTGAGATTTAATTAATTAGTTTGAGTTGAGTAATTAATTGTTTATTTGGGATTAATTATTAAGTCTTAATGATGTTATAATATTAATTAGCAGTGGGATTATTAGTGGGTGAATGTATTAAAATCATTCTTGTGTTGATTTTATAATTTATATGTATGTTAATAAGCGAAATTTTAATTTATTTTATCTGTTTATTTAGATTTCTTACATTGGAATATTCATTTTTAAGACAGTCCAACAACTTTAGTAGTTGATCCTTAACAAAAAGTTGTCTTTGAACGGCTAGTACAGTTGAATAGAGAATTTCATGGCCAAAATGATGCCAATTGACCCTTCAAATTGCTGCTGAAGATTTCATTCACATCACACAGTCTTTGTAGAAAATTGAGTTCAATTTAAGGTTGAAAATTGCCAAGTTTATTTACTGGCCAAAAGAACAAACAATTAATGTAGACATTGACTATTAATTGACAGATTATTTTGCAAATCTCCCTCTCACTTGAAAACAAAATATTCAGTGTCGACACGTAGACCGAAATGTGATATATATATTTCTCTCTGCTTGTCAGTATTGTATTGATCAATTAATTTCATAATAACCGGATCCAAAACCGGAGCTATTCAATAAAATATGTTTGACATATCCCCCGGTGAACATTCAAATTAAATGTTTGTCCTGCATTCATTGGTGAAGCTGCTTTTAATGGGTGGAAGACCATATCATAAGGCATATATCACTTGTTGAGGCAGAAAATTTGAAATGAATAACATGTTCGAATTTCCTCCTCTTGATAATTGATAGGGATATGGATAGAAAGTTAAAAAGAAGAATGGGTATTAATTTGGGATTGAAAGGTTTTTTTTAGAGGGAGAGGGAGAGGAGGGAAACAAAATAGCTAGGGAGCTTGTCTGTTTTTCAAGTGGCATAAATTTATTTTCAATTTGCAGGTGTTTGCACGACGGGGGTAGCAGCAATTATTAACAGCCAGCCAGCCAGCCAGCCATCTCATTCACCAATCAATATCTTCTTTTGTTGTTATCCATCCCTTTAGTTAGGTACGTGAGGACCAAATTTCATCTATCTGCATGTCCATGTCAATTTTTTAAACTGACTTTACTATTTATATCAAATACAGTAGTACTCCATTGTTCAATTTAGAAGAACAGTAGGCTTGGACCCACTACTGAATCTTGGACCCCACAGCCGTCAAATCAGAATTTATGTACAACACCGGGTCCAGGTTTCGGTTCAATGTATATTCATTCTAGCCACCGGTCACCAAGCCCACACAAAATTTTAAAAATTTCGTAAATAAAATATTAAAAATGGAAAATTAATTACTGGTTCGAATCTATCAAGCAGCAGTCAATATCTTCCGGGTTCCTCTCCCAAACTCACCCTCTAAAATATTATATTTTTAATTTTTTAAAATTACGTACCGATCAATTGTCTAATTATATATATATGGGTCTCCATCCACAGTAATCGGTTATTGGAGAGCAACTTATTTTGGCCAGCCGCTACAAGCTCTACCGGCTTATAAAATAAAAATTGTCTAAGGCCGGTAGAACTTATAGCTGCTGACTAAAATGGGCTACTCCCCAACAACCGGTTGCTGTGAATGGAGACCCTATATATATATATATATAAGTTTTTAATAAAAGGAGTAAAGTCTCGCTCCGTGAATGATATGTAGTAGCTCAATAATTCCATTCTTCTGTAGTTTGGACCCATCAAATTCTCATTCTGAATTAATTAATATGCTGAATATTCTGTAGTGGTCCTAGTTTAAATAGGACTCCTACTGGATTTAGTAGTTATAAGGTGATTCTTCTCCTAGTTGGATGCGGATGGAGGTGGCTTCTATATATACGGCTACAAGCTAGGATTTGGGAGGGACAACAAATACACATCTTGTACTCTCAATATTATTATAGTGGATTACTCCCTCTCTCCGTGGTTTTTTCCCAATTGGGTTTCCACGTAAATTTTTGTGTTCATATTTATATTTCTTTATTTATGTTTGTATGAATGTATTTTGTGAGTTTGATATAATCAACTACTACATCAACCGTTAGCGCGGTCAAATTTTGACCTGCTGTTTTGATAATTTTGTCTGGCGTACAAAATTTGACATAACATATATATATATATAGGGAGATGATCCATGGAAAACGTTAGATATTAACACTATTTCAACTAACGCTAATCTAGCCGTCCAATATTAGAGTTAATGGCTGAGATGAATGCCCAGCCGCTAGAGGGAGTAGCGGCCAGCAATAAATTAAAAAATCATCTCTGCTGGCCGCTAGAGGGAGTAGCGGTCAGTCAAAACGTTAATAACATATTAACGTCATAACATTCTCAATTAAAAAATCATCTCTGCTGGCCGCTAGAGGGAGTAACGGCCAGTCAAAACGTTAATATGACGTTAATATATATATATATATATATATATATATATATATATATATATATATATATATATTAACGTCATAACATTCTCAATATATAGTCACTGTACGTACGTTTGTGTGGGACATTAGGAGAGAAAAACATACCACTGCTAGCTACTTACCAGATTTGTCAAGTTAAAAATATAAATGGTGTTACAATTTAAGTTCAAAAAATCAACATAAATGTCAAATTCAAATAATACAAATACATTATTTAGAAGTTTAATCAGAGTATATTATTTTATTAAAAAGTGTTGTACGTAAATCTTAATTATATATATGTAATTAAGGTCGTTGTGGCATTTTTTATTATATATATGTATTAATTAATTTGTTTTTAATTAATTCATATTTCTTTTCTATCCATTATAAAACCAATTAACCTAAACTTTTATTTATTTTGACAAAACCTTAATTAATTAGGTGTACGGTGCAATTTGTCAATGCCGATATGTTTTTTAACCAACAGGCTGTACAATCCAACAAAATACAATTTTATCCACATAAACTAGATAAAAATTGTTTAATTATATAGTAGAAATTACCTAACACTATTCATATATATTCAATTTGGCAAGTTCATTCAATTCATCTGCAGTGGGGTCCTAGTTGGAATGAAATCATCATTTCAAGTTCCTACACATGACATGGATAGAAAGTTAAAATTGAGTATTAATTGTTCGGTTAAAATTAAGCAAATTTATTCCTCTTGAAAGTTAAAAAGAAGAATGGGTATTAGGGATTCATGAAAGGTTTTTTTTAGGTGGAGTGGAGGGAAACAAAATAGCTAGGGAGCTTGTCTGTTTTTCAAGTGGCAGAAAGTTCTTTTCAATTTGCAGGTGTTTGCACGAGGGGGGTAGCAGCAAACGTATTACTCAGTACTTAAAAGCGTATTTCCTCATGATATGGGTAGAAACTTAAAAAAGAAGAATGGGTTATAGGGAAAAATGTCAATCACACAGTGGCGGGATCTATTCAGATGGCAAAACAGGTACTGTCGGAATATTTTTTTTATATAGGTATAAGGACGGGAATAAAAATAAAAATTAATAAACTTAAATGGGCAGATTTAATAAAAAGTTAAACTGAAATAGGATAAAAAAACTTAAATTACTACTCCTCCTAAAAAATAAAACAAACGGTGTGTATAATATATTCAAACTTTAGCTCAAAAAAATCCGCTCATGTTGGGAACAGATCCTAGATCCGTGACTGCACACAGTGATTGCAAGGTTTTAGGCGGAGAGAAGGGAAACTAAATAGCTAGGGAGCTTGTCTGTTTTTCAAGTGGCAGAAATTTCTTTTCAATTTGCAGGTGTTTGCACGAGGGGGGTAGCAGCAATTAACTGCAGAAGTAGCATCCAGCAAGCCTGCCAGCCAGCCAGCCATCTCATTCACCAATCGATATCCAGTACTTTTGTTGTTATCCATCCCTTTAGTTAGGTACATGAGGACCAAAATTCATCTCTCTGCATGTCCATGTCAATTTTTTGCCACTCAAAACTGACTTGACTATTTATATCAAATATTGTTCGATTTAGAAGAACAGTAGGCATGGACCCACTACTGAATCTTGGACCCCAGAGCCGTCAAATCAGAATTTAGGTACAATACCGGGTCCAGGTTAAATTTTTTGAGCTTCTTGGGTTAACTTTATTTCTGTTCAATTTATATTCTAACCACCGGTCACAGGTCTTTTATCAAGTGCAGTAAATCACAGGTCTTTTAATTTCTGCAGTGAAGAATGGTGGTGTCAACCTGTTGGAGACATGCATGGATATCCTTGCTTGTTTTTCAAGAGAAGTGTTTCCCCAAAAAAATATATATATTGCTTGTGTTGTTTCCTAAATACATGTTTCTATGAAGTTGATGAAAGCATGGAAGTTATTTTTTGAAAATATTTGTCTGAATGTAATTAATTTGACTTGGGTTTCAAGATCATTTTGTAGTGTCTAAGCAAATAATTATAGTCCAATACATTCATATACTCCATACGCATAAAAACAACAGAGCTGTATAGAGGCTTGGGACTGGATTTAATATTCCACAAAAGTTAAAATAGTACTTGCTTGATATGATGAAGAGCTAGCTAAGAGGTCATGGTCGCCATTCTCTTGCTACTAAAGTAGCTAGGAAGAAGTAACATGGAGATTTTGTGTCCAATTAATAATAATTGATTCTTCTTTAAAATATCTCAAAATTCTTTGGTTAAGGGTTCTACACTCATCTACAATGATTCTCATACTCCTGTCCAAAGTTTTACATATTAAAACCATGAGTCCAGATCGAGAGTTTGTAATATATATATATATATATATATATATATATATATATATATATATATATGAACTTCACATATCGAGATCGAGCGTTAAAAATAAAACAATCATGAGTTTAATATAACGTGTAACTGATGTATCTCATCAAAAAAAAGAAAAAAGTAATTTTAGACCATCAATCATCATGCTTTAACACAACACACACATACACATAGAGCAATAGTATATACAATTTTCCCTTATCACAATCTTTTTCAATATCTTTTCAAAAATTTAATGCCATCCTTTTAGCCACGTACGCAGCCCTCCAACAGTGCCATCATCACCCCCAAACCCACTCCATCATTCTTGTCTGCATAGGAGACTAGGAACCCTATATACGTAGCTATAAATTTAACCTAAAAAACCCTAGTTTAGATGAAGTTTTAGGGCATAGACTTAGCTTTTCTCCACCTAGGAACCAACAACTGCACAAACATACCCAATTAATTCACTTCTTCGAATATTTTGCTTCTCACTTAATTAGCACCAGTAGGCAGTAGGGTTTCTTTGAGTTCCATGATTTCCTCAACTTACTGCCCTTTTTTTTGGTGGATGTAAAATAATAGTATATATACTATAATAGTAAATATATATATATAAAGGACTTTTTATTATTTCTTCAAATAAGCATGACATGTTCCCCTAATGAGGAGCTCTCTTTCCTGCACACATGACTCTAGTTGTGGCTTTACAATATTTCTCTACCATGTTAGGCTTCATTTACTCTCCCATCATCCTCTACTCCTCCTGGGTCGACACGGCGGGAACCACTAGTAATGTACATGATGAAACCACACATATTGTGCGTTAAAATTAAAAATACATGCAAACATGCCCTAATGCCTTGTTTGTGTGTGTGTCTATATATATATATAATATGTGTGTGTCTAATCACATGATATTTACTCCATATAATTAAAACAACTTGTGTGTTTATTGTTTAAGAAAACCTACTAGCGAGGGATGACACATGATGGGTCCAAAACTTGTCCCTCCATTTCAATCTCATAACGATATATATATATATATATATATATATATATATATATATATATATATATATATATATATATATATATATATATATACTGTGTCGCTTTGGAGATTCATTGGACCCCTTAATTGGTTTCACTTTTTTTCATTTTCTTTTGATATTTTATAACATATATATGGCTTTTTCTTTCAACTTATTTAGATAAAAAAAATAAATGAAAGGGATCAGTAAGTCCGTATATAAAGGTTAACCCTAGTTCGTGGAGATTAATTCGATTGCGGTTTAAACACTCCTAGTTATCAAATAAAAAAGAGTGGACCTAAAGAATGATAATACCATTATATACCACATATTTTTACCATCAAAAAAAGTTTTAAAATAATTATTTAAGTACAACTTCAATAATAATAATAATAATCCTATTCTTATCGTACAAATCAGCCAACCTCGCTAATTATTTATGCACTCACTTATTATTTATTATAATTTTAGATGATTTTTTTTAATTATATTAAGCTGAAACGATTATGATTAACAAATTTTGGACCAGTTCTAAAAAAGAAATGTAATCAAGGCTCTTGTAGTTCAAATACCCGATAATAAATGGATAAATTACATATATTAGTACATTTTTAGAAATAATTACAAAAATCATACACCTATAAAATAATTACAAAAATATTACACTTTTTCATACTTATTTACAATATTAGTGTAATTAGAATTCCTTAATTTAAGGGATTACTATTAATTGACTGATATGGCAAATCAGGTGGTTTTTTTTGAAACGCGTGTTCCTTCTTTTTCTCCCAACTTCCATAATTTTCGTATTTTCTCTCTCTAAAATCTGCTGCTGCTTCTTCTTCTTCTTCTTCTTCTTCGTACAAGGTTAATGAATATTTTTCTTCTTCTTCTTCGTCATAGTTGTTCGTACTGGGTGACGTAAATTGGTTAATGAATATTTATCTCCTTCATGCTATTGGGGTATTGGGTGATGCAACTGGTTTGCATTGTCTAATAGTCCTTTATTTTTTTGATTGTTTTTTAATTTACTTTTGTTGCACTTGTTGATTCACAGGTTGTTCAAGTTAGTGAAAAGAATGTTTTGGATCAGAAAGCATACATGTTCTATTATCGAGATAATACAAATTTTGCTTCAAACTTGCCTCTTGATGTTATTCGGAAAGAGATCATGGCGACAAATGTCATGGGAAGAAGTTCAAGTTCATAGCTAGAAGATATTTTCAAACCAAAAAATTTTAAAGGTGTTAATTTAAATTTTGTTATTGTTACTATCATATAACTGTTTGGTTATTTCTGCATTATGTTTTGGTTACTATTAATTTGGGATTTGGATACCATTTTTGTTACCTTGATTTGGTATTTTGGTTACTTTTTTATGTTGTTATGGTTACCATGTATTTGCTTAATATACATGGTTGACTAAACTGGTTTTGGTGTACATGTATTTATGTATTGGTTACCATTAATATATGTTTTGGTTACTAACATATAACTGTTTGGTTACTGCATTAATATATTTTTTTGTTACTGTTAGCTTATGATTTGGATACCATTCTTTTTCCCTCAATTGGGATTTTGGTTACTTTTATATGTTATTTTGGTTACAATGTATTTGCTTAGTATACATTGATTGACTAAACTGAGTTTGGACTACATGTTGTTTAGTATACTAGACTAATTTATGGGGGCTTGATGTAATGCTTACGTTGTAGCTACGTCAAGCAATAAAAAATAGATACTATCATATAACTGTTTGGTTACTTCTGCATTATGTTTTGGTTACTGTTAGTTTGAGATTCGAATACCATGTTTGTTATCTTGATTTGGTATTTTGATTACTTTTTTATGTTGTTATGGTTATCATTTATTTGCTTAGTATACATGGTTGACTAAACTGATTTTGGTGTACATGTTGTATATGTATTGGTTACCATTAAAACATGTTTTGGTTACTATCATATAAATATTTGGTTACTTATTTAGTATGTTTTTGGTTACTGTTAGTTTCTGATTTGGATTCCATTTTTGTTTCCTTGAGTTGGGATTTTGCTTACTGTTTTTTGTTGTTCTGGTTACAATATATTTGCTTAATATATGGGTTGACTAAATTTTGTTTGGTCTATATGTTGTTTATGTATTGGTTACCATTAATATATATTTTGGTTACTAACATATAATCGTTTGGTTACCTCATTAGTATATTTTTTGTTACTGTTAGCTTATGATTTGGATACCATTCTTTTTCCCTCAATTGAGATTTTTGTTACTTTTATATGTTGTTTTGGTTATAATGTATTTGTTTGGTAAACTGTTTATGATATAAATATTGTTTATATCTGGTTACTAATTACTGTGTAAATCTGATTTTTTTTATTTGCAGTTATGGAATTTTTACTATGGGTAATGCAATAGAAAATTCATTGGAAAAGTTATATATTTGTGTGACATGGAAGTCCCCGACATTATTACCAAGAAATTGAACCCAAGACAGTTGAAGAAGTTTAAGGCATCATTAGTTTGTGGATGTATTATTTTTGTAAATAATAAATCCAAGTCATAATAAATCATGTATTTGCTTAGTAAACATTGATGTATTATTTTTGTAAATTCCTTCAAATATATTCTACAAGGTTTATGCTATTCTATTTCTACTTCCATTTCCACAAACGCATCTTACATGTTCTGGTTACTTTTATATAACTATTTGGTTACTTCTTTATTATGTTTTGGTTACTGTTACATTATGGTTTGGATTCTATTATTGTGTCCTCAATGTGGAATTTCAGATAGATTTATTTTTTTATTCTGGTTAATATGTAATTATTTAGTATACATGGATTGCCTAAACTGGGTTTCATTACATGATGTTTCTGTTTTGGTTACCATTAAAACCTGTTATGGTTACTATCATATAATTATATGGTTACTATTTTATTATGTTACATTATGGTTATAGTATTCATGGATTGCTTAAACTGAGTTTCATTACATGATGTTTCTATTTTGGCTACCATTAAAACATGTTCTGGTTACTATCATATAATTATATGGTTACTGTTTTATTATGTTACATTATGGTTACTGTTATTAGTAACCAGATAGTTATAAGCTTGTATCAGGACAAACATTAATTGTTAAATGTACATATGTGAGTGTCCTATTTATCTACAAGCTTGTTAGTAACCAGATAATTATAAGCTTGTATCAATACCGTTATAAGCTTGTATCAAGACTATTATAAAGCTTGTATATGTTTACTTTATATTGATAACTCATGATGGAATCAAAAATAAAAATATTAATCAACATCAATTTTGGTTACTGTACACCATCAAAAATGTTACCAACCATGTGGTTAATGGTTACTAACAGTAAACAATTATATATTTTTGTAAACAATTAGATTTGTTGTATTGGTTACTGTCAGTTTTCATTGTCTAATAACTGAATAAACATTATAAAGTAACCAAATCAATATTAGACAGTAACCAAATTACATAATATTAGTAACCAGAAAATAAACCAAATTTTTACATGCAAATTTGAAGGCCTAAATGATGGAATTCGACCAAAAAACCATGCAGTTCACCAGCAAAGCTGGTGACTTTTGATCGTTGACCCGTTTCCAATGAAATTAGGTTCTAAAAACGCCAAAATCCGACACTTCAAACTTGACAGAAAATTGCCAAATTGTCACTGCAACCAAATAAACATTATACTGTAACCAAGTCAGCATTATAATAATTTTATACAGTAACCAATTCAGAATTAGTCAATAACCATTATAGTGTTACACAGTAAATAAGTCAGCATTTGTCAGTAACCAATATAATATTACATAGTAACCAAATCAGTATTAGTCAGTAACCAAGTCAGCATTAATTAGTAATATTATGCAGTAACCAAAATAGCATTAGTCAGTAACTAAGACATCATTAGACGGTATAATGTTACACAGTAACCAATACAAAATAATCAGTAACCAAACCAACATTAGACAGTAACCAATTTATATAACCTTAGTAACCATAATATAAAACATGTTTTCAAATACATTTTGCAAGCACAACATTCAGTATTCAAACTTTGTGACAATTTAAGTTTGAAAAACTTAAGAAAGATAATCAATTTAGTAATTAAAACATAGCCAATAAGTAACCAACATATTAAAACAAACCAAACTCTTGATGACATTATACATTAGTCATGACAACATTATTCAGTAACCAAATCCACTTTAGATTGTAACCAAAGTAACCAAGTCAGCATTATAATTAGTAAATAGCGTAACAAATGTAATCAGTGTAATAACCAAAGTAACCAAGTCAGTAATATAATCAGTAACAAAATCCATTTTAAATTGTAACCAAAGTAGCCAAGTCAACATTCAATCAGTAACCAAGTTAGCATTATAATTTTACACAGTAACTAAGTCAGCATTAGTCAGTAACCATTATAGTTTTACACAGTAAGCAAGTCAGCATTAGTCAGTAATCAAAATAATGTTACATAGTAACCATATAAGCATTAGTCAGTAACTAATTCAACATTATTTAGTAATTTTATGCAGTAACCAAGACAACATTAGTCAGTAACTAAGATAGTAATAGACATTTTAATGTTTTGCAGTAATCAAAACAGAATTGTCAGTAAACAAGACAGCATTAGACAGTAACCAGTATAATGTTAATTAGTAACCAAATAAAAATTAGTCAGTAACCAAGTTATCATTTTTCAATAACCAACCAGCATTGTTCAGTAACCGATTCAGCATTAATTAGTAACCAATATATTGTAACACATAATCCAATATATTAATTATGCTAAAGTAACCAATACAACATTAGACAGTAACCTATTCAACATGAGAGAGTAACCAACAGTTGCATGGAGGTAACCAAATTATTTGATCAGTAACAATTAATATAAAAAAATCAGCAGAACTCATTTAAAAATTATAAAGCCATTAAAATAAATATTATTTAGCAAATAAATACACAATAAACAGTAACCAATTTATATCTATTTAGTAACCATAATAGAAAACATATCAATGATTCAACAAATCGTTATATGAATTTGTAGTAAACATTTTAAATCGTGAAAAAACATATGAAACTATATGTATACGATTTTTAACCTCACATACCTCAATATTCAGATTTTTGTCGGAGTTGCTGCGATTTTGTTTCTGAACTTCAACAATGACGGTAGTTCGATTGGTTTTGTTTACTGGAATTGAAGATGATGTTTATTTTGTATGCTAATTTCCGGTCTTAGCGTGCCGTCGCGACAAACAATTTTATCTTCTCCGATCTCACTCGCGCATGAAGAATTGGATTTCTCCGATTTCAAAATATGAATGTTATGTTCCACTCGCTTGATTCTAGGAGCGGTTGGGGGATGAGAGAGAATGTAACCGACGTGTATATAGAAAAAAGATCCGCGCAATATTATGTTGGCGTTATTTTTGTAATTATGTTGTTTGTGTTTTATTTTTGTAAATACTTTTTAATTGTTGTATATTAGTGTTAAGGACCCATAATAAATTCATCCTATTCTTTCCAAAGCCCAATACAGTTTTCTGTTTTCACTTTTCATTATTTACTACAACCCGTAATGACGTGTGAGGATGGAGACTTTGGGCCTAGCTAGTGTTGACCAATCGAGACTGTTCCAGGAGTGGCGTTTGGACCATTTTATGGCCCAATTTAACCCATTCTAGTTAACCCAATTTTTTTTATAAAAGAAATCTAGTCAATCCTAGTAATTAACCAACTAAGCAGTCTTTTGAATTTATATTGAAATTGAGCTACTTTTAATGAATATAGAAAAACGTCAATTCTAATTCCACACAAGTACTCATCCTTGAGGTAATGTCACGATTTTGGGGCCCACTTGATCAAGACTTAAGCCCACAGGATTGGGGCTGGCCCAAATCTCCTAAGTTTAAAGTCGTGTGTATCATAGGAACAAACATAAAATAAAATAAACTTTGGATTTCAATACACTTGTCAAATTATATTGGTAGGTCGTATATAATAATATCATTTGTATTTCAAACTTTTAATTTAAAAACTCGATCCTAACTTTACTCTTTTATAAATATACTCACTCAATTTGTTATTATTAATCTTAACTAGTTAATAAAATACAATGCATAGCAATAATGATTTTTTTTATAAAAAAACACTAAAATTAAAATAATTCTATTATAAAAAATCTTACAAAATTAAAATGTGTAGTTTATTTTTTAAAAATATTTGTGTGCTGTATTTATATAAGAGCTTCCATCAATTTTATGTTAAATTTGACTTGCTATTAATGTGGAACGGTTAATATTAAGATAAAATAATAATATTAATTTTTTTATGTATTTATTATTGACATAAATTTATTATTATATAAGATGAAACTCAAAGTCTAAATTAAAGAATGAAAAGTTTCACAAATTATGACAATTATAGAAAAAAGAAATGAAGAATGTTGACAATCGACTGAATGCAATAACTTTAGGGGGACCGGCGGTGTCATTTAAATACATGTAAAAAATAGAGTTGTACAGTCTGTGCAGTTTTATTTTTTACATGTATTCAAATGACACCTAAATCATTATTTTTATAAAAATTTCAATTCTAATAAATTACATTAATTATTTAATAGTAAAAAAAAAAAATTGCGACCGATCACTACCCCGGTCCTAGAAGGATTCGACTGAATGACGTTTGGGGCCGCATGGGTCGTGTTTGTTCACCCAAAACCATGTCCTTTCACTCATAATGATGATTCCAATTTGTAAAAGGCCCGTGGGAGGGCCCGTACAAAACTGTGATGACTGCGAGATCCCCTCGTGACTTCATTTTCATATACTGTCGGTTTGATTTAAATTGTAAATATTTTTCAAAAAAAAAAATAGTAATACATTGATGAATAAAAATTTCATATTAATATATATATATAGGAAAAAAAATAGTAATAGAGATACACAATTATATAAATTCCAAATGGCAAAAAACACATTTATCCCATTGTGGTTGTCGACTTGTAAGCATTGAGTCATTGAACTTTAAAAAAATGCAATTAGTCCACTGTATTTTAAAAAAAAAATTAATCAAGTTATTCCTTCCAATTTTATTTACGAACGTTAAATAAATTGTCCAAATTTCCTACGTGACTTAAAAAAATAAAAAGAAATGACATGTAAATGGTGAGGTGGCTTGTCTTCAACCTTCAGCAGGGTCAACCCGACCCGTGCACATATTAAACGGGTCAAAAATCATAACTCGATCTCATGTTTTAATTCTAAATCACACAAATGATATATCAAAATTTTTGTATCAATTAAATCTATTACAACATGTTATTCATTTCACAAAAATAAGTCAAAAATCGAACTAATATAAATGTTCCACTCGTGGGTCATGAATCCAAGTTCAATTAGTTTGTATTAGATAAATCAATTTGTTTGGTTTTATTTTTTTGTTTCTAGATAAGATCCTCAAGTTAGATCTATCTGCCAATTAGGGTGCGATTCAAATTCTTCATCACCGATGCTGAGTAATTTTTTCCTAATAACTCCATTACGCATATGATGCCCTAAAATAGGTCTAATCCACCCAATTTATTCTGAGTCGCTAAATACATGGTACAGAAACAACTACAACTTCATTATTACAATTATCGTGCAAAATACGGACAACAAATATACTGTGAGTTTAAATACAAATATTGTCTTCTAGACAATATGCACACTCAAATAAAGTTCTCATTACAATTATTAATACACTATCTTATAAAATAGTGAGGACTATTATAACAACTGCCTTGGAACATCACTCCACACACCGACTACTCCCCGCTATATTCTCGTTTTTTGAGAAGAAAAATGGGACAAAAAGGAAATGGGTGAGCTCAACTAGCCCAATAAAGAATATTATGACTAAGATAATATAGAAGAAATTATCGTTAGTCCTCAACAGGAAAAAATCTGATAGAATACAATAGACAACAAATTTTAAATCAATATTCGCAGCAGAAATAACAATTCATTAGAAGAGTTACGTAGAGAATGAAATCTACTATCATCTATGAATTTAAAAGTCCATCATCAATATTTTATTCTTGTAACATCAATCAATATACATCTTGGATCAAATAGTCATCTTTGCACTACAGGCCAAAGATATTAATCAGTCGGTCATGTTCATCTCAATACTTGTTCATCTTTGCACTACGGGCCAAAGATATTCATCAAAAAATTATTTATCTTTGCACTATAGGCCAAAGATATTCAGTTATATCATCATTTAGGACTGAGGATGATGAAAATTATTTTAAAGAAAATGAATCCAGTGAGACAAAAGAACAAATATTAAGTATTCGTATTTTAGACAATTCAAGTTCAAAAATACTCCATAATAAACTATTGTGGAGCAGAATTCAAAAATAAAGATCAAAATATAGATCCAATCAAAGATAGGTACCATAACAGACAATCTTGGACACATAAAAGAAAATTTTATTTTTCTGTGAATAGTATCATATTTGTGAATAGTGTCGTATACGTGAATAGTGCCGTATACGTGAATAGTAACTCCGACACTAAAAGGTAAAATTTCACAAGAAAAATTATCATGCTTCGTGAATAGTAACTCGTGAATAGTAACTCATGAATAGTAACCCCGATATGAAAAGATAAGAATTTCACAAAAAAAATCTTATCAATATTCCGGTATAATGATATTGAAAGAAATAATATCATTTAAAAAAAATAACATCCCTTATTTCAAAAAAAACAGTACTTTTGACTGGAATACTGGATATAGTGCTGAAGAAAACTTGAACCATATATCAACACTCAAAGTATCAAAATACTCACAAGAATACGCTCGATAATATAGAGAGAGAAAACTTTAGTTTCTGGTGTGATTTTTAATTCTAACCTAAACACCCTATTTATAGAAAAATGCTTAGAACACCAAAGCAGAAAATTTAATATAATATTAATATAAATAAAAAAAATCACGCCTACCTAAGACCAACTTAATTCAGCACATTTATATCACATGTGGGGCCCACCCAATTGCAAAAAATGTTTTTCTTAAAAAAATTTTAAAACTTCAAAACTCAATTATTCCGGAACTTCAATAATTCATAATAAATAGCCCTTTATCAGAAAAAATCGAATCTTATGTCCATTCCATAGGAAATTAAATTCTGTACAACTTTTTAAATATAAGTTTTTCTAAATTCCAACCAGAAATTGACTGAAATTCACATACGGACGATTTTACATGCTATAATCAAATTTCAGTCAAAAATAGGGTTCATCAACACATAAAACATGTGTTAAACATTTTTTGTAACAAATATACTCTTCCTCCTCATTTATTCATATATCACACATTCATTGTAAAATATCACCATTATTATATTATTATAATTTAATTGAATTATTTTATCAGAAAAGATAAAATATCAATTTTCAACAATTGTCATTTTAAAAATTTTCTCCATCTATAAATCAATAATTAATTATTCACAAATAATATTACAGAATCACAATACTGACAACCATGCCGTTCCCAGGAAAGAGGGGGCTTTCCAATAAGGATTTTTCCTTATTGACACGTAATTACGTGATCAAACATCTCCTTAGATAAAACTTTCTAGACATTGTCAATAATGCTATCTAATAATATTATTCAAATAATATGAATTATTGATCTGATAATGAAAAATACTGTGTAATGACAATTATTGAAACAACAATAAAATAAAATATTAAACAGTAATTATTGTAACAATTATTGAGTAGTGCTTTTTTACGTAAGAATCAATAATTGGTGCAATACCGTGTGCTACTGTACAACATCGCGTATTACTGTATTTTAACCACCGGGTATTCCAACAGTATTAATGGTAACCATTACGCCGTTATTTATAAAAGAACGTATACTTGTCGTTTTCTTCATCCAATCGTTTTTCGTTATGAGGCCTACACAAGGCTGCGCCGTCGTACGAATATTCTCCGACAGTAAGAATATTCCACGACCAAACGAATATTCCCTGACAACAATGAATATTTTATAACCACTTGCTTATTTAAGATATTTGCGCATTTTACCTATAACTAACCACATTAATCAAATCAACTCTTACTATTTTAAAATAATAAATAGAGGAAATTCAATTTCATTTATAATAAGTTGGGGTCTTACAACGCAAGCAGACTTAATTAAAAAAACCTAACCTAATGTTCATCCGTTTTCCACTATCAATAACTACATCAACATCATGAAGCCCAACACCAAGAAAAATGAAAAGGAAATTAATCTCCATCATAGATCTGAGTCGGTCACGCCAAGATCTGTTTCATCTTCTTCTTTCTCTCATTGTTTATTTGTTGTATGAAGAAGAAAATTGTAAGACCCTAACTTTTTATAAATAAAATTGAATTTTCTCTATTCATTATTTTGAAATAATAAGTTGTTAATTTGATATAATGCTCTGGTTATGGGTGAAATGTGTAGATTTTATAAAATAAGCAAGTGGTTATAAAATATTAATTGTTGTCAGAGAATATTTGTTTGGTGGTAGAATATTCTTGTTGTCGGGGAATATTCGTACGACGGCGCAACCATTTGTGGTCCCCATAACGGAAAATTGTCGGATGAAAAAAATGACAAGTATGAGTTTTTTTATAAACAACGGCGTAGTTGTTACCGTTAACACTATTGGAATACCTGGTGGTTAAAGTACAGTAATACACGTGATTGCACAGAAGCACACGGTATTGCACAGTATTTTTGGATTATTGATTCTTACGTACGTAAGAAGACACTACTCAATAATTGTTACAGTAATTACTATTCAATATTTTATTTTATTGATTCAATAATTGCTACGTTGATATTTTATATTATTGTTAATTCAATAATTGTCAATGCACAGTATTTCTCATTATCAGATCAATAATTCATATTATTTGAATAATATTATTAGATAGCATTATTGACAATGTCTAAGGAAGTTCTATCTAGAAAATGAGTTTGGTTACCTAATTACGCGCCAGTAAGGAGAAATCCTTATCGGAAAGCCCCTTCTTTCCTAGGAACGACCTGATTGTCATTAATATGGTTCTGTAATATTATTTGTGAATAATTAATTATTAATTTATATGATAAAAAAATATTTATTTTATGTGGATATAAATAAAAGAATCAATTTTGAGGTATTTTATCAGTATTTTATCAAAATAGAGGTATTAAAAATCATTCATATGTGGATTTCGGTCATTTTTTATTTCGGAATTTGAAAAAACTTTCTTCTACAAAGTTGTAGAGAATTAAATTTTATATGGAATGGACATAAGGTTTGTATTTTTCTGATAAAATGACTATTTATTATGAATTATTGAAGTTTTGGAAATAAATATTTTTAATTAAAAACATGGGTGGGTCCCACTTTTGTATTTTATGGAAAAATACAGAAATTTCAAGTGTGGTGTGCTGTAACGTATGGGAATTATTTTTCCAACATATCATACTATCCATTCATTTTGTCAAACATGGCGTTCTGACATTTTTCTATAAATAGAGTGCTTAGTTAGAAATAAAAATCACACCAGAATCAGAAATTTTTTTCTCTATAATATCGAGCGTATTTTTGTGAGTATTTAGATACTTTGAGAGTTGATAAACAGTGCAAGTTTTCTTCAGCATTATATCCGATATTTCATCAGAAGTACTATTTTTTTGAGGTAAGTGATGTTATTTTTTTCGTAAATGATGTTATTTATTTCAATATCATTATACCGAAATATTGGTATGAATTTTATTATGAAATTTTTACCTTTTTATGCTGAGGGTACTATTTACGTATACGGTACTATTCACGTATACGACACTATTCACGAATACGGCACTATTCACGAATACGGTACTATTCACGAGTATTATTCACGAAGTATGATTTTTCTTGTGAAATTTTTACCTTTTCTTGTCGAATTACTATTCATGTATACGACACTATTCACGTATATGACACTATTCACGAATACGACACTATTCACAGAAAAATTAAATTTTCTTTTCTTTGTCTAAGTTGTCTATTATGGTTACTATATTTGATTGTATCCATGTTTTGATCTTCATTCTTGAATCTTGCTCCACAATTGATTATTATGGAGTATTTTTGAACTTGAATAAATTAAAGTACGAATCCCTAATCTTTGATCTTTTATCTCACTGGATTCATTTTTTTAAAGGATATTTTTCATCATCCTCAGTTCTAAATGGTGATATAACTGAATATATTTAGCTTGTAGTGCAAAGATGAATGATTACCTGATGAATATCTTCGGCGCGTATTGCAAAGATGGACAGATGTTGAGATGAATATGACCAACTGATGAATATCTTTGGCCTATAGTGTAAAGATGAATATTTGATTCATGATGTATGTTGATTGATGTTACAGGGATAAAATATTAATGATGAACTTTTAAATCATAGAAGATAATAGATTTCATTCTTTACTTAAATCTTCTATTAAATTGTTATTTCCACTGCGAATATTGATCTAAAACTTGTTGTCCATTATATTGTATCTGATTTATTGAAGGCTAACGATAATTTGTTCTACATTATCTTAGTCATAATATTCTTTACTAGGCTAGTTGAGCTCACCATTTTTCTTTTTGTTCCATTTTTTTGCTCAAGAAGAGAGAATATAACGAGAACAAGTTGGGGTGTGGAGTGATGTTTCAAGTTAGTTGTTTTAGCAGTCCTCACTATTTTATAAAATAGTGTATCAATAATTGTAATGAGAACTTATTTGAGTGTGGATATTGTCTAGAAGATAATATTTATAATTAAATTCACAGTATATGTGTTGTCGTATTTTGCACGGTAATTGTAATAATGAAGTTGTAGTTAATTTCTTACCATGTATTTGACAACTCAGAATGAGTTGTGTATACCTATTTTGGGAGCGTCACAGAAATTGTTAAGAAGAAAAAAGAAGAGTCAAATTTTAGGTCTTGGTATGAAGAAAGAAGATAGTGGTGGGATGGATGTGGGTCTCCTGGTATGAAGAACAAAAAAAGAGATGGTCAAATTGTTTTACAAAGCAGAAAATAGAGAAAATATGTGATTTTTGTGATTCGGTTCTCTCAATTTAGCCAACTTTCTTTAATCTTTTTTGACTTTTCTAATCTTATTCAGAATTTTTGTTTTAAGTTTATTAAAAAATGATTTTCCAAATAAAAAAATTCATAGTTTGTTTTATTTTTGATTTTGTATTTTTTTTAATTTTGTTGAAGAAGTACATGTATTTGGAAAAAATAAATGTATTTTGTTTATATATGTATTGGCCTTAATGCACACATCAGCAAATACACAAATACACGTTTTATTTAAAGCCACGTAGATAAATTAGCCTGTTTATTTAACGTTTGTGAGCAAAATTGGACGGAATGACTTGATTAATAATTTTTAAAAACATAGTGGGCTAATTGCATTTTTTTTAAAGTTCAATGACTCAATGCTTATAAATTGACAATGACAAGGGGAGTAAATGTATTTTTTGTCAATTACCGTAAAAACGTAGAGTGAATAATATGATGTGTAACTCCATTAACCTATCTATCTAATAAAATACAAATGATTTTGAATTTTCCGCTCACTCAATAAATCATCTGGGCCGTCCAAAGTTTGAGATAAATCCCACCGTCCATACATCTATCTAATAAAATACATCTATCTATCTAATCTATCTAATAATGATTTTGAATTTCCCGCTCACTTAATAAATCATCTAGGCCGTTCTAAGTTTAAGATAAATCTCACTGCCCATACAGTGCCGGAGGCACGGGACCCAGCTAGTGTATATATATAATATGATGTGTATTTTTGTTGATGGTTAATATAACCATTGGGTATAGTTAAGGACAAAAAAAATTCAGTAAAAAAAGAAATCCAAAAGTCTTGAATGATCTGATCTGCCGCGCTGAGACTGACACGGCCGACTCCTACCAGAAGCAATACTGGGGAATTTTTAGGAAAGCCTGCCATAATGCCATTGAAGGCAGAAGGTCTTTTTCAATGGCGGTATTTGAGAATAAGCATCTTACTAACTCTATGCAGCTGCCAGAGGATGATTTTGGTTAGCTGAAATTCAAAATTACAATTGGTAGCCTTGTGGAATTAAGTAATTAATTAATAATTACTAGTTCCTTCATTTAATTTTGCAGGGACAATTAAAGTAATGTGAAAGTCACAGCGTATTCCCAAAAGAGGAGAAGTAGGTTGCAGGCATTGGTGACAGAAGAAGAAGAAGAAGGAGAAAATTCAGTAAAAAGCCACTTTTATACTGCCTGCCTCCCTTCTTCCATCTTGCTTTAATGACTATGTACAGTTAAAACTAATGCAGACAGACTCATGATTTCTTTCCCTTTATATATGTATGTATGTATGTATGTATATACGTTTACTCTCCACTGACTCAATTTAATTTATTGGCTGTGGTTATGGGCATGAGTCCCAAATACATGGAAATAGAAACTAAAGGTTGCCCATACAAATTACAATGAATGAATAATAAAAGTAACATGTTTTACTTTCGGAGGTTAAGTTTTCCAAATCTCTTACCCCCAAAAAGTGTAGTATAAAAAATACTCTACTATATACAATCCACACTTTTACCCTCAAAAGTTAAATGACACGTTATGTTAGTCAGAAATCAATCTATATATATTTTTGATATCTTTATATAGGATTTCTATCCACAGAAACCGGTTGTTGGGGAGCAATTCCTTTTGGCCCAGCCGCTACAACCTGTACCGGCCTTAGACAATTTTTTTTTTATAAGCCGCTACAGGTTGTAGCAGCTGAGTCAAAAGGGGTTGCTCCAAATAACCGATTGCTGTGGATGAATACCCCTTTATATAATTCTTCACTATCAAAAATTGACATCAATTTTAATCTAACCAAATTCGATTATATATAGCTTATTACGATAAAGTTGGTATTAATTTCAGTTTAATTAATCCGATTGAATCCATATTATTACTATTCTATTTGTTGTAGAATAAGTCTGGACAGACAGGATTATTGGATAGGATTATTGGACCGGTGCAATTTTTTTTTTTTGCTAGTGACTTTTAAAAAATGTATAGTATTTATTCCAACAGTAATTTTTATAAAAAATAGTGTTTTAGGTGTAATTTGGATACATATACAAATACAGGGTTATACAGACTGTATACAGTATAAAAATTCCTGTTGGAATAAATACTATACATTTTTTAAAAATCATTAGCAAAAAAAAAAAAAAAAAAAAATTGCACCGGTTCAATAATCCTGTCCAATAATCCTGTCTGCGTAGCATTGCTCTTTGTTGTATCATGTATGTATAAAATAAAAGTGTGCAAGCATTCACGAGGGTGTCAGAAACAGAGGACAATAAGGTATCTTTTTATTTTAAGGACACGTCGCTCCAGAAAGTAATGTACTTTCTTTTTCTGTATTTTATTTTAAGTTTTCTTTTGAATTCTTATATTTTTGAGTTTTTTAATAAATGAAAAAGAAAAAAATAGATAAAAAAACTTGACAATTTTTTTTATCATAGTTTTCTGTTCAAAAATTGAAATAAGTAATATTTTTATAATTTTCATATTATCCTCAACTTTCAATATAATAAATTTTAACTTAAAACTTTTGTCTCAAATTTATTTTTATCTACTAATTAAACCTAAACTGATAAAGAGAAAGAGATTCATTGGCGCGAACGACTTCTTTGTTGACGCAAACAAGTTCTCATACTGACGCGAACGATTCAGATACATGCCTTTGCTTATCTGTTTAACTTCTCTTGAATGTCAATTTTTTGTTGCAATTTTCTTGCGAAGATTTCATATGTATTATAAATTATGATAGGTGTAATGGTCATTTCCCTTTTTTGAATCTCAACATGCTATTATTAGTGACTTGAATGCTTTTTGTAAATATGTTATTTAAATAATTTACGGTGTACATATTTAAAATAGGGCATTTTATTATAGTTATAATTGATATACCTATCAGACCATGTTTCAGACTAATTTATTACTATTAGATTGTCTCTATATAGATAGTCTATTTATGATTTTGTGAACAAAAATATGAATTTACTATTATTCTTTTATGTCCATTTTTTGTTGTGTATTTAACTTTGAAACTCATTCACTTTTATTGATTGAATAGATGAAAGATAGTAAATTTCGAGACTTTATGGTTCGATGACATTTTCTAGTAATGTTGATCTTGTCCCTCATAGTTCAATATATCAAATGTCATGCCCAGACTTGTGGGAATAAACCTAGTAAAGAAATAATTGAAATTAAAAAAAAAGAGTAAGAGATGAATTGCTTCATGAGATAAGGTACAGTGAGAGAAGTCGTAATGTTATTCGCATGGGACCACAAACCTTTGAAAAATTGTGTAAGATATTGCATGACGAGGGCGGTCTTCGACCCATTCAACAAGTATCTCTAGAGGAACAAGGCGTAAAATTTCTTCACATATTGTCGCATAATGTGAGAAACTGTACAATTACATTCTTCTTTCATAGCTCAACGGGAACAACAAGTCGTCATTTTCATAATCTTAAGAGCAATAATATCATTGATTTTTTTTAATACAACCAAATGGAGCACATATATATACCTTAAGAAGTACTCAACAATAGTAGATTTTATCCATATTATAAGGTAAAACTTACAACTTAACATACTTTTACTCAAATTAACATTTTTATATATTTAACAAGGTATGTGCATGTTTGTGAATTCCAGGATTGTGTAGGAGCAATAGACGGAACTCATATTCGTGTAAAAGTTCCTCATATTGATGTACCAAGATATCATGGTATGAAGGGCTTCCCTACGCAAAATGTCTTAGCCGCATGTACATTTGACTTAAAATTTATTTATATTTTGATTGATTGGTAAGGGAAGACATCTAACTCCAGAATAAATGCCCTTGTATAAGAGAAGATAAGTTGAAAACCCTAATGGTAATACACTATCAGCCATTTTAGGATTTAATTAAAAAAAATCTTTGTTTTACATGTAATTAATATTATGTTTTTCTAGGCAAATATTATCTTTTAGATGCCGAATTACCATTTATCAACGGATTAATGACACCTTATAATGACACCTTATAGAGGTGTTCGCTACCATTTAAAAGAATACTCAACTCGACCTCCGGAAAATCCTAGAGAAATATTTAATTTACATCATGCATCATTATATGATACAATTGAAAGGGCATTTGGCATATTAAAGAAAAGGTTTTCCATTATTTGGAGCACAACTGAGCCAAAATACGATGTGGATACTCAATCTGAAATTGTTTTAGCATATTTAATTTTGCATAATTACTTGATGTCAATTGATCTTGATAATGACCTTATTGCCGAAAGTTGATCAAGAGAGCAAATACATGAACCGGATGATGATCATGTAAGAGATGCTACTAAGGATGCAACACATGCTGTGTGAGACCCCGAATTTTACGAAATGAAAGTATTCAGTTTTCTTATAATTATTCTATTTAGTAAATGGTTAAATTGATAAAAGGTTAAAGTTAAGGGTGATATTTGAAATTTTTTCAAAGTAAGCGAGTTGTCATAAAATAATCGGTGATAAAAGTACAGTAATACGCGTGGTTACATAGTAGGACACGGTATTGATTATTGATGCTTGCGTGAGAAGTCACTCAGTTTTATTCAATTATTGTCACAATATTTTATATTATTAAATCAATAATTGAGACGATAAAGTTATTCATATTATTATTTGCAATATTGATAATGTCTAGAAGTTCTGTCAAGGAAAGGTTTGGTCACCTAATTGCGCGTCAATAAGGAGAAATCCTTATCGGAAAGCCCCCTCTTTCCTGGGAACGATCTGGTTGTTAAATATTGTGAATTATAATATTAATGATCAATAAGTTTGTTTTGATTAAAAATGAAATTGATAGTTCCATTGTGTGGGAATTATTAGTGTTAGTGGAAATCGACATTTATTTCGATAATAATTGATGTCTGGAGGTTATATCGACCAATCGGGTAATTAATCGGATAAATAAGCAATTAATTGCTATTAATTCACATGCTTATAACTATGTGTTCACGTGTGTGTACTATTGATTCACATGATTTACTATTAGGGGAGTTGGTGCAAGATTGATAATACTTGCATAACTAAATTAAAAATGGAGGTATAGATGAAGGTACTATACTATAATTAATTTTTTCACATGTTTAGAACTATTGAGTCACATGATTTACTATTAGGGGAGGTGGTGAAAGTTTGGTAATACTTGCAGGACTAAATTAAAAATGAAGAAAAAGAGGAAGGTATTAAACTGTAATATTTTGAGCTCCAAAATGTACAATTATTGAAACTATATTTTTCTATAAATAGAAACTCATTCTCCCTTCATTTCTCACCAATTCACTAAGTCTCACAAGAGCAATTATAGAGATAGAAGCTATAGAGAGAAAGAAGAAGAGTAGTCTGATACTTCACTACTCCAGTATCCAGTCTTCTTCTGAGGTAAGAGTTATTATTTTTTTATATTCTGAAGAGATATTATTTTTCGTATTCGTATGAATATTATTATCGTTCAATAATCATTATATTCGTTTAATATTCGTAAGGAATATTATTTTCGTTCAACCGTTGTAAGTAAGGGGTATTATTTCTTTCGTATTCATGAAAAGAGCTATTGTTATTCCATTTCTTATTATTATGTTGGAATAACCTGTCTATACGAAGTACCGCATACATGGTGAAATTCTTCTGTTATTTCATTCTTTATTATTCTGTTGGAATAAACTGTCTGTGCAGTCTATCGCATGCCTGGTGAATTCTGTTGTTATTCCATTTTTTATTATTCTGTTGGAATATCCTGTATGTGCGGTTTACGCATGACCTGGTTCCATTCGTTATTATTCTGTTGGAATATCCTGTCTGTGCGATTTACGCACGACCTGATTCCATTCTTTATTATTCTGTTGAGAATAACCTGTTTGTGCGGTCTATCACATGCATGGTGAATTCTTTTGTTATTCCATTCTTTATTATTCTGTTAGAATAACCTGTCTATGTGGATTACCGCATGCATGGTGAATGATCCTTTATATTCATATGAATAGTATTTTTATTCAAAAGGGGTTTCTGCCAGGGGTAGTTTCATAATTTTTCTGACCCTCAAAAATTCTGGAAAAATTTGAAATGATAATTTGATGAGTTTTCTAGATTGTGTCCAAAAATGGCGATTTTTGGATGTATAGATTAAGAGTTATAGATTTTATGGGAAAATACTATTTTAAAAGTAAACCCTTATAACTCTTTGTGGTTAACTCCAAAATTAGTGAAATTTTTATTGGGAGTACATGTATATAACATGAGTATACCCTGTAAATTTCGGAATTTTTGGATAAAAGTATAATTTATGATAAATGTCTAAATATTCGGCAGTTTTGGCCATATAAAAAATAGTAAAATAAATTTTAAAAATTCTTAGAAAAATATATGTTCAATATGGGACTATATTCTGCTAAATTCCAGAAAAGAAATATTTTTGGGACTGATTTGGTATTTTTCATGAAAATGAACTAGTTATGAGTAAATGAATTAAATATGTTATGTGAAGTAACAAAATTGGAAAATATAATTTTATGGCTTGGGAATCTTATATAGGGTATTTGCAGATTTTTATGAGGAATTTGATCATTGGTGATGAAATCTTATGAGTATGACATTTTTGAATGATTAAAATGTATTATTTGGTAAAGTGTAAATAATTGAAATAAATTGTTTATAGGTTTAAGAAGTGATCAAAATATTGTTATAATATTAATAATATTAGATTATGAGTTTATTAAGTGATTGATAATATTTGGATAAATTTAAAGCCTTTAATATTTATCCTTGTTTTAGCTTATATCATGGTCATCATTCTCATGCTTATATTGTGATGAAAATCATCCTTGGCTTACATGCAAAGATGGACTATTAATTATTGGTTTTATAGTTGTATATCTTTGGCTTACGTGCAAAGA
Source organism: Panax japonicus (assembly GCA_020205505.1). Taxonomy (NCBI): domain Eukaryota; kingdom Viridiplantae; phylum Streptophyta; class Magnoliopsida; order Apiales; family Araliaceae; genus Panax; species Panax japonicus. Next base: position 52,091 of record JAINUV010000096.1, on the reverse strand, counting down.
TGGAATGTTGATTATTGATTTTATAGTTGTATATCTTTGGCTTACGTGCAAAGATGGACCGTTGATTATTGGTTTTATATCTTTGGCTTACGTGCATATATGTACTTGGTATAATTATGACCAGAGATTATTCGGTATAATCATGACCGTAATATGACGAATGATGTGGTGAAAGTTCTCAGTGGCAAGAAGTGTATTGATGGGCAATTTTTGGTATGATTATGACCAAGGATTATTCGGTATAGTCATGACCATTGATGATTTAATGAATATCCTTGGCCCGTAGTGCAGGAAAGATTCGATGATATGATTTATTTATTAAGCTAAGTCTCAGCGATAAAAATTGATGAAAACATTTTAAATCATAGAAGATAGTAGATATCATGCTCTACTCGACTCTTCTAATGGATTGCTTATTCCGCTGCAGTTAAACTTGATGTTTATTGTATTTTATCAGTTTAACACTGTTGAAGGCTAAGGATAATTTATTCTGCATTATCTTAGTCATAATATTTCTTACTAAGCGTAATATTATGACTAACGATATCTTTAAATGACTAACGACGAGGAAAAAATTGATGAGGCCTATTTTTGGCTACTAGAAAATCAAGACAAGGCATGAGCGGTTACTATTAGAGAGGACTGAGGAAATTGAATTTCTTAAAAAATTTGAAGAATAATCTCCATTAGTATTAATAGTTCAGATTATATTTGATGACTTTTGGGTATGGTACGACAATGAATTTGTAGAAGTAGTTTTTGTTTAACATTTATTTGGATATTTGTATTTGATTATGAAATTTTTTATTTGATTAAATTTATCTTGCATAATTTTATTTTTGATTCAATGGTTATAATTAATAAAAGGGTAAATTTTGTAAAAATGATATTTTTCTTTTCTTTTCATTAGAACTCAAAAACGCAAGAAAAGAAAAAATTTAAATTTTTTTAATTTTTTTCTATTAAAAACTAAGAAAAAAAACAAAGAAAAATTTCAAGTATTCAATTCTTTTCTTTTCGGACCAAAACTTAAAAACAGAATGTAAGTGTCTGATTGGATCAGTTGAATAAAATTGGGGGAGCATTATTTTCACGTGAATTTTTTATATTTCTATATGATTCTCTCTCACAAGAAGGTGAAATTCACTTTCTTCTCATGTGAACAAGGACTATATAGAATTATCAAAAATACACATGAAAATATCAATTTCCTAAAATTAGAGTTGTTTTACTTTCTCTCTTATTCACTTTGTCACTTTTTGCCCTTTTCTTCCTTAGCATCAGATTCCATCTCTAACCCCCTTTACATTTACATTAGGTTATGTTTATTTGTAAGAATTATACTCGGAATATAACTATTAATCACAAATGTACGTCTTGTTTGTTTTTGTATTTAGACTTAAATTATTAGTTTAAAAATTATAAAATGACTTAATAATCTTGAAATTATAATTATAATTTCAAAATTATAATACTTTCAACTAATGATGACCTTAATCTTTTGATAAGAAACTTAAAAAAAATGTTTTGGATGAAACGTACTTTTTCCTTTTTAATGGTTTTATATGTTTATCTGAAAAGATAACAATGAAAGAAATTATTGATACTAGTTGACATTATATTAAATTAATTCACATGTTCCTGACAGTAAAACGGTAAGGATCAAGAACATTCTCCTTAAATAACATTCCGCCTTAAATAGCATTCTTTTATCAAAACGACGTAGTTTTGGAGGGACGCAGTGACATTTTTATAAATACAATGCCACCGCGTATTTACAAAAATGCCACTGCGTCCCTCCAAAACTATGTCGTTTTGATAAAAGAATGTTATTTAAGGCGGAATGTTATTTAAGGAGAATGCTCTTGATCCTGACCGTATTATAAAATTTTAAAAAGATAATTTTTTATAAATTATTTTAATTTTAATTTTAAAAATGTCTTAAGTTGGAGGTGATATATATTATTGGTATATCAGAGCCGCATATTCTTAATTGTCTTGAAATGCCATATTTCACGGGGTATGTGTTTATAAACTCAAATGGGTTCCGTCTGTACAAGGCTCTTTACGTAAATGTATCACTCCACTCCCACCACCTATTTATTTCCAAAAATGATGGGAATTTGAATTTAATTTAATGTTTTTCCCTTGAAACTCTTTGCTTAATTCGATTTGGCAATATCCCAAATTATGAGGTGTCAAATTATGTCTTTAAGCTTGAAGCTGCAATTTACTAATTTGTTTTCTACTGTAAATTACTAGTCACCAAATTTAACGCCTTTTTATCTCTCTATTATTACTAATCCATTAGATTTTTCAACTTTGTTTTTGGCACACCAATAAGTGTTTTAAAATATTGTTAAACATAATATAAAAGTATCATTAAACACATAAAAATTACGAATATTTATGTGAGTAATAATCTCCTACTTAATTACCAATAAATATTTTCTCCAACAAATTACGTACTTAAGTATTGAGTTCGGATTTTAAGCTCACCCCTTATCTAACTTACCCGAGCTCACCTCCATTTAACGACGGACACGACGACGGTTCGGTCATACAACCGTCGTTTATACTTTTAGTGACGGACAACATATAGCGTCGCTAAAAATATAAACGACAGTTGTATGACCGAACCGTCGGTGTGTCCGTCGCTAAATGGAGGTGAGAGCTTAAGTGTTTGTATGACATTATGGACATGTATTCTTATTTTTACTTCCATTTTTCCTTTCTATTTGTAAACTTGTTTTCACAATGTGGAAAGAAAAGAAGGTAGATTATGAGCTGTAACAGCGGTTTTTAACTGCAAAAATCCAACAGGGTAGTCCCCAATTTCACTCTCTTTAAGGCCCATATTTTCTATTATCTCTCTCTCTCTCTCTACGTTGTGGAATTTTTTCTGTCTCTTTCTTTTCTTCCATTTTTCAGAGCGAGAAAAATGGGCAGAGCAACTAGGTGGTTAAAGAGCTTGTTTGGGATAAAGAAAGATAAAGACCAAACAGAGAATCCAAATTCCGGGGACCGGAAAGACAAGAAACGCAGGAACTTTGGTCACTCAGGTAGAGGCTCAACCGGGCTGACTCAAAATCCTGCTACCATACCACCCAACATAACACCGGCGGAGGCTTCACGGCTAAGATCTAACTACTTCAGCGAGTCGGAAAATGAGCAAAGCAAGCATGCAATTGCGGTGGCTGCCGCCACTGCAGCAGCTGCAGATGCAGCCGTCGCCGCCGCACAGGCGGCGGCGGTAGTTGTCCGCCTTACTAGTCAAGGCCGGGGAAACATGTTCTCCGGCAGCCGGGAGAGGTGGGCCGCACTCAAAATTCAAACACTCTTCCGTGGATACTTGGTAAATAAATAAATAAATATTTTTTGTGCACTCACATTATTATTTAATCATTATGTACTTTTTGTGCACTTTCATCGTCAATTTTTTTAGATTTGTTTATGTTTTCAAAAAATTATATTTTAATTTTTGAAATGAAATGCTAACCTAACAGTCCAGAAAAGCTCTAAGGGCATTGAAAGGATTAGTGAAGCTACAGGCACTTGTTCGAGGCTTTTTGGTCCGCAAACAAGCCACTGCTACACTAGTTAGTATGCAAGCTCTAATAAGAGCACAAGCCACTGTTCGTGCCCAAAAATCTCGTGCCTTACTCAAGAACGACAATGACAAATTTCAGTCCCTATTTCGAGCCCGAAAATCCATTAATGTAAGTCTCTATTTCAAATTCATGTTCGTGATGTTTATGTTTCTTTTTTTTCTACTCTACTTTTTATATAGCCATAGCCATAGGTGGGATTTGTTTGATATAAACTCTTTAATATACAATCTAAACGCTGTGTAAACATGATAATAATGTAACACAATTTTTGCAGGAAAGATGTGATGAAACAAGGAGTGAACACACAACATCAATTCATAGCAGGAGACTTTCAGGATCATTTGATACTGCAATTGATGAAAGCCCAAAGATTGTGGAGGTAGACACAGGAAGGCCTAAATCAAGATCCAGAAGAAGCAGCACATGGGTGTCAGATTCAACTGAAGACCCATATGGCCAAACACTCTCCTCCCCACTCCCAAGTCGGGTTCCGGCAGGGATATCGATACCCGATTGCCGGAATTGTCAGGACTCCGATTGGGGCCTCACCGGAGACGAATGCCGGTTCTCCACAGCACAAAGCACTCCCCGGTTTGCCAATTCCATTGGGTCTAATGCACCTCTTACTCCGGCTAAGAGTGTTTGTTTGGATAGTCTTTTCCGGCCGAATACGAATTCCCCGAGTTATATGGCGAGCACACAGTCATATAAGGCTAAATTGAGGTCTCATAGTGCCCCAAAGCAGAGGCCTGAGCCAGGGCCAAAGAAGAAGCTTTCACTTCATGAAATGATGGAGTCGAGAAATAGTTTAAGTGGGGTTAAAATGCAAAGGTCGTGCTCTCAAGTTCAAGAAGTGATCAGTTTCAAGAATGCTGTGATGGGTAATTTTAACAAGTCTTCAGATTTTGGTAGAGATTGTTACGTGGAGGGTAAATGGTAAAAAGATTGAAGAAGGGACAGAGTATGGGAGGGTGGAACTAATGGTTGGAAATTGGCAACAAAAGATGGTCATGGTGATAGATGAGAGTAGAAAAATGTGTGTATAAAGGTGGTGGTATAGGCAAGATGTGATTTAGGTTATGGAAGTATTGTAATCTTGCATATTGATTGATCTTAAAAGTGGGGAGTTTGCATGATCATTTCATCTTTTTATATAAATCATTTGATTGATTACTTTCATACTCCTTTTGGTCTCAGGGTCATCCAGAAAATCTTAATTTTGGTCTTGCATGGTTTTAAATCATGATATTCAAATGGAGTTTATATAGTTGGAGTAATATATATATATATATATATATATATATATATATATATATATATATATATATATATATATACATATTACCATGGATTCAAATTAGAATAGTATTTTCATAATCACTCTTTGTCCTTGAACTGAAAAGTTTTTGGTTTCTCCTCCAGCTAAACTGGCGAGTAGTTAGTTTCAGTCCATAATGTTTGTTTTTATGCTATTTTTGTCAGATATTGTGGCATAAGGTTGGTTTGGCAGGGAAGGAGGATATGCATGTATTATTGATAGTTTTTGTTTTGGTGCAAAATCGTCCTTCTTCTTGTTTAACTAAATGAGTGACCTCAAGGGCTCTCTCTCTTGTGGGTTGTGGCCCCCATTTCTGTTGCAGGCTAAGGCTTGTTTCAAAATTTTCTTCACTATTTTGGTGGGATAAAGAAATTTATTATTAGTAATGTTCTTCACCTAGTCGTAAACAAACAAGGGTGGGTATTAAATTGTGTTTCAAACGAATAATTATTTTTAAAAATCCAGTTGATATATTTTTAATTTTGAAATTTAGATAATTTATTAAAATTTAAAAATAACAAGTCTTGTGATTTTTAGATAATTTATAATATTCATTATTGTATTAATTAATATTAAAATAATTCATGTCAATTTTGAATTTTAAAATGTCTTAATTTGACTTTAAAAAAAAATAATAACAATCTTATATTTTTGAATAGAAAGAGTATTATTCTATTCTATCGTCAATCACAAATGATGAAATCAAGAGTATCTTAAAGGTCTTAAAATATCATTAAAATATTCAATACCACCTGACTCATTTAAAATCAAAAATTTGAGACTAGCATTATCCTAAAATCAACTAATGTATCAATGAGACATTAATATTTAGAATATCAAATTTGAACTCTTAAAATTATTTTTATTTTCCTTGTTTGCTCTCTATATCTATTTCAATACTCACAATGTTTTCTAAACATAGAGAATTACTATTTTTATTTTCATATGAATATTTTTGTATGGACACTAAATGAATTTATTTTCTTTATAATAAAAATATCACTTTCTTTCGTTTGTACGATGATGATATGAAGCATCATTATATATGTCCCACGTAACGTGTTGAATTTTTATTTTATTTCTAGTATGCTTTTGAGTTGTTGTACCAAAAAAGTTGAGATTTCTTGGCCCCTCCATTAGGGGTGGGCAAAATTTTCGGTTTTTTCGGTTTTTGGATGAACCGGACCGGTCCGAACCGACCGGTTCGGTATAAATATAAACCGGTCCGGTTCGGTATAAAAAAACCGGTATATACCGGTTTTTCGGTACCGGTTTCGGTCCGCCACTTTTATGGTTCGGTATATACCGAACCGAACCGGTATATACCGGTTTTCTATTTTTTATTATTATTAATAATTTATTAATAATAATAATAATAAAATATTGATTATAATAATAATAATATTAATAAAAATAATAATAATAATAATAAAAATAATAAAATATTAATAAAAATAATAAAATAATAGTAAAAATAATAAAATAATAATAAAAATAATAATTATATTAATTTTCGGTAAAAACCGGTACCGAACCGGTACCGAACCGGTACCGCCGGTTCGGTAAACCGGTCCAACCGGTACCGGTATCGGTATCTAATTTAGACTGAATTCGGTAACCGGTTCGGTCCGGTTCGGACCGGTTCGGTCCGGTTAATTACCGGTGCCCACCCCTACCCTCCATTGAAATTGGCTGGCTACCTTTCTAACTCACAAGTCAAATACTTACTAGCAACAACACTGAACTGATAAAATTGAGTAATTAAAATTTAAATAGTTAGTATATTTTAATAAATTATATTATTTAATTGAATATCATCTGAATTTAAAAAATTATTTGATAATTAAAAAATATAAAACATTCAAATGACTTTTAAATTTAAAAATATCTCAAACTAACCTTTAAAATTTGAAATTGAGAGAGAACAATTATTATTATTATTATTATTATTAAAAACCCTAGGCTTGTCGCTGACAAATAGAAAGTGTGAATTTTTTATTTATTTATAAAGATTGGGAACATGATTATAATTACAACTTCATCCATTCTGAGCCATCAATGAAGCCAAGTGAAATAAAAGGCTTGGCATCCTCATCACTAAGTTCTCTGGACCATGACACTCTTCCTGCAAAAATGGCACCTGGTCCAGTGCACTTGTATTGCCCATAAAACACAGTCCTGAAATATTCAAATTTGTTTTTATACTTGCAAAATTAACTAAGGCTGAAGAAATATAATTGGATTGGATTGGATGTAAACACTTAGTTAATAAATTAACATTATAGATTAGGAATGTGATACTACTATTACTATTACTATATATTATATATGTCATGAAAAATGAATAATTTAAGGTGGGTCGTAGTGTCATTAAATTATTATACTCCATTAAGCTAGATTGATTAGGTTGTTAGGACATAAAGTCCATGTCCATATAAGTGTAGATGCGTAATGTCTAAATACACGGATATAGTATTTGATTGCATCTAAACAGTCTATCTTTTAATGCATCTTAACAACCCACATATTTGTATTAAGAGTTTAGACTCATTTCAGAGTATCTCTTGATACAAAGATGTGGGCGGTTAAGCTGAATTAAGAGGTAAAATGTTTAAGAATAAAATAGTCTTTGAATAAATGAAAGGGAGATATGAGAGAGTTTGCTTACAATTCTCGGTTAGGATCACCCCAATTATACCAGCCTTTAGGGATGATAATGGCGTCCATATAAGTGTAGGCAAATACTACTCTAGAGAAGGGCCCCCAAGCTCTCCCAAGGTACAGAGCTCCTGACCCAGTGACCTTACATCTTAGAAATGAGAACCCAGTGTCTTCCAAGAGGCTGTTCCTCCCTTGAGCCGTAAGGGCCCCGGTAAATGCTGCAATTGCATGCACGTGACATTCCTGTATGTATATATATATGTATGTATGTATGTATGGTCCAAATGGTAATAACATATATATGTGCATCATTATTCTTTTGATTTCTTGAGAGAGAAATTAAGAGCTGGCAAATTAAAATCAAACCTCAAATAAAGAGAGGCCATTGCCAAAGATGAAGTCTACAGAGCCTTCAATGTAGCAGTCTTTGTAATAATGCCTCCCCAAATGATCATAGAGTGTGTCCTGTGCCCCCAAGAATCTACAACCTATAAATGCTGCCGTATCTGCTGATATTCTAAATGCCACCGCTTGTTTTCCAATTGCTCCTGCTTCTGGAACTGGTGTTGTGTTCTGCATCACAACAAACATTATTAATTAGCTTCAACTTTCTCACTTTTTAGAACTTCAACTCTAATGTAAGACGTTAATGTCTTTAAATTTTTATAAAGTAAACCTTGTGGCCACCTACGACCAATAATATTTGATCCGAATGATAGTATTTTGAGTAATTTTACTTCCAATTATCTTTAGAAACAAGGAAAAAATATCAAACATATTTAATTACCTTTATTTTGAGTTACGTGACTTATTCCGGCATTGACTTGAAGGTTTAAAGTGTATTTAAGCCTATTATATTACATATATGGAGTGTGATTCACAGTAAACATTAGATGCTAACCAACTTTAATATCACCCTACCGAAAGGTATTTGAATTACCATCCACTAATCTCACCCAAAAGTGTAGTGCAAAATACCTTCTGGTGTCTTACTCGTGGAAGCTCGCTAGCTATAGATCACTCTCCTGTATTTGTGTGTGTGTAGGTTTATGGTACCTGGAATGTAATGTTCTTGGCAATGAAATATGGGGAATTGACAGCAAAAGTAGCAGAAGCAAAGGTTCCAATTGGCTGCCCTTTTGGCCCAAGTGTTTGAGCTGTATCTCCCCATTGCACAATTGTTTTATCCGCTCCTTCCCCTTCTATTGTTATGAATGATTTTAGTGGAGGAATATTAACCTTTTCTCTGGGGGGGAATCAAAACTCACATTATGAATCACCAGCAATTTCAAAGAAAACAGAGGAAAAAAGATGTTCATAAAAGGACAATCCGTATTATATGCTTTCTTGTGAAAACTGAGCAGATCAATTACGTATATTCAAGTTAAAACTTACTTGTAAACTCCTGCATGAACATTGATCAAAACTCTCACAAAATTAATAAAGGGGAGAGAATCAATAGCTTCTTGAATGGACGTAAAGTCTCCGATGTTGGGATTTTTATCAACAGTAAGAGTATATGAAGGGAAGAGCTTATTCTTTGCTGTAGAAAAAACAGAGTGTTTAAGGGCACCAACAAACTTGACCCACTTGATGAATTGTTGTTCCGAGTATTGGGTTTGTGTCATATTTGCTGTTAATTGCTTCCCACCCGAACTTCTCTTTGGTCTAATTCCCTTGGTGTGGCATACTACTACATGGCTTACATTCAGAACAAGAACAAGAATTATAATACAGAATGTGTGTCTAAAATTAGCCATGAATGAATGTTACAGAATGAGAAACGGTGTGGAGTTTTTGAAGTGAATTAGAAACAGGGTTATGTATACAATTATATATGAGTTTTAAAGTGCATGGAGTAGGTGGAAAGTGGTGGAGAATTAGAGAGAATAATAACATGGAGCAAGAGGTCATGGGCGTTTCTCTCTCTACTGAAATCAATCAATCAATCACAGGCAAAACAATCTAGGCCACATAGATAGCTTCCGAAGAATAGACTTTTTGGTTATAAAAGGAGATTGTTTTTTTAAATAATTTGTGAGTTTCTGTGCGTTTTTGTGTGAAGGTGAATATATTCCAATTACAAACTATGAGAGAGCCACTAGTTGTTAAGGTTGAAGAGCCTAAAGTTTATAAATACTCCACATCAAAGTCTCATACCATCGATGTCGCAGACTGACTTTGCTTTAGACGAATCTAGCCCAGGACGAACACTGTAATACCGATGTCATCACCCTCGCTGCACGATTACAACCGGGAGGTAGTGAACGACTTTGATACCAATTGTTACAAACTATGGAAGAGTCACACCTTAAAACCTTTATGAGATTAAATGAGCAAGATCTTCCATTTATGTAGATTTTAAATTAATCACAAGTGACTGGTCTAATTGAAGCTAAATTAAAAAAATCATTTGCACAAATTGCAACAAATAAATAAGGTTTCAGCTAAGTTCCGGAATTAGGGTTGATAGTACATTTGTCATTCAATAAAAGAAATAGTTAAATTTTGACATGAAAACCAATTCGAAGGGGTTATAAATTGAGTTGCCAAAACCCCGTAGCATAAAAGATCACTGGGGACTTGAACAATATACTAGGCCAATCAAGGTAAAGAGATAAAAAGGAAAATGAGAATAAAACACACCTAGTCTTCAGGAAAAAAAGTAGCAAAAAACAGTTGCACCGAATCAGAGTGGTTATGAAAGAAAGAATAACAAATTGTTAAATAAAAGCTTACAAACCAAAAGGTTAAGAAAAAGAAACTAGAAGACATCCTCCCACTGCAACTAAACAAGATAAATCCTGAATACAACAAGCATCGTCCAAAAAGATATTATAATCAATGTTCTTCCAGCAACTAAAAGTTTTTGCTGAAAATCCAAACTGCCGATGGACTAAAAAATAGTTAAGAACAAAAGAATAAGATTGAATTGATTGAACCAGGCTAAGAAATATAGTTTGTATTTAACAACTTACAAAAATTCATATATATACCACAGTGCAAAGAGAGTAACAAATATTAATGTAATCTATAAAAATAAAGAAAGAAATAGCATGACTGTGAGCCTTTAAAAAGATGCTTTAGCATCACAACTTTAGCGGTTTGTCCCACACATCTTGGCATTTGGTGTCTGGAGGCTTCAACACAAAAATAATAAATATAGAATCATGGCATACAAATAGGATTAGCATTTTGCAAGTAAATTATATATATATATATAGAGAGAGAGGGTATCATTCTTTCTTGAAGGGCATTTAATTAAACAAAGTTAAAAGAGGGACAAACAGAAAAGGGTGAACTTGCAATTTGATCCAACTATGAAAAAGTCGGTCAGTCCATAAACCACTTGCCCCAACAACTTCCCCGACTCGACTCCTAAACTTATTCAAGTCTATGTTGTACTGTTGTAGAGCAATTATAACGCTTATGCGGTTTCTGGTAATAGGATAATGATAACACTTTCTAATAAAATTATATGGAACACTATATAAACGTATCTTCAGTAATAATTTGAGTATATCTACTTTTCATTTTATATCATACCAAAAAAGCAAACGAGGATAAATAATCAAAGGTAGGATATCCAACGAGTGTTTGATCCACTAAGGTCTAAAATAGAACTAGTGACACTATGGTGAGTCCACTAAGGTCTAAACTAGAACTAATGACACTATGGTGAGTGGTGACATATATGTTGATACTGGAATACTTATTTATTGAAGAGCTACTTTGGCTATAAATAGCCTTACAAAATAAACAAACACATCCCACGTTCTCAACTAGAAACGTGTACAAAGAACAATTCAAACACTAACAACATTATCCTAAATAATAGGACACTTATTAACAGAAAGATAAATCTTAACCATAACATTCCCTCCCTTAAACTAGATTGCCTAAGCAACTAGTTTACTGCAGGTGCTTCACAAACTCCCAGCAGGCTTCTCATCTTCTGAAACAAGTTTAATTTAAGTGGTTTAGTTAGTACATCAGCTACCTGTTCATGTGTTCCACAATGGATCAGCTGCACCGCTCCTTCTTTAGCCAAATCTCTTAGGAAGTGAAAACGCACATCAATATGCTTGCTCCTGCCGTGCATCACCGGATTTTTGGACAGTTTTATTGCCGAACTATTATCACAGAGAATGGTGATACATTCATCTCCTTCATAGCCAAGTTTCTTTAAAATCCTCTTCATCCAAATAGCCTGACATGCACAGGCTGCAGCAGCAACAAATTCAGCTTCGGTTGTCGACAGTGTGACAATTGGTTGCTTTTTTGAAGACCAAGCTATTGCTCCCGAACTCAAAATGAATGCATAACCAGAGGTGCTTTTTGTGTCTTCCAAAGAACCTGCATAATCACTATCCGTGAATGTAGTTAACTCCTTGTTCCCTCCCTTCCTATAAAAGATCCCAAAATTTGTTGTCCCTTGCAGATATCGTAATATCCTTTTAGCTGCCATGAGATGAAGCTCAGTTGGATGTGACATATACCGACATATCAAACTGACTGCAAACATTATATCTGGCCTTGTGGCTGTTAAATACATCAATGAACCCACCATCTGCTTGTAAAAGGTGCTATCAACCTCCACTCCATTCTCATCTCTAAATATTCTGAACCCCGGAATGATTGGATTTTGGACTGCATTATTGCCTTCCATCCCAAACCTCTTCAGTACCTCCATCGCATATTTCCTCTAACTTATGAAAATCCCCTCACTGAGCTGCATTATTTCAATTCCGAGAAAAAACCTCATCTTTCCTAGGTCAGACATGTCGAATTCCTTCATCATTGAATCCTTGAACTGACTGAACATATTCTCATCATTTCCTGTATAAATCAAATCATCAACATACAAACTTACAATCAAACGGTTAACTTCCTTGCTGGTTTTGATGAAGAGAGTTTGCTCACTGTCACACCTTTCAAAGCCTTCTTTCATAAAATAAGACTCAATCCGACTAAACCAAGCACGTGGTGCTTGCTTCAGCCCATATAGTGCTTTCTTGAGTTTGTAAATTTTGTGAGCTTCATTCTTCACTTCATACCCTTTTGGTTGTTCCACGAAAACATCCTCATCAACTCTCCATGGAGAAAAGCTGACTTGACATCAAGTTGAAAGATACTCCATCATCTCTGTGCTGAAAGTGCAAGAATCATTCGGACTGTATCCATTCGAGCCACTGGTGCGAATACTTCCTCAAAATCTACCCCGTACTCTTGAGAATAACCCTTCGCAACTAATCGAGCTTTGTATTTCTCAACTTTTCCATGCTCGTTTAGTTTCATTTTATATACCCACTTGACTCCAATTTTCTTTGCTCCCTCTAGTAATTTAGTGAGAAACCATGTCTCATTTTTCTCGATAGATCTCATCTCCGAGTCCATAGCTTGTCTCCATTTGTCACACTCTACTGCCTCCTCATAACAAATTGGATCTGCACTGGCAAATAGAGTCATATTCATATTAATATCTTCATCAGAAAAGCCTTCACCAGTTCCGTAATCCCTCATCCACACCGGAGCTCTCCTGTTTCTCTTTTCCCTTGAGTTTGAGAGATCTAGAGAACCTTCTGTGTTCTCAGGACTTGATGTTGCTCCATTATCTTTTTCAGCTTCGACTTCACCTTCACTTTCAGCATTACTCAAGTTATCGTGTTCTTCTCCATCTCCCCATTCTAAATTCAGCAAGACTTTTTCTTCATAATTTTTGTCCCATTGCCATTTCTTGTCTTCCTCAAACACAACATCACGACTAATTACAACCCTTTTAGAGACTAGATCATATAGCCTGTACCATTTTGATTCCTCACTTACTCCCAAAAGAACACAACTGAAGCTCTTGTCCTCAAGCTTAGTCCTTTTAGCATCGGGAATGTGAACATGTGCAACACTTCCAAAAACCTTAAAATGTTCCACCGATGGTTTGACTCCACTCCAGGCTTCCTCTGGAGTAGCATCCTTCACTGACAGTGTAGGACACCGATTCAATACATAGATTGCCCAATTCACCGCCTCAGGCCAAAAGGTTTTCGGGATACCTTTCTCGGATAACATACACCTCACCATATTCATCACCGTTCGATTCTTCCTTTCAGTGACACCGTTTTGCTGCGGTGTATAGGCAGTAGTTAACTGTTTTTTTATCCCACTTCTTGTGCAATACTTATTAAATTCACTTGATGTGAACTCCCCACCACGATCTGTTCTCAAGCACTTGATAACCAAACCAATTTCTTTCTCTACACGATTCTTAAAGAACTTGAAAGAAGCAAATGCATCTGATTTCTCAACTAGAAAATTCACCCATGCTTTTCTACTGAAATCATCTATAAAGCAAATCAAATACCTTTTGTGGCTGTTGGAGGTGGGGCTAATCGGACCACATATATCAGCATGAACAAGGTCCAACTTCTGAGATGCTCTCCATTTGCTTCTCTTGGGAATGGGATCACGATGTTGCTTGCCCTTCAAACAATCGGTGCATACAGTACTAGAGTCAAGAAGCTTGGGCAGGCATCTCACCATTTTCTTGAGTTGCAAGGTTTTGAGACCTTTGTGACTGAGATGACCGAATCTACAGTGCCAAAGGTATGATAGGTCTTGAGTTGTTGTTTGAAGACAAACTTCTTTTGTTGGTTGTGCTTTAGCAGGCTGGGAATTAGCTAACAGGATAAACATCCTATTAGCAGTCGTGTCGGTTTGGATGATCAGACCTGTTGTTGGATGATAAATCCGACACTTTTCTGACTGAATCAAAATTGCTAGCCCTTTCTCCTGCAACTGCCCTATACTTAAGAGATTATTCTGCAGCTCCGACACATAAAACACATCAGTTATGATATGGTTAAGGCCATCTAAACACAGTCTCACATTTCCTTTCCCAACGACACTCATCTTCATGTTGTTTTCCAACTTTACCATTTGATTAAACTCTTCATTCAGTTCATAAAACAGGGCTCGATCACCACACATATGGTTGCTGCAGCCTGAATCAAGGAACCATGCATCTCAACGTAGGCCATAAGAAGCATCTCTTCAGTTTCATCTAACTCAGCGTAATTGACTTGTTTATCCCAAAGTGGACACTCATATTCACTCATATGAGAGCCTTGTTAAAAGATCGACGACCCCTTCCTCTGTCTCTTCCTCCTCTAAAGTCAGCTCTTCCACGTCCTCTGCCACTGTTTCTCTCTTCATATGTCACTTGAGTGCCTGCTCTTCACTAACCTGCTTGCGAAACTTTTGTTCGTGTACACTCGTTCATCGATGTCCTTAGATTCCTCGATTGAGCAGATTATATAGTTAAATCTCTCAGTTAAAGACCTAAGTATCTTCTCTACCACATCCTTCAACAGCTCTCCATGTGCACGCATTTTGTTAGCTACCGACATAACCCTAGAAAAATAATCATTGACAGATTCACCTGATTTCATTTCTAGGGTTTCGAAATCCCTTCTCAAAGCTTGCAGGATCGATTTCTTCACTTGAGTGTTTCCTTCATATTTTTTCTTCATCGAATCCCATATTTGCTTTGACGTATCCTTGTTCAAGATTGTCTCAAGGATAGTCTTGTCAATGGCCTGGAACAAGTAATTTTTCGCCTTGAGGTCTTTGAGCTTCATCTCTTCGAGTCCCTTTTTCTGTGCATCGATTAAAACCGCACTGGCTTCCGACTATGCAATTCCAGTCTCCACAAGTCCCCAATACTCCTTGGAATTGAGGAAATTCTCCATCAACATGCTCCAATGATCATAGTGACCATTAAAACGTGGGATGGAAGGCTGGATGAAATTCCCTTTCTCATCACTCGCCATCTCTCTCTCTTTTCTCTTCTCTTGATGCAAATAAAAATACTGCAACTTTCTTTTGTAAGCTCTGATACCAGTTTGTTGATACTAGAATACTTATTTATTGAAGAGCTACTTTGGCTATAAATAGCCTTACAAAATAAACAAACACAACCCACGTTCTCAACTAGAAACGTGTACAAAGAACAACAACCCATGTTCTCAACTACAAACGCGTACAATGAACAATTCAAATACTAACAACATTATCCTAAATAATAGGATACTTATTAACAGAAAGATAAATCTTAACCATAACAATATACTGCCAACATTCATAATTGGGAACAACCCAAATAAAAAGGTATACATAATAGCATTGATTATATGGAGTCATCAGCACATAATTCTAAACCTTCTTAACAGTATTTTTAACTCTCGCTCTCTTTACTTTCTCCAAAAACCCACTTCAGAAAGAGCTCCCAAAGAAGCATTCAACAAGTTAAAACATCGAGTATATTTGTCAACACAAAAAAATACCAAATAATTCTATGATGGAGAAGCAATCATAAGGTCCTCTTTACAGGGTATAACCAGCACCTGGAATTGTAAATCTAAGTTTGACTAGAAAACTATTATTGTTGGTGCCTATTTATGCAAATATGGCTGAGAAGATGTGTTTACCAGGAAAACAAATTATAAACACAATTGAAAATGTTAAGTTATAATCGAACAATGAACACAGAATCACAGATACAATAATAGAATATATATATATATATATATAGAGTCCGGATCCAGTCCGGGATCCCGGACTCTACTAAAATACGGACCATTTTTTTTTTTTTTTTTTTTTGCTTTTTTTTTTTTGAAACAACAAAAAAAAAAAAAAAAAAAATTTATGGAATTGAAATTTTTCCAAAATAAAGTGTTTTGGGCGTGATTTGGATGCCTATAACGAAATATGTCTGTACAGTCTGGGCAGACTGTACATACATTGGTTGGGGTAGGTGTTAAAAACACACCCAAAACACTTTATTTTGGAAAAATTTCAGTTCCATAATTTTTTTTTTTTTTTTTTTAGTTGTTCTACCAAAAAAAAAAAAAAAAAAAGACAAAAAATCAGGTCCGGATTTTCTCCCCGTCCGGGAGTCCGGACCTGATCCTTTGTCTATATATATATATATATATATATATGCATTCTCTAAACTGACGAATTTGTAATCAAATTGAATAAGAAAACCCAGTACCAACAGAAAATCACACATCTATATAAATGGCACAAACTATCAGTTCACAAATTGTATTCTCATTCTAGAATAACACATTAAAGGGTTTTTACTTACTTGATCTTGACGTAGGCAGTATATGGAGTAGGGTTTCATACCTCTGCAATTCACAAGCTTGATCAATTACTGGTACAAGCTACTCAATAGGTATCATGACAAAATTACTAATAATCTGTCACTATTCAACATAAACAGTAACCAGTATTTGCAGTAACAAGTGGAGTAGTAAATGCAGTAAATACTAAGAAACAGTAAAAGAAACAGTAACATTGTTAAGAAAAACAAACAATGTCTGATGTCACCATCTTAACCATATCAGTCGAGGTAGTGGCAACAGAATATAATGCCTGTAGAATTGATGGCGGAGTTTATTGTAAGAACTTTATGTCAGTTTTTAAAATTTTATTCTCACAAATCACAACATAAATCAACAAATATAAGCTTTATTTGCACATTTAGGATATATACCATCGATGGTTCCTAATTTCAAATAAAAACAACAATAGAAAGTTGTGCATCAACTCTGCAACATGATCCAAATGTGTAATTCCACAGAATTTTCCCAAAATTATGAAACACTGGGACAAATATCAATAAGACAATAACTCAGGAATACAACCAATTAGAAGAACAAATTCAACAGGACAATCTTTACAGGCATAGGTCAACTAATGATCTCCGAAAGGGAAGCTTTAACAATGATAATAAACTGCTAAAATTCAGCGGGTAATAAGTGGCTGCTATATAAATGATATAGGGAACTCAAATACATGGTTCGATACAAAAGAACCTCTACCACAAAAATTTGACATATGGCCTGCTTATTGAGACCTGTCCTTCAGGTCACATGAGCCACTGATGCATGACAAAGATTTTCAACTTAGAAGTTTTCATCAACCCAACAATAGTTCAAACTGCAAAGACCTTTATAATGAAGAACTCAAGGTCCTTTTTACCAAAAATGGTATTGCCACCAACTACCATGATATCATTAAAAAAACTTCCCTGCTCACCAAATTTTCTTAAACAAGCAAAGGAAATAAGTAACTTTTCTTGTAAGTTTAACAATGAATAAAGTCAACTCCTGCACCAACTTCTGTTACAAGATATTCACCTGTACCAGTTCATATACAAATAAACAAGACTCAACTTTTACCAACACCCAAGCATCACGTGTTACAACTTACAAAGGAGGCAGGCTTATTGATCATTGCAGTGTAGGTATAAATTAAAGGTTGAGATTTCAACGATGATTCCTATCCTTTCTGGTCCCAAAATGCTTACATGCTATACAAATCAAGCAAGAGTGTATCAGGAATTTAGAAGCAGTTGCACTGATTCAAAAAGAAGGGGGGAAAAACTAAATCAAAAGAAGCTATCTTCTCTTTCAAATATATAATGTACAGTTTCAACTATCACTAGCCCTAATATATACAATATCAATGGTATGCTTACACCTTTACTTCCAAACCTTGATGGCCCCATCTCTACTGCTTGATATCAAAAGTCTATGGTTCAATTTGACAGAAGCCAAAGAGAGGATAGAGTCGCGGTGACAACCTGCAGAATCAGAAGCAGCAGCTGTGAGAACTGCCTTTCCACTCAACCTGGTTGCTAGAGGTCGTCTCTTTGCCTCCTGTTTGCAAACAGAGAGACTCAAATTGTAGTCTTATAAAAACCACTAACATAGACTCGCATAGATATGTGATAAGACTTGAGGTAAATAAAAATTAATAAAAACATAATCTAAAGTTAATAACAAAACATCACAAACAGGAATAACAGAGAAATTACATGGAATTTAAAGAAAGCAAGAAGTGAAAAAAGTTAATAAACGTAGTCGATGATTCACTTAAGTTTAAAGTTCATGAAAATATAAGGTAAAGATGGAATTCTACGAGGAGACAAATATTTTGAAAAGATATTTTAATTAGTCCGAGTACAGAGCATTGAAGTTCCGGTTTTATTTGAATAAAATCTTGAACTTTGAGCATGTTTTCCCTCATGGAACACACCTCAATCCTCCAACAAGTAACCCAAGAAAAGCAAAACAAATTATTAGACTAGCTACACTTCTCAGATCAAATTTGAAGCTTTGGAGTTTGGACTGTGCAATTGTGCATCCACCCAATTTAACTTTCCAAACACGTGCTACATATTTCTTACACTCCACCAACAGAAGAAAGAGTATTAACAACAGATTTTTCTTATAATATTTAACATACCTGCACAACTTGCACCCCAAAACTAGATTTTGTTTCGTAGAAATCATCATTTCCAACTCCATTTACAGATGGCCCACAAATGCAATAGCTTCGGTCTGGGCTGCAGTATTGAAGAATAAGACCAATTAGACACAAGAATATTGGTTAATCATATGAACAAATTGGAGAACAATCACAAACCTGTAATGGTCCCATCGACGTATCTTCAAGTCAGTACCACCTGTTAACAAATCTCCTCCTGGTAATGGGAGCAATGCACGGATGCCAGGAAAACGCGGAGAAGGTTCATTCAACTCATCTACTCTGTACTTGGGATTAGTATTCCTTCTTATATCTGCTTTAGAACTTGATTTACTGGAAGGTCTGGCCAAGGAGGTTTCACCATCACTGTTGTTATTCGCCACCCTCAAAATCTGCAGACAACATAACAATTAGGCAAAGAGAATGTCAGCTAGAGATTATAAAAAATGAATTAGTTTAGTAAAAGTAAAACTGCTCAACCCAGAAATTTTCAGTTTTGCCTATTCTCAAACATGCCAAGCAATATCAACGTCAAAAAATCTAAGCTTTCTTTAAAGAAAAACATATTGATCATTACCTTTAAGCCTTTAACCTAAAAAGTTACCCCCCCCCCCCTTCAATGCCATTAAACAGGAATTCTATACTGAAATAACCAAATAAAAATAGTCACGCACCTGGTGACAGCTCCCATTTTCTGCATTCCAAAGAGAGACTTCATTACAACCTGCTGCGACATATACAAGAGGCCTAGCTATAGTGGATACGGCGGAATTAAGGGGAGGATAAAAAAGACACATCTTCTCTACAGGGCAGGCAGGAGAATACTGCCATGAGTTGACAGGTATACAGAATCGCAGATCCCAAAGAGTAAGCACACCTCTTGAAGACCCAGAAACAAACCAATTCCCACAGGGTGACGTTATCAAAGAAGACACAAAACCCTCCTCCGGAATCACGTTATAAGTCCATGCATTCGTATTTGTTCTTGTGTCCCAGAGATGAACCCCACAATTTTGGGTGCTGTACAAAATCATTTTACTGGCACTGCCATCTGCAGAGTAATTTACCAGGTTGGTTATGCCACCTTCTCCAACACAATTCCTTTTTACATCAGCTATGCCCGAGTACTTCTCAACAACATTACCAAGCCCTCTGGAGATTTGATCGACAGAGAACATGTGTATCATGCCGTCAGAAGCTCCAACAATGACTTGAGCAGAACCCTGGAGCATTGCAGTGCACAGTGCTCGGCTTCCGTCTAGAGAATAAGTTAGCCTTGACCTAAATGAGATGTCCTTCTCCAACTTTCTAGAATCCCACACCTTAACAGTGGAATCATCCGATGCACTCACAAAAAAGCTGTGATCCTTTGAGATGGCAATGTCATTGACAGCAGAACGGTGCTCTTGGAGGTGTGCAACCAACACACCACGAGGTTTCCATCCTGAATCTGGAATTGTTTGTGCTTGTGCAAAGGAAGTAAGTCCTGCTACCTCAGTTGCAGCAGAGGTTTCCTCCACTGCAATAGAACTCGCTTTCATGGTGCCAGACACTCCCATATCTTGAAACTTTTTGTTGGTATAGCCTGCTTGATCTGTTTCCCTATCTTCTACCTCGTGTACCACTCTGTGAAGTTGCGGAGAACTATTACCAATGCTGATTGAACCTGAAACAAGCTTAGGCAATGGAACCGAACTAGCCAAACTAAAGGATTTATTTTCGGCATCCATCCAAGGCATGGATGAGGAACCAAAACCTAAAGAATTCAATGGTGATGAAGAATCAGAGGCTGCCGAAACATTTGCAGCTGTTCGTTTGTTGTCGTATTTAAAATGGTACAAAGGTATGCCTTCCGATGATTTATCAAAAATGAGGCTGTTCACACCATTCACCTGCGGAGACATGAAACCGGAGAACTGTAATTTCTCTGAGAATAGGGGATCACGCGTGTCGACTGTTCCAGAAGCATTACGCATAAAGCTCCCCATACCTCTTAACTTAGCCTCACCATCGTCTTCATTTATATCCAGGTTCTGCATTGCATTGCCAACAGATTTGCTAACCTGAAGATCATGTTGCCTGTCAGACCAGCGCTTTATTGAATCTAATTCTCCAGCTCCTCTTTGGTATATGTCTAGAGCTTCCCACTGTTTGGACTGTGGCGATGAACTATACCATATCTTTCTTTGTCTTTCTAACATATCAGAACTCCTGGAATTTTCTAAGACTTGATAAAATACTTGTCTCGAGACCGGAGGCTTTAGACATGAAAGAAGAACCTTCTCCGAAGCTAACGATGCTGGTTGTCTTCTAAGAAAAGGGCGTATGACTGGGACGAGGAAAACATACGAATCTACTGCACCTAAGCTCTCACTACTAGCTGCAATGAAGGCGACCACCGACCTCCTTACCCATTGACTGGGATAACATAATAATGGAAAAGCATGCTCTATCATTTCAAGAAGTATTCTTTTCCGCAGAAATCCACTTCTGCACAGGATGGCCAAGCAATCTAAAGCATTGACAATGACAGCCTCAGTTGCATCACCTAATGCCTGCTCAATATAAGGAAGAAGATATTCCTCAACACTTCTTTGGCCAACAAAGAAGCAGACATAAATGATCTGTCCGTAGAATACTGCCCTAAGCAGTTCATCTCGATCATTTAAAAAGGCAGGAAGGATTGGTAACAAGACGTCATTACTCTGTCTCTGTCCAAAGAACCAGCAGAGGTTGCCAATATCCAGCAAGAGTGCTCTCCTGATATTTGGAGTTTGCTTTGGACCCATTACCAGTTCTTGAATGACCTCAGCTATGGATTTTCTCAACTGTGAAAGCTGTGTATCTCTATTTTTGCTCCGCAATCGTCCAGATGCCTCGGAAGACGGAGCTAATGACTTCTGGCCTAAATTTGATTCATTAAGAACCCCTGCCTCACTTAAGCTTATTGAGTGAATCAAAAACCCATAAGCTGTTAATGCCAGCTTTGATATATTGCTAGAATAACATATCCTTACACTTTCCTCTGGATCATCAGGAAGCATTGAAAGCATTGGCAGGATATACTCTGGAAAAATTTTAGCATCACTGGGAGGGAAATCTCGAACTAAAGGCAAAATGTCACACAAAGTCTCCAATGCAGCAGAACGTACAATTGCGGCAGGATCAGAAAGCATTGCTATAACATATGGAAGGACACGCTGCAACCGATCTTCATCATCAATATATAAAGAACATGACTTCAGTAGGAGTACGGCGGTCCTCCTCATATGAGGCAACTTGACATTGCGAATGCAGGAACAGAGCAGTGAAGCAATCAGAACCATACCTTCACAGCTCATACTATCTTGAGGTAATGGTAAGAAAGGCATTCCAAAGGTATCTGACTGATTATCATAATCAGACATCAACGAGTTCAAATCATTCATTGTGATTTTTTTAAGGAAGGGATGGTGATTTCTCTTGAATATGATGGAAATAGTTTGGAGTACACTGCCAGGAGCCAGCATGCCACACTGTTCTTGGTTCTGAGAACATGCAGAACTGGAAACATCCTCCAGCATCGGCTTTGCACTCGAATAATGGTTATTTTGTTTTACATCCCTCAGAAGAGTACTGATATCTCCAGGAAGTTCAAATTGACCATTAATTGAACCCTTTTCCACTTCTTCTCTTTTTCTGAACGAGCTTGGAAAATCCACAATTTGTTTTGCCTCCATGTGGTTGGATTGAAAATCTTTTGGTAAGTCCAGATTCGCACCAGTCTCCTCACCTGCTTTATTGCTCATCATTTGTTTAAGTATCTCATGAAACGAGAGTTGGCATATTAGAACCTACATCAGAAATTAAGAGTAGATGAGCACTAATATACAAATCCAAAGAGTGCCAATGTAGAAGATTGAAACTATAAGAATTTCTTACCCTTGAATCAGAATTATGTGGATTCAACAATGAATAGAACTTGTGCAGAAACGGTGAGAAGTAGCATGGGAATACAACACCAGCATAGCTCTGCAAGTAGCTTTCAGCAGAACACCTAGAGTCTGGATCCAGCTGGATCATATGAAGAATCATTTTGCGTAGTCCTGAATCTGGGATCTGCTTTTTAAGACAGTTCATTTGATTATATGATAAACAAGAATGAACATTGACACAATAATTAAAAGTCATGAAGATTAATTTTAATGACGATCTATCATTTATTTTACTTTTCTGTTTTTGATATGAAATATTTGTAGATATATATACATGTGTGTGTGTGTGTGTGTGGTAAAGGGTGGCTGTGGTTGCACAGCTAGTTAGCTGTTGTTTCCAAATCGATGTAGTTTTGAATAATATCAAAAGTGTCTTTACTAAAATTGGTGAATTACATAATTGCCATTAACAAAATACCTAAAACTATATTGCTCTGGGATGCTGCCACAGCCAACTAGTTGCGGCAACCACAACCAAGCTATCCCCATACATATATGTCAAATTAAAAGTTTTTAAAAAATGAATAGCCAAATTTTTAGGTCTGAGCACTTGAGAATTGAGGTTACCTTCTCAAGATGTTGGCTAGGATAATATTGCCCTCTGCGATAAGAAAGTAGTTGGGACAGTTCAAACAGCGGCTGTCCCTCAAGGAAAAGCTCTGCAATAACACACCTAACACAGCCAAGAGATTAGTTTCACGCTTAGAGGATAGAAGAATGAAGAATCCAAATGCTTGCTATTATAAAATAATACAGATCAACATGTATCTAAGGATACATTAGGAAAAAAATCTTACATATATATATATATAGAGAGAGAGAGGAGAGGGGAAGACAATTTTCTCAACTTTTAATTACTGTAGAAACCAAATCTCAATTGATACATGTACAATTATTCATTTATGAAAAAAGGGATGTGAACTCCAGATCCAATGTTCTAAAGGCGCTAGGTGGGGGGCCGGGAGAGCCTAGCGCCTAGGGAGCTTAGGCAAGATTTTTGATTTTAAGCCAATTTTAATATTTTATCTTACATTTATCCAAACAAAACAATAATATAAAACAAAACAATCTATAATAAAGGCATTTGCTTAAAGTTCAAACACATATATTTAACGTATTAGTTTTATTCATAAACAAAATTGTTATTAAATAATAAAATTTAAAATTTCAAGAATTCAATTCAATATTAAAACTTAAGAAACTAAACATAAATTTAAGAATTATATTGAACTAAATATTACAAATGTATCATCATTTCTATAATTTGAAGTTGGTACAAGTTCAAAAAATTACAACTATAATAAAATTATCCATTTTGACTTATTCTTATTCACTTCTTGTTGTGGTTTGATATGCTACAACCTACATTATAAATATGGTAAATCATTAAAAAAATAAATATATCAAGATCTGGTTTGGATAGTTATTAAAAATTTTAACAAAAAACTCTCCGCCTAAGCCCGCCTAGTTTCGCAGAGGGATTTTTTGGTCTAGGCGGCCGCCTTTTAGAACACTGACTAGATCTCTTACTATTCATTGAATTCATTCATTGAAGGGGAACAAGCATATGGCTTGAACTGGATTAATTGGTTTTGGCAATAAAAGCAGGCTTCATCCTAATAAACTTGTCCCAATATATAGCAATTCCTTAACATATCAAGATCACAAGAGTGCTAAATGGAATGACTATTGATGGATAAATGGAGCACCCTTGCTTTCCACAGTATGATATATTTTAAGTACTAGTTGGAGGCAACTATGTAACTGGAGGCAGAAATCCATATAAGCCAACATATGGCAGCAGAAATGGTGGAGTGATGGAAGTGCTCATGTGTAAGAGAATATAATAGCCTAGTGGTAGACTACAAGCATTCATCATGCACAAGCCTTTTATTCAAGTTCCTTTGAATAGTATAAACTTTTTTAATAGTATTAATTAACCTGCATTGTCTTTTTTCTTCTCGTTGAATATCTATAGAAATTAGAGTTTTTTTTTTGGATAAGTAGATCTCACATATAACATATGGATGGTCAAATATTTTCACAAAGATATATATCTTTTTTTCCAGAACCATAGTCAAAAATTTATTGGCAATGTAAATTAACAGCCAATTTTATATTTTCTGTACAAGAAACTAGAAAGTGATTCAGAACTCAAAAGCCAGAAAATGCTCACCCTGCAGCGAAAATGTCCATGGATGGCCTCAAAGGTGCATCTTGTGCAATTTGCATCTCACCTCCATGCTCATAAAATCTCTGAAAGTAATTGAAAGTTATTTAAATTATACTGGTCTTTTTAGTTTTAAAAGAAAAATAAACCAAATTTTACGAATGCTGGTTACAGATGAAAGAAAAAGTATGTACAATTGGTACAAGTGATTTTTAATTTCTATGTGACTAATATAGTACTAAGGGATTTTTAGTTTCTAGGTAATGTGACTACAGTTGTAATACCCGAAAAATAATAATAATGTTGAATAATAATTAAAATAATAAAATCACCTTGTTTTAAAACATATTTTGGATGTCATTTATTTTGGGTCAAAATAATCATTTAATTTTGTGGGCTAGGTAATAATAAGTGATGGGTAAATTAAATAGGTAAAATTGGGCTTTAAATTAAGTGGGTCAAATTAATAATTGTGTAATTTTAAAATCCTATTAAAATTTGGAGAGTTAATAAATATATTATAATAAAAAAAAAAATATGTTTTAAGAAAAAAAAAAAAATACTAAACCTAATCTTATTTTTATTATACAATCTGAGAAAGAAAAGGAGAAGTCAGCCGCCCCTTATTGTATTCGTGAAAATAATCAGACGAAAAAAAAAAAAAAGAGAAGCATCAGCCATCAGGTCTTCACAGGTATGATTTTCGTTATTATATATATATATATAGGTAGGAGGATTATATATATATATATATATATATATATTTCGTGTTTATATATGTATGTTTGGTTGCCTGCAGCACTGCTGCAGGCGTGCGTTAATTATATATATATATATATATATATATATTATAATAAATATTTAACCATAAAATTTATAAATCAGAATTGGTAAATATAATTGTAGTTATGTATATTAATTTAAACTTGTTAATCTTGTTGATAAAATTATAAAATTTACTTGATAAAATTCAACAATATTATGTTGTTAATGGATAAATTTGTAATAAATTTTATTTTATTTTATTAGATCGGATTGAAGGAGATTAGCATAATCATATTTAAATTTTGGGTATTACATTGCTTAATCCAGGTACGGATTTCCGTACTTTTTCAGCGAGACTCATTTGTTTTTAATTTGTTCGTTCCGTTATTTATTTCGAAATTTAGTATTGTCTCTCATAATTATTTCTTGTCAATTTATTTTGAATAGCTTGTTTTGGCGTTATATTAGAACTCCCATTTGTACTCTTTAGACTAGTGTATCATGTCTATTAATTTATTTTGATATTTAAAGTGATGTACATGTTAGTATATTTTAGAGACTTGTGTTGACGATTCGTTCGATTTAACATGTACATGTTAGACCCCTTTGTGTTGATATTTTGTCACATGTGTTGTGACATTATATTTTGTTAGAATACCGTAGGGTATACCTGAGCTATAACCACCTGTGGGGGTACCACAGGCATGTCCTCTTGGTACCGAGGCATGACACCTTCCGTGGCGGTGTGATCAGTCCACGGCGTCTCCGTTTTGTGCTCCGGTGGGAGTTGGCCATTTGGTGTTTTGTTGTGGGAGGCGTATGGGTCGACCCTAGTTTCTGTTCTGTTCTGTTCTGCGGATTGGTGATGTTTGTGCCAAACACACCTTCCGATTTTGCACGCATCTGGATTGCGCAGTCCGATGTGTGATTGCCTGTGTGGCATTATTCTGATTGCCTGTGTGGCATTATTTGACTTGCCTGTGTGGCAAGTTATATTATTATATTCTGAGCTCGGTATGAAATAACACCCAGCCACTTGATTCAGCCTATTATTTCGTTGTGTTAGTTTTGTTCGTTTCGTTTCAGTTCGTTTCGTTTCATTTCATTTAATTGTGTTAGTTATTTTGTTTCATTATTCTTATATTCTATATCCGTACTGGGCATTTGGCTCATGCTGTGTTTTTCTTCCGGCAGGTAATCAGGGGGATCAAGGGCAAGTGTGATGAGAGCTCCATTCATTCCAATGATTTAGAAATATTCTGTTTAGACTTGATGTGTCAGTTACTTGGAATTGTAATAATTATTTTAGATTGTGGTTTGAGACAGTTTGAGATTTATTATGGGTGATTTGTGGTATTTATTAGTTAATTAAGACTATTCTTTTGGGGCTTTGAGCCTCGCTATTAAACTCATCAGTTTTGTTGTGTTTTGAGTAACCTCTCTTTCTATTTTGGAAAGGGGGTGTTACAGAGTTGGTATCAAAGCTTAGGTTCTTTCTTGTAGAAAACCTATTTAGGTTTGACCTGTGAGTTATGGGTAGACTTCTGGGTTAGGTTTTTGTTCTGTTTGATTTTCTGTTCAGCTATTATATCAGCTATATTCGAATTTGTCTCTAATCTGTTTTGTTTATATTCGTGACCTCTTTCTTAGATGGCTCGAAGATCAGCTAGAGTTGCTGGGAGGCGAGGTAACAACAGGGGAAGAGGTGAAGGTCGGTCCAATGAGCAACCTAATGATCAGATTAATGCTCAGTTGGCTACCTTGGTGAATCAGGCTGTAAATCAGGCGTTACCTCAGTTGGTGGCGCAGGTTGTACAGGCAATGCAGCAGCCGCCACCAGAAATTCCAGACCAGGGGCACTCGGGAAATAATGGTCCACAAACAAACGAAGAGGAAGGAAATGTGGATGGCCTTGATCAGCAGGTGGTTCCAATGTATATGTGGTTGGAGAGGTTCCAGAAGCAGAAACCACAGTCATTTAGTTCAGCTCCAACTCCAATTGATGCAGAGAATTGGATTGCCCACTTAGAGAAGATTTTTGATGTGTTGTGGTGCTCGGATAATCAGAGAGTATTACTTGCTGCCTACAAGCTGGAAGGGGATGCACAGAGGTGGTGGAAAGCACTGAAGACAACCAAGGGTGATGGTTATGTCGAGACACTTAGTTGGGCGGAGTTTTGTGAGGTCTTTTATCAGCAGTATTTCCCAGCTGCTGATAAAGAGGCCTATGCCAGAGAATATCTGTCTATTCGGCAGAAAGATGATGAGTCCATCACGGATTTCATGACGAGGTTTACTAGGTTGGCAGGCTTTGCGGGAATTTCTGCAGGGACTGCAGTAGAACAGGCGGAGAAGTTCAAGTGGCGGATTCATTATAGGTATCGCCAACATCTCATTAACACCAAGTTTACGGATGTATCGGCGGTGGCTAATGCGGCCAAGAACATTGAGATAGAGCGGCAGGACTTTCGGACTTCCAAACCGGAAGGGAGTCGAAAGAGGGACAGAGAGGACCAGCAGGGTCAAGCTTCGGGTCAGCATGGGAGAAATCAAGGTGGTCAGTGGAACAGAAATCGTGGTGTTCAACAGGGGCAGTGGCGTGGTCAGAATCAGAACAGGGGTTATCAGCAGATTCCTCAGCAAGGGCAGAATCGTCAGCTTCAGTTACCTTGGTATGGACAGAATCGTCAGCAGGGGCATAATCGTCAGCAGGGGCAGAATCAGGGTCGTTACCCAGGACCAGCTGGTGGGGGTAACCCGAATCTTATTCCGATAGCTCCTTGTGCTATTTGTGGGGCTATTCATCCGGGGAGGCAGTGTCACCGACTCACCGGTGCATGCTTCTTGTGTGGACAGATGGGTCACATTGCTAGGGATTGTACCGGTCCACGCGGAAATGGTGGAGGTGGTAATAATGGTGGCAATGGAGGTCAGCGTCAGGGTGGCCGAGTGTTTGCTTTGACGTATAACCAGGCGGCGGGCGCACCAGGTACTGTTTCTGGTACTCTTTTAGTTGGCAATCGCGAGGCTTCTATTTTATTTGATACGGGTTCTACTCACTCTGTGGTTGCTCAGTCTTTTGTTCGGCACCTGGGTGTGCCATCTCAGTCTTTAGATTCTGTTATGTCTATTGCTACCCCGATGGGGACTTCGGTTGTTATTTCTGATTTGTATCGAGGGTGTTCGATTAGATTTGGGGATAAGATCCGTAGCGTAAATCTTCTTCCGATGTGTATGCACGATTTTGATGTCATTCTTGGAATGGACTGGTTGGATAAACACCATGCCACTATCGATTGTCAGGCGAAGAAGGTTATATTTGGAGATATGAAATCTCCAGAATTCGTGTTTCAGGGTTCTCAGCCGAGTAGGGTGTTGAAGTTGATTTCAGCTTTGAAGGCTGGGAAGTTGGTAGCAAAGGGTTGTGAGGGGTATTTAGCATTTGTGAAGGATACCTCTAAGGGTGAGTCTCGTATTGAGGATGTTTCTATTGTTCGTGACTTTCCCGATGTGTTTCCTGAGGAGTTGTCAGGGTTGCCACCGCAGCGAGAAGTGGAGTTTGCTATTGAGCTTGTTCCTGGTGCGGAGCCTATCTCTAAGGCGCCGTATCGGATGGCACCGTTGGAGTTGCAAGAGTTGAAGGAACAGTTGCAGGAACTGTTGGATCGTGGTGTGATTCGACCGAGTGTTTCGCCGTGGGGTGCGCCGGTCTTATTTGTGAAGAAGAAGGATGGGTCTATGAGGTTATGCATAGACTACAGGGAGTTGAACAAGATTACCATCAGGAATCGGTATCCATTGCCGAGGATTGATGACTTGTTTGACCAACTTCAGGGGGCGAAGTATTTTTCGAAGATAGACTTGAGGTCGGGATATCATCAGTTGAGGGTGAGGGATGAGGATATCTCTAAGACGGCTTTTCGTACTCGGTATGGGCATTACGAGTTTCTGGTGATGCCATTCGGTGTGACTAACGCTCCGGCGGTGTTTATGGATTTAATGAATCGGGTGTTCAGGGAGTACCTGGACCAATTTGTCATTGTCTTTATTGATGACATATTGGTTTACTCTAAGTCTAAGGAAGAGCATGAGGAACATCTTCGCACAGTGTTAGGAATTTTGCAAAAAGAGAAACTGTATGCTAAATTCTCCAAATGCGAGTTTTGGTTGGAACAGGTTGCATTTTTGGGCCACGTTGTTTCTGCTGAAGGTATTAAGGTGGATCCTGCGAAGGTTGAGGCTATCACTAAGTGGCCGAGACCTACTACAGTGACGGAGATTAGGAGTTTCTTGGGTTTGGCAGGGTATTATAGGCGATTTGTAGAAGGGTTTTCCTTGCTTGCCTTACCATTGACTCAGTTGATGAGAAAAGGCGTGAAGTTTATGTGGAATGAAGAGCGCGAGAAAAGTTTTGAGGAGTTGAAGAAACGGCTTGTGACAGCCCCTATACTTGCATTGCCGTCGGGGACAGGAGGCTATCAGATTTATAGTGATGCTTCTAAGAAGGGCTTGGGGTGTGTTTTGATGCAACACGGCAAGGTGATTGCTTATGCTTCTAGACAACTTAAACCTTATGAGGTGAATTACCCCACACATGATTTGGAGTTGGCAGCGGTGATCTTTGCCTTAAAGATTTGGAGGCATTATTTGTATGGAGAGACTTGTGATATCTTCACCGATCACAAAAGTCTTAAATACATTTTCACTCAGAAGGAGCTCAATATGAGGCAGAGGCGTTGGTTAGAGCTTCTAAAAGATTATGATGCGAAGATTCAGTATCACCCGGGGAAGGCAAATGTGGTTGCAGATGCTCTTAGTCGAAAGAGTTCAGGGAGTGTAGCTGCCCTTATTACACAACCTCAGCTTATTTCGGATATGGAGCGAATCGAGTTAGAGTTGTATGTACGAGGTTCAGATGGGCATTTGGCGGGTATGAGAGTGGAGCCCTCTCTTATCTCGCGGGTCAAAGAAGCTCAAAAGGAAGATGGGGAGTTGTGGAGTATGACGCAGAATTTAGAGGAGGGCAAGCAGTCCGAGTTTCGTATTGATGACCATGGTGTGATTTGGTTGGGTGAGCGGTTGTGTGTACCGTCAGACCCAATCATTCGTGAGGCTGTGCTGGCTGAGGCTCATAGTTCACCATTTTCTATTCATCCAGGTTCTACAAAGATGTATAGAGATTTGAAGAAGAATTTTTGGTGGAATGGGATGAAACGAAACGTGGCTGAATATGTTGGGAAGTGTCTCACTTGTCAACAAGTGAAGATAGAACATCAGCGAGCTAGTGGATTGTTGCAACAGTTAGACATTCCAGTGTGGAAGTGGGAGGATATCACGATGGATTTTGTGACTGGGTTGCCGAAGACTTTCAGGAAGAATGATGCCATATGGGTAGTGGTGGACCGGTTGACCAAATCGGCACACTTTTTGGCGATCCATGAGGGTTACTCGGTGGATAGGTTGGCATATATCTTTCAGCAGGAGATTGTTAGACTTCATGGTACTCCGGTGTCTATTGTTTCAGATCGGGACCCACGATTCACTTCACGGTTCTGGAAAGGGTTTCAACGAGCTTGGGGCACTCGGCTCAACTTCAGTACTTCTTTCCATCCGCAAACTGATGGTCAATCCGAACGGACTATTCAGACATTAGAGGACATGTTGAGGTCTTGTGCACTTGAGTGGTCGGGTAATTGGGATGATTACTTGAGCCTAGTTGAGTTTGCATATAACAACAGCTGGCATGCAAGTATTGGAATGGCTCCTTTTGAGGCATTGTATGGTAGAAAGTGTCGGGCACCAACTTGTTGGGATCAGGTTGGCGAAAGGGCCATAGAAGGGCCTGAGTTAGTTCAGATCACTACGGAAAAGGTAGCGGTGGCTAAGGAGAAATTGAAGTCGGCTCGATCACGGCAGAAGAGTTATGCTGATAAGCATAGGAGGACTTTAGAGTTTGAACCTGGTGAGCATGTATTTCTAAAAGTTTCTCCTTGGAAAGGTATTCGGCGATTTGGGTTGAAAGGGAAGCTTAGTCCGCGTTACATTGGCCCATTTGAGATTTTGGAGAGAATTGGTGAAGTTGCATATCGGTTAGCTTTGCCTCCACAGCTAGCTCATGTGCACAATGTGTTCCATGTGTCGGTGTTGAGAAGTTACCATTATTATCCGTTGCACGTGGTGCAATATCCATTCGATAAGATTCGGGAGGATCTTACTTGTGATGAGCAAGCCGAGGTGATTTTGGATCGTCAAGAGAGGATTATGAGGAGGAAGACTATTCCGTTTGTTAAGGTTCTGTGGAGGAACCATTCGGAGCGGGAAGCCACTTGGGAGATGGAGGAGTCTATTCGAGCGGAGTATCCGCATCTCTTTGAAAATTAGGTACGTCCCATTCTTTTGATTCCGAGGACGGAATCTTTTTTAAGGGGTAGGTGATGTAATACCCGAAAAATAATAATAATGTTGAATAATAATTAAAATAATAAAATCACCTTGTTTTAAAACATATTTTGGATGTCATTTATTTTGGGTCAAAATAATCATTTAATTTTGTGGGCTAGGTAATAATAAGTGATGGGTAAATTAAATAGGTAAAATTGGGCTTTAAATTAAGTGGGTCAAATTAATAATTGTGTAATTTTAAAATCCTATTAAAATTTGGAGAGTTAATAAATATATTATAATAAAAAAAAAATATGTTTTAAGAAAAAAAAAAAATACTAAACCTAATCTTATTTTTATTATACAATCTGAGAAAGAAAAGGAGAAGTCAGCCGCCCCTTATTGTATTCGTGAAAATAATCAGACGAAAAAAAAAAAAGAGAAGCATCAGCCATCAGGTCTTCACAGGTATGATTTTCGTTATTATATATATATATATAGGTAGGAGGATTATATATATATATATATATATATTTCGTGTTTATATATGTATGTTTGGTTGCCTGCAGCACTGCTGCAGGCGTGCGTTAATTATATATATATATATATATATATATATTATAATAAATATTTAACCATAAAATTTATAAATCAGAATTGGTAAATATAATTGTAGTTATGTATATTAATTTAAACTTGTTAATCTTGTTGATAAAATTATAAAATTTACTTGATAAAATTCAACAATATTATGTTGTTAATGGATAAATTTGTAATAAATTTTATTTTATTTTATTAGATCGGATTGAAGGAGATTAGCATAATCATATTTAAATTTTGGGTATTACATTGCTTAATCCAGGTACGGATTTCCGTACTTTTTCAGCGAGACTCATTTGTTTTTAATTTGTTCGTTCCGTTATTTATTTCGAAATTTAGTATTGTCTCTCATAATTATTTCTTGTCAATTTATTTTGAATAGCTTGTTTTGGCGTTATATTAGAACTCCCATTTGTACTCTTTAGACTAGTGTATCATGTCTATTAATTTATTTTGATATTTAAAGTGATGTACATGTTAGTATATTTTAGAGACTTGTGTTGACGATTCGTTCGATTTAACATGTACATGTTAGACCCCTTTGTGTTGATATTTTGTCACATGTGTTGTGACATTATATTTTGTTAGAATACCGTAGGGTATACCTGAGCTATAACCACCTGTGGGGGTACCACAGGCATGTCCTCTTGGTACCGAGGCATGACACCTTCCGTGGCGGTGTGATCAGTCCACGGCGTCTCCGTTTTGTGCTCCGGTGGGAGTTGGCCATTTGGTGTTTTGTTGTGGGAGGCGTATGGGTCGACCCTAGTTTCTGTTCTGTTCTGTTCTGCGGATTGGTGATGTTTGTGCCAAACACACCTTCCGATTTTGCACGCATCTGGATTGCGCAGTCCGATGTGTGATTGCCTGTGTGGCATTATTCTGATTGCCTGTGTGGCATTATTTGACTTGCCTGTGTGGCAAGTTATATTATTATATTCTGAGCTCGGTATGAAATAACACCCAGCCACTTGATTCAGCCTATTATTTCGTTGTGTTAGTTTTGTTCGTTTCGTTTCAGTTCGTTTCGTTTCATTTCATTTAATTGTGTTAGTTATTTTGTTTCATTATTCTTATATTCTATATCCGTACTGGGCATTTGGCTCATGCTGTGTTTTTCTTCCGGCAGGTAATCAGGGGGATCAAGGGCAAGTGTGATGAGAGCTCCATTCATTCCAATGATTTAGAAATATTCTGTTTAGACTTGATGTGTCAGTTACTTGGAATTGTAATAATTATTTTAGATTGTGGTTTGAGACAGTTTGAGATTTATTATGGGTGATTTGTGGTATTTATTAGTTAATTAAGACTATTCTTTTGGGGCTTTGAGCCTCGCTATTAAACTCATCAGTTTTGTTGTGTTTTGAGTAACCTCTCTTTCTATTTTGGAAAGGGGGTGTTACAACAGTACTACGAGAATTCAGAAAATTCCAAATACAAGAGAGTGAAACTGTGAACCGACAATAAGAATTTATAGAAGGCTAAGTCCACCTCAAACTTCAGGCCGCCCTTTTGGGAATTTAGTATGAACCTCAAGACATTCCCCAGACACAAAAATTGCACCAATGATCAACCTACCACAAATACAACCGAACTTGGTAGTGTTTGTCTTCGATAATACTAACTTAGGATCTCCGCATAAGTTTGCAATTAGGTGGTCAGCGCGATCTTATAACCAAGCAACATCATCAAGAATTGAAGGACATAAAGAAACTTCCATCATGACGAGTGTAGCAACATGCAAGAGATCAGTGCAAATATCTATGAGAACATTCAATTAAAACTAATTGGCACTAAAGCAAACAGAGATGGTATCAGTGAACTTGCACATACGTGCACTCCTTGTCGTTAAATCAAACCAATTATTAGTAATTCATTTGCCGTAAAATATGTTTAAAGATAAAGATCTCTCTTACTCATACATACATACATAGCAAAGAAAGAATAAGAAGAAAAAAAGGATTCAACCTCTGGTGCTAGATAACAGCGCCTTCTTCCTCCAGTGTCAAAGAAAAATGAGAAATCGGAGGGATCATCATGCGGAATATAAGTAGGTTTGAACGACGCAAAGTCAGCAAGGTAAAGCCAATTCCAAGAAGTGACCAGCACATTCTCACACTTGATATCCCCTGGGAAAATAACACAAATTTTAACCACTTCGAACATTACAATTCAAATTACAATATAACCAAACTCTGAGCTCACCATGACAAACTCCATTTTCATGGCTCTGTTTCACCGCGTAAAGCAACTACATAACCAACACACCATAAACTTCTAAGTCCAAGTTTACCGATACTAATTATGAAATGTTATATAAAAATATACAGTGAGGGGAAGTTTAACCTGATAAGCCAACCATTTCTTCTCAATGAGACTGAGGAAAGGGCGTGTACTCAAACGATCGTGAAGGTTATTGAAGAAGTATTGTCTCAGCAGATAAGCAGCTTTATCCGTTTCAAGCCAAAACTGCAACACGTCATTCAAAGAAGTCGAACTCTTTAAGCTAAGACAACAATTAAATTAGTGTTACAAACCTAGTGCTTATGTCTTAATTTTCAATAAATGTCTGATATCATTAACTAAGAATCTGATTTTATAGTACATTTGACCTGACGTCCCCATATGAATGAAATTCAAATTTCCAGTTTCATCTCTTTCCTTTTTTTCGAATTATGAAACTATATAAAGTAATTCTTTTAAATTCATTCAATAAAGTCAACTGAGTTGTTTGGTTACATCCCCTTCTTAACAATCCATAACCAAAAAATCTGAACTTTTGCAACATGGAATTCACACCATGAATTGGATATGAAGACATGCTAGCAAGTCTAAGTTAATTTTCCTTCAATTAAGACGCTGAAACTACACTGCAGCATGAGTCTAAATCTAATTCTTTTGATATGATATGACCTTCTAATTCTTTGATATGGATGACCAATATTCAAATACCAACTTGGTGTTTCCAACATTATTTCAAATTGGCTTGGCTAATTGAAAAGGGGGAGGGGATATCACTATACATTATAAAGACTACAAAATGGAATTCAAACTATTCCAGTGTCACAACAACAAAATTACAAAACATATCATAGTTCAAAATCCTGTTGGTTTATCCCGTGCACACCTAAGCTATTGGCTGCAGGTTCCCCAGTCATTAAGATAATAAAATAATAAATAAATAAAAATCAAATTTCAGTATCTTCACTTTTCCACAGACCAGTCATGAAACAATACGGCATCACCAAAACAATTATCTAAAATTCTGTAAATAACTATAAATCATGCATCGCAAACTAAAAAGAAGCATATATTATGATGATCACAAATTAAAGTAAAGAAGTAATGAATAGCTGAGACCTGAAAGGGCCAGACGTGAGGTTGATCGAGGCCACTAAAAACCTCGCGGATTCGGGCAAGGCCCCGCTCGTATTCGCGAAGATCGATCGAATCACCGCGCTTGAAGTATACCTTGACCAAGACGAGACCTTCGTCGTGCTTGCACTGAATCGATTTTAAGAAGCGGCCTCGGCCGAGTACCTCTTTGAGCACCAAATTGTAGGACGACGGCAAGTCGTGGAGGTAGTACTCGGTCGCCGACGCTTGCGTTGTGCGTGCGATCTTGTTGCCCATAATTTATGACGAATTACATTCTGTAGGGCGGACTGTGGTGGTGGAAATCGGAGTTCAGGTGGTTTAATTTGCCGGAGGAGAGGGAAGTATCACGATGTATTGAGTTTCCCGAGGTGGAGATACCTGCGAAGTTGATTATATACGAATCGAGGTAGCGTGGAGCTACATATGTACTGCAGTACAGAATGAGTTGACTCAAATAGTTATTGAGTTAACTCATCGTATCGTATAGAATGAGTTGACTCAAATAGTTTTTGAGTTAAATAAATATTTTTTATAATTTTAAAATTTTATTTTAAGTTATAAAATAAGATTTTTTTAAAATCAACAAGATAATGACGTGTTAAATTTTTATTGGTACACAAAGGAAAGAGACGAAACACAGCTGACGCAGGCTATCTAATCCCTCCAAAACCCTAGCAGGGAAGTAGCAATTCCAGAGAGACGAACAGTGGAGCGAAGCACATAATAATCCGCCTCAAAAAAGAGAAAAAGTAAATATTACTAGGATTATAAAAATTAGTATAATTATAGAGAGTAATGAACAGCAGCTCCACATTGTCTCTTTTACTTCCGCCGGTATCGCCTCCATTTTTCTCTCGACAATTCAATCCACTCTCTCTCCTCCATTCTTCTCCGTTCATCTCTACAACCTGTAAGCCCAATTCTCTTTCTCTCTCTTCCCATATATCTATATCTATATATATGTCAGTTCATCGTCTGTAGTTGCGTTGCGTTGTTTATAAGTCAGAATCTCTCACTTTTAATGTTGGTATTTTGTGCTCAAGGAATTATTTACTTTTTACGAATTTGTAGTTATTCTCTTTTTTGAGTGCTGGGTTTTTGTTAAATCAAGTATATGTTCGGATTCTTGCAAGGGTTTAAGTTATAGATTTTGTTGGTTATTATACCTTATAAAGCTGATACTTTGTACTATTTTGTGGCATTTCAAAGCAAAATGGAGTAATTATTTAGAAACTGATTGTTCTGGAGAGGTATTGAATGTGTTTGTTCTATCAAGTAACACTGTAATATTTGTTGTTTTGGGATAACTTTTATCTTTATCAAGGTTATGGATTTGGTAGCCATTTTTTATGTTCTTGCATTTCCATGTCCAATATAAAAGGTTGAGTCCTTTAATTAATTGTGGTTACTGTGAAACTAGACAGATATTTTTAGATCAACTACTAGAAGATTTCTTCCTACATCTAAGGCAAAGCCCATCTCAAGCATGGCAACTGTAAGTTCGTTCAACTCTATACATCCAATTTCGAAACGTAGATGTTTGTATATGTGTCTGTATATATATATATATATATATATATATATATATATATATATATATATATATATATATATATATATATATATATATATATATATATATATATTGTAATTTCAGCACGTAGAAGATGTGTGAAGTATTGGGTTTGCAAAATATGTCACCTTTGTGCTATAGTTTGCAATTCTATAGGGGATACAAATTCATTATAACCTAATGTTTGTGGGACAGGATGAAGAACATGTGGGTAGTCTTAAGCAACAATTAGCAAAGCTATTTGAAGCATCACTTAAAATAACAGTCCCTGATGAGTCGGATGTAGAACCTTTGATTGCTGCTTGTAATAAGCCAGGATTTGGTGATTACCAATGGTAAGTCCCCCCCCCCCCACCCCCCACCCCCCTAAGTGGCAACAATTTCTTGTATGATTCTAGCTGATCCATGGTTATATATATTTACTGGAGTTTGTTATGAGATTGATATTGATTGGTTGTCTAGCACAATAGACGAGTTTTATATTTTTTTTTAATTAATACCTGATTACTCATCTAGTATCTGTTCTTATTTTGCGCAGCAACAATGCCATGAGCTTATGGACAAAAATAAAAGGGAAGGGTACTGAATTTAGAGGTCCTCAACCTGTTGGACAGGTTTGAGTTCATGCTATCTTCTCTCTCTAAACTACTGGTTGTTGAACTTATTAAATTATTAAGAGTATTTTGATTTCAGAGATTTGAACAATACAATTGCTGATTAATAATCATCTAATGTCTAGGCTCTTAAGAACAATCTTCCTGCATCAGAAATGGTAGAGTCATGCAGTATAGCTGGATCTGGCTTTGTGAATATTGTATTGTCGAAGAAATGGATGGCGAAGGTATACTTTTCTCTTGTAATTTATACTGATTTATTTTAACTAATGCGAACATCTTTTCTTACTGCATGGTTTATTATTGCTGCTGCAGAGCATCCACAAGATGCTAATGGATGGTATTGGAACAATGGCACCAAAGCTTCCTGTTCGAAGGGCAGTGGTTGACTTTTCCTCACCTAACATAGCAAAAGAAATGCATGTTGGTCATCTAAGATCTACTATAATAGGAGATACTCTAGCCCGTATGCTTGAGTTTTCAAATGTTGAAGTACTTCGAAGAAATCATGTTGGTGATTGGGGCACACAGGTACATTTGACATTTCCCCCATAAATATACATTTATCATGTGGAAATTGTTCTTTACGTAGTAAGGGATTCAGGGTGTTTTCTCGTCACTTAATCTTAACTGACTGCCTTAGTTTGTATCTCATTTAAAAATTTAATTCTTAGGAATAACTATGTCTTGAAGTTATTTTTTACCCTTCTTTCATATGAATTTGGGATGTCCATTAACTGGTGTACTGGGTTCACAAAACAATTTCTACTGTCTTAGTTCATCAAGTATAAAATTTAAGGGCATCAATCTTTAAATTCAAGAGAAGCAGCTTTCTAAACTCTCCGTGTCCTTTTCTTTTTATTAATAATTCACTATGTAGAAACTCTTAACATAAATCTGAGAGATTTATGTGGTTTGGTACATTCTAGAAATATAATTTTTCTTGTTGTGGTACTCCCCATTGTGTTATGTAGCCTAAAGATGTTGTACATGTTTTGCAGTTTGGTATGTTAATTGAATTCCTATTTGAAAAGTTTCCAGACTGGGAAAATGCTAATGATCAAGCCATCGGTGATCTCGAGGTGAGTCTTGCTAATGTTTTCGGATTACATGTTCTCCTTTTCTCATTTAAAATGGGGATAATAACAATTAGTACCCTAAAATACAGTTATCATTTTCTTTGTTATCATTAACCTCATGCCAAAAGAAGTATATTCCATATTAACGTTGGTGGTTTGTATACGCGTGGATATTAGTAACTTTGTAGAGAGGCTCTATCCCATCAGTTCTTTATATCATTTAGCCTTTCAAACTTGAACTGATAATTTGGCTGGGAGATTAGGGTTAATTTGTTATTTACATAAAGATGTCTTTTGGTGTTTGTTAGTGGTTCATTTTGGTGCGTTTTCCTTTGTTTTATGCACTTGTCAGGAAAAAATGGTTTGAATTGCTCTGCATTTTTATCATTGGAAAATTTTGATGTGAATCGATATTATTGTCTCAACTTAAAATGTATTTTGCTAGGCATTCTATAAAGCCTCAAAGCAGAGATTTGACAGCGATCCTGCTTTCAAGGAGAGAGCCCAACAGGCGGTGGTCAGTCTCCAGGTGAATAGCTTCAGAACCATATACATTTGACACGGACTTCTTTTAATGATAAAATCCCTTCCTTCATGAAAGACCTTGCACTTTTCTGTCCTATTTGTCTGACTCTGCTGGGCTTATTTTTTGATTAAATTAAAGGGTGGAGAGAAGAAGTATCACAAAGCATGGGAACAAATTTGTGAAATCAGCCGCAAGGGATATGAAAAAGTTTACAAAAGACTTGGAGTTCATTTAGAGGAAAAGGTTATGTATTATTGAACTTTTCAGTATGCTTAATGTCTTTGCATAGTCAACCTGGAAACATCAACTTTGGCTTATATTAGTCTATTTAGTTAAAAAAATTCCTTTCAGTAATTCAATGTAGTTGGTTATTTTCTTGCTCTTTGTTTTAAATAAATAAATAAATGAATGAAATGAAATCATGATAGGATTATGAACTCCTATTTTACATGTTCCTTTTTGTGTGTGTGAGATGCGGGTTTTAAACCTGCCAAGAATACACGTTTGTATTTTATGAATATTTTGACCTTTTTAATAAAGTTGAAAATATAATATGCAAATATTTTAAGAATAGTGAATATATTGAAATTATAATACATATATATATATATATATGTCTGTATGTATATTTATATAAACATGTTTGGTCACGTCTTAAAATTATTGCCACACCCCTAAAAGAAGGTTGACAGCTGAAATAGGACGGTTGGAGTATGTGTGAGTTTCTGGGTGGGGGCACCAGTGTTTATATAATATCTGTTCAATAATAGTT
Organism: Panax japonicus; assembly: GCA_020205505.1. Lineage (NCBI taxonomy): Eukaryota > Viridiplantae > Streptophyta > Magnoliopsida > Apiales > Araliaceae > Panax > Panax japonicus. The sequence goes on along the minus strand of JAINUV010000096.1, from coordinate 11,335 downwards.
GTCAAATCATGAATTTGATCGTGAATTGAAAACCTACGAATTGTAAATTGTCAACCTTTGCTTTGTTTGTAATAAAAAGGAAAGAGGAGGTCTTCTGACATTTTATCTAGGAATTTCAATTACGCACATATTCATCACTGTAGGAATTGGGTTCAAGCTTTCCGCCGTCCCTTCTCATCAATGAACTCCTGAAGAAGATGTATCAAATCATGAATGATACGATTTGACATCTATGTTAAAATAAATTATAAGAAATAAAATATTCACACAGAAACACGTAGTATTATTGGGTATGGGTTGTCTTTCGATCTAATTGTTTCAACATACTTGCATCTTAAACTCCTGATATGGATTTTGTAGACTGTACTCACATATATGTTTTTTGGTTTTTTGTTAAACAAGTACGTGGTTATTTTCAACTTTCTAGACTTTGCAGCAAAGCCATGTAAATTTATTTGGTTTTCCTTCATTTTAGGGAGAAAGCTTTTACAATCCTTATATTCCTGAGGCTCTGGAGTTGCTGAATAAAAAGGGATTGATTGAAGAAAGTGAAGGGGCTCGTGTGATCTTCATTGAAGGAAAAAATATACCTCTTATCGTTGTTAAGAGAGATGGTGGTTTCAACTATGCCTCAACTGATTTAACAGCCATATGGTTAATATATTAAGTTTGCTGTTAATTTCAAACTTAATTGGACTAGCTGTCTACATGTTACTCTGATACTCTTCATTCAGTCCCTTCCTGTGTCATGCACCATCTAATTTAATAAACTCATTCTGAAACATTATTCATCTGTCCATCACACACACACACACACACACACACACACACACACAGAGAAACAGAAGACACAGACAGAGACAGACACAGAGACACACACACACATACATATACATATACATATACATATACATACATATCATACATATATATGTGTATGTATGATATATGTGTGTGTGTGTGGGTATATATATATATATATATATATATATATATATATATATATATATATATAAGACCATGATATCTTTCCAATGTCAACACTCAACATACACAAGTTGAAATGGAACTTGCAATAACTTCTATGCACTTTTTGTTAGTTGCGTGGGCTCTGTATTTATATGAACCTTACTGCTTGCAACTTGTAGGTATCGGCTTAATGAAGAAAAAGCTGAGTGGATCATATATGTTACTGATGTTGGTCAGCGTGAACACTTTGAAATGGTATTCACAGTAAGTATCAAATGCCATGTATACTTCTCCAAGTGAAAAAAAAACTAAGTAGTATACTACTGTATTGACAGTATTGTGCTTCATGTGCTTCCACCCTCGTTCGTTTAAAATATGGTCATACATGGTAGTGCTGTTACTAGAGTATGCAGTCTGACTTACTCCACCTCTGTTCTTCTCTTAGGCGGCTAAACGTGCAGGTTGGCTCCCAGCTGAAGATAATAAGTACCCTAGAGTAAATCATGTGGGCTTTGGTCTTGTTCTTGGAGAAGATGGAAAGAGATTTCGAACTCGCAGTACTGAAGTGGTTCGATTGGTAGATTTACTCGATGAAGCCAAAAATCGTTGTAAAGCTGCTCTTATTGAGCGAGGTATTCTAATGATTTATAGTTTTCTGGTTTTGTTTCTTCCTTGCTCCTTGAAGTGTTTTTTTCTTTGTTCTTTTTAGAAGAATCCCACTGCATGAGGGAAGCGGGAAGGATGTTTCCATATTGCTATCATTCACTCATGATATACTGCATCTTCTAATGTCAAAGTTCTATCTCTCTATATGTATAATTTTTTTCAACTTGATCAGGTAAGGCTGATGAGTGGACTGAGGAGGAGCTTGAGCAAACAGCTGAAGCAGTTGGATATGGGGCTGTTAAGTATGCTTCCTATACTAGTACATGCTATCACATGGTTATTAGTTTTATTGTTATTCAAATTTTAATATCAAGATGACTAAGATGGATAGGAACTGAGGAAATGAACAACCAATAAGTAGGATCAAGTGGGTTTACTTCCAATCATTCAATCAATAGATTGTACACCTGTTTAAGCCATCTTAATCATTTTTGAGATTACATTTTTTGTTAATTTTTAACTTAAGTAATCATATCAAAAAAGAAAATTAGAGTACTGTTTTTCTCTACGATTGAAATGTGTTTACTTGAAGCAAACATCTGCTCATTGAGGTACTGGGGCTGCATTTGCTGTTAGGATCTGGAAGGATGTCCCCAAAAAGCTAGCATTTAGGTCCACTTTCAAGGGATATCATAGTTTTAAGTCGGGGCCATTTTTTATTTGTACTCTCAAGCTATGTTATGTTGTATTCTCCTCATTGGTCACTTGAAAGGTGTGTGGTGCCTGTTGTTTTTATATTGGTTGTTTTTTATAACAGGTATGCTGATCTGAAGAACAACAGATTGACCAATTACACGTTCAACTTTGATCAGATGCTTAATGATAAGGTCCGTTAATATTGATGAAGATATTATCCTTTATTTCTTCCTTAGCATTAAAAACTTCTCCATATGCATTCTATTTATTATTCTTAGATAGTGCATGTCTTTGTTGCATTGAGTAGTGCTGTTTCCAATTGTCTTGCTGCTGGTACCATGAAAACTAGGAGTAGCAGCCGCACTTTAACTACCACTAATAGCATTCACTTCTTACCCATACGTGTTGTTTATGAGCAGGGAGATACTGCTGTATATTTGCTGTACGCTCATGCTCGAATCTGTTCGATCATCAGGAAATCTGGTAAAGATATAGAGGAGTTAAAGAAGGTAAGATCTTTTGTAACTTGAAGCAGTTATCTGTAAGAAAGAGTCTTGATAATTTTGGTATCCGGAATGATCAGCTGTTGTGCAATGCCATGGATGGGGAAAAAACCTTGAAGTGAGGTTTTATTTGGTACTTATTTTTTGAGTTTTGACTGGCGAAGGCATTATGTGGTTGGGGTATAGGGTTCCACTTTTTGTGGGCAGTGCTTCATCTCCTAGTTTTAAACATAACCCTACTTATTTTTATCTTTAGCAGTTAGCAGCAAAAAGTGGGAAGCAAATAACTGTCCTTGGGCATTAGGATGTAAAGTTAAAGAGAAGGGAGATTTATGAGTTTCAGTTTTGATCGTAACTCCCCCACCTCCCTCCCCTTCTCCCTAGTACATTATTTGTTGGGCTTGCATCTTTATGATCCTTTTCCTTTATTTGTTTCGCCTCCAAAAGTGGTTTTGATTTTCTGAATTACAACTTCTGCCTGACTTTATTTGTTCCTTTTTAAGTGTAGCATGGACTATAAGATGTGCTGAAATTTTATATAAATTCAAAATATAAGAAATAAATGTATAGTGAATGTAAAAACATCTAAATTGTATATTATATACATTTGATTTTAACATTCCCTAAGATGTGTAGTAAACATTTTTAAATAAAAGATGGACGTAAAGATGGATGGAGGGAATCTTTCTCAATATTGCTTTCAACTTTGTAGCAGCTCTTTGGCTGCAGGAATATTTGCATTTAACATGCTCTAGTTGTTTGGTACTGTAACCTAACCCTTACCGCTGCATTTTTTAGTTCTGAAGTACGGGGATGTATAGTTAAGGAAGAGAATGGATAGGGAGTGATAGTAATTTTCTCCTTCTGCTTGTGAGTTATGGGGAGAGTTAAAAATTTGATGTTTGTTATTTTGGAGGTGGAATAGGAATAATGAAAATTTTAACAAGACAAAAGATTGCTTTCCACCCAAATCTTCTCATTTTGGGCTGAAAGTAGTGCTACTTTCCACCGTTTTTATCACTTGTTATCCTTTAAAAAATAAAAATAAACATGCAATGTGGAAGGGAAACTTTTAAATTCGTTACTTTTCTTTTTTTTTCCCCTACCCTTTTAAAGCTCACAAACACAGCATAAATGGTGCATTATGATTCCAATCTTCTTAATACTATTAGGCCCGGCCTGCAACTTTTTAAGGAGGTGCAACCCAGTATTGATGAGCTTCAAAGCTGGTGGCACTTCCCAAACAATATTAAAGCTGAAAACTTGTCCATTCTACTCTTAATATTAGTTTATAATTTATGATTTTCTTAAAACATGTTCTTTTGAGGCAGGTGGGAAAAATTGAGTTGATTGAAGATGCTGAGCGTGTATTAGGACTTCATTTACTCCAGTTTGCCGAGGTAAGACTGCATTTGAAACAGAACTAGTTCTTGTCTTTTACATGCTTACAAGAAAGATTTCATGCGATACTTGGTAGTTTTGCCACTAATTACTTTACACTCATTTTTTTTCAGATTGTTGAAAAGGCTTGCACCAATCTCTTACCAAATGATTTGTGCGAATATTTATACAGCTTATCTGAGAAATTCACGGGATTTTATTCCACCTGTCAGGTACGAGTCTCATTCATCTTTTTCGGATGACTGAAGTTGACTAGTGATTACATGACAAAGAGTGGAGTGTGTAGCTGATTATAATGTAGTTTAAGATATATTTCAAGTTATGGAGGATACCCTTGTATTAACTATGAAAATTGGGCAGGTTGTTGGATCAACAGAGGAAACTAGTAGACTATTGCTGTGCGAGGCAACGGCAGTTGTCATGAGAAAATGCTTCCATTTACTGGGAATTACACCCGTATACAAAATTTGATTTTTCCACTCCTACCTCTTGGCATGTGGAGGTGTAAAAATATAGTTCACTGATCTTAAAGTTCTGGGTGAATTCAGTCTGTTTTATTATTGGCAAGTTAATATTCTCCTATATCGACCGGCCAACAAGGTTATATTTTATTTATCCTATTGTGTTGTAGTCGTAGAATGGTAATATGGACTAAACTTGTGGTTTCCATATTGTTCTAAGCATTAGAGTACAGACAGCAGTTCCCAAAATACGAGACACGTTTCTTAAGTGCTTCCTCTGTTACTTTTAGGAGAAATCACAATATAATTTTTATTTTGTTTAATAGATTAAATTGAGTACAAAATTGCATTATTATCCTTTTAAAATTTATTGAAAAGATAAAAGAGAAATAAATAAATATTTAGTGTTTAGGCCTTGGGGAATAAAATTGAAAGCCAAGTGATTTACTTGCTGGCTGACTTTGAAATCTACAGATAAGAAGGAATAAATTTTTCTCTAAAAAGACTGAAAGGGGAAAAGACAGATAAAAAAGGATGAGAATGAGAAGTAGTTGTTCGAAATCTGAAAAAATATTTGATATTTTTAAAAGAAATTTACTTGTAATTTGGGGCGGTCCGGTGCATCTATTGACCGGTACCGTCGGGTGCATCTACACTGTAGTTTATCGTGTTTTTATAGTGTTTTTTTAATAAAAATATATTTTCTTTTACAGTTTTTTATTCAAACTTGTTCTATTATTTTTTATTTATTATTTTCATAATTGTGACTAAAAAAAAGTGCACCGGACGGTACCGGTCAATAGTGCACCGGACCGCCCCCAACCCATTTACTTGTCCTTCTATTCTCTACAATCCAATGATTTATTATTAGCTTTTTTTCCTCTACTTATAACCAAACACGTACGAGTATGTATGTGGATCAAAATCCCAACTTTTTTGCTTCCAATCCGTATGTTGTTGTTGGAAGTTGTTAATTAGCTTTGATTAAGGATTCCTAAAAACATTGAGCGGAGTGGTTACTACTACTACTATACTCCATATAGGATTGGGAAGAAGATTAGACGGAACAAAATCCAGTTATAGAATTTAATTTCCTAGATATATTCAATAGGGTATATATTTTCATTCAAGTCTAATTAAGAGATGCATTAATTAATTCATATACAAACAAACAAACATAGAAATAATTATGTAGTAGTATATGGTAACACAAAATTTTTGACTTTTAGTTGCATTAATTTGTACATTATTAGAATAAGTGCTTTTGTACAAGAGAAATGGAAGTATTAGCAAAAGCAGTAGCAGTAGCAGCACCTCTATTTTTTCCCAGTGAAGATACAAAAGTAGATCCCCTTGAACTAGACTTCTTTGTTATGATAGCCTTCGGACTATATTTCTTACATGATGATGCTGGTTTCACCCTCTTTCTGTAAGGACGACTTGCTTTCTTTGCTAGATCTTCAACCCTCTTCACGCTTGCTAATGATGTAAAAGATTGAGACTTTCCTTGATAATAGTTTGATAGACCTCTTCTGCACAATTACATACATATATCATCACTACATATACAAACAACAACCTAGCTATATATATATATAAGCTGATTTGACAATATATACTTACTTGATGGGGAGTTGATCCATGAGTTCAGATAATTCATATAAAGGACCGGATGAAGTTGGTGATGATGATGATGTTGAAGAAGAAGAAGAAGAAGATTCATCATCTTCCTCTACCGTTACTTGTGATGCCGAACATGATAATAAAGAATTAGTAGAATAATCCTCATCCAAAGTGGATTCTGAATCAGAAGAACAAACACCATTTCCATTTTCCATGAAAACCCATTCAACACTCCCATCATTCTCCTTCAACTCTATATCGTCATAACTTTGATTTTCTCCACCCATTTTTGTTATGTTCTGAATGATCAAATCTTGCCCAATAAGGAGAAGAGAGACATATATGTTAATTATTGTCGGTTACAAAGACTTTTGAACTATATATACATACATATATATGATATCCAAATAAGTGTGTGGTTTAATGAAATATAGGGTTTGAGAATGAAAGGGTATGGACTAGTTTATGTTATTATATACTACTAGTATTGGTTTTGGATATGTTGCTTTTATCCTTGGACTTGTCATCTTCTTGATGGTTTGAAATTTGATACCTAAGGTGGGTTTTACATTGTACTGGGAGAAAAGATAAGGTCTAGGTTTTGAAGACATCCATATCTGAGTCATCACTCACTTTATTTTATTCTGGGTCCCATTTTTGGCAACTTTGCCCCCTCCCCCCATAAAGTGAGGACACAAATGCCCATTTTATCTATATATATTCTTTTAATATTTCAAGAGCCTCCATTTTATCTGTATATAATAAGGATAATGATGATGATGCCAATGAAGAATCTATAGATTTAACAGAACTTTCAAATATATTTAGAGGACAATATTTGGTGGATATAGATAAATTCCACCAACCCTTGTTTTGAGGACTTTGTCAATTTTCCCTTGCTCAATAACCTATATTTTGTCTACATCTATGGAGTCCAAATTATATACATATATATATATATATATATATATATATATATATTGCCTCAAGTCACTGAGATTGGAGTCCTTTTTCTTGATTCTTTCTTTCACCTAGGAAGTGACTATCCTGTACAGTTTATATTTATATATAAACCTATATAACCTAGCTAGCTTTGGGTCAAAATGGAGTTGGATTACACAATAAATTAAATAAAATAAATGGAGACCATAAGAATGGGGAGGGGTGGGGAGGGGAGGGGAGGGGAGGGGAGGAATGAGGATAAGGAGGTTGACTAGGGGGACAAGTCATGACACAGGTTCCACATGAAGTGATGCTTAACTCAATTCATTTCTCACCACTTCTTTCTTTTCTTATTTTTAGCCTTTAGGTTTGTCTGTCTGTCAGGTCAGGTGTGGCTTGCCATCCATTCTTATCCATGGCCCCATTTATACGGATTGGAGTCCTGCCCTATTAACAAATTTCACATTTGACCCTATTATATTAATGCTTTCGTACCCACAGAATAAAGCTTCTATTTTGTTTCTCTCTTTTCCTTGCATTTTTCTTAATAGGGTCACATATGTTTTTCATTTTTTTTATTGGATCACATTTGTTTTTTCTTAAAAAAATAATACCATGTACACAAACTAGACACAAAAAACTACGCACTAAAGAATAATACACATATATTAACATATTAATAAAAATATTTAATGACATATCCCGTTTTTCTTTTTTATACTATTTATACACAATTTTTATATATATATATATATATAATTTGTATCTACAATCCTAGTCACGATTGTTGATTCTCTTAATTAGGAAATGAGAGTCTCAGCTTAAGGAAGAATGGTTAACATGAAATTAACTTTAGTAAATTGATGAATACAGTATCAACTCACAAGCCCAGGAGCCGATCTCTCTTTTTTTTGCGTGTCAACAATAATATATTAATCAATTAACCAATTTACCATGAAGTTAACTCCATAGTAACAGGATCCCTCATCAGTTTACTTACGTATCAAAAATATTTAGAAAAGATATACGAAATAAATTTTATCTTAACGAGTCTTCCATATGCATGAAATATGATCCGGGGGGGGGGGGGGGGGGGGGGGAAGGACTAGTAAAATATGACCAAGGGTTAATACAAAAGGGTCTTCCCAGTTACCATGCTGCATTACAAATTGCAACCATTCTTAAGGCATATGAGAAATACAGTTTTGTATTCTACATATCGACTTTAATATATAATACTGTGGATTAGCTGGATGATAACTCAGTTTCATTTAGGCTGGGAATTAATACACTAGGGCGAAAATATTTTGCATTTGATAATTGTTTACAATATAAATTATCTCGGAAAATTTACAGGAGGTTCCAAGCACCCTACCAAAATACCGAGATCAATGTCCTTGTCTTCAACTTTTTGATGAACGGGTGACTCTGGAAGAACAATGAGATTAAAAGTTAGATTACTAATGAAGTAATGACATATAAATATCAAAACATATATACTAACCAAAAGCTCCAAAGCCGACGATCTGTCTCCAGGGTCCTTCTGTATGCTGTACATGCATAAATCAACATTAGTACCAAGTTAAATTATGTGGAGTCTATGGAGTTCTTATGTAAAAAGAATATGCATGAACCAAAGTAGATGCAATGCCATGCTCACACAGAATCTGCAGACGATTTAAGAAGACTCTCCGAGGTGATTAAGCAGCAACCTAGTTTTTGCTGGTTAGTTCACCCAAAAAGAAACATAAACCAAGAGATACATGAATGTGTAGACTGTAGCACATAGGATGAATACAAACATAAATCCAAGAAACATAGCATATAAGGAGGAGGCCATCCTGCCAGACTAGAACACCGATGAATGCGAATATGCCATCCTATATGTGCCTAAACTCACACAGGAATGGACTGATTTGTCTTAGAAAAGAGGGCAAATAGACATCAAAGTAGAAAGTAAGAAATAGATCCATTAACCAAATAGTGTACTATGAGCACATAACTTAATGCAGAACAATGTTTCTGAAATCATTAGTGGAATAGCTGCAATTTTGTTTATAGAGGTCGTAATGATGTTATACATTACATTGTTCTTTCAATGTCTTTTACCAAGTCTGTCTAGTTTTGCAAATTGCCAAATTGTTTTGCATTTTCTACAACTTCAAGTATTGAATAGTCCTAAGACAAGTATTTTTTAGGTTACCAGGCTACCAGCTTTTCTAGGGCAAGCCTTCTCCTTTTCAGACGGTGACTCTAATGATACTGTTGTACTAATAAACAATGTCTTAACACCAATTAAGGATCCTAAGATAAGCCAAGATCCTAGTCAACCCGAAATTGGTTCAAAGCAACATAAATGTTATATACCTTAACAGTATATATGAAAAAACAAGTCGATACAAATTTAAACACACAATAAAATATCTTCAAAAATCATTGTTCTCAAGTTTCTCGGGGAAAGGAATGGAGATATGACTGAAATTTATCAACTTTCTCTCTAAGATCTCAGATATCTCATTCTTGTTAGATCAAGTATCTCAGGAAGGGACTTTATCTCCCAACTTAAGAACGTTATTGCAGAAAATTTGAATGCTTGTTTGCCAATGACCCTTATCTTAATAGTAAAATTAATGTAATTCATCAATATAAATGCAGTTGTAGGCCCTTTTGGATTATTACCAGGCTGAGACAAACGAACAAAACTCTGGGGAGAAACTGATCTGTGGAGCAGAAGGTGGAGGGCTTCAACAATTGCTTCCAAAAGCTCGTAAAAGCTTGGCCCACCCTTGCTGCTCTTCAGATTGTATATATGGAAAACGTCCTATAGCGCAACTCGAGGATCACCAAGCCCAAACTCCAGATATCGCTCTTATAGTGTAAATACTTCCACTAATTCTCTCTGGCTAAAGGAGAGTCAAAACTTGCAAATTAGTTTTCAGTATAAGAATTTTGATTGATTTCAGCTCAGGCATAAGAATATGGTGTAATCCAAAAGACGTTTGGTTAAGTACAGAGATAAATAACATATACACTACAGAAACAAATATGCTAATGAGTACTGAAGTATGATGATTCGCTCACCGACATGTAATTGTAAGTCCCAACAAATGTATTACGTTGACCCATAGAGTTGGCTACCATCGCACTCACACCAAAATCTGTAATCTTTACTTCCCCTTTATGATTTACAAGCAGGTTTGATGGCTTTATGTCCCTATGGATTACATGTCTTTCGTTGTGCAAGTACACTAGACCTTGTAAAACCTGCAATAAAAGAATGACAAAGGTATGGTAAAATATACTAGTATTTCTTGAACTCTTGATTTTTGTCGTTCAACAATTACAAAATTCATAGGGAATCTCTCACAAACCTGTTTACAGACAACCGCAAGATATGGTTCAAGAATCGTCTTGACTTGTCTGATCACATCTGCCAAAGACCCACGATCCATGTATTCAAACACTAGAGAGATAACACCATTATGATAGAAAGAGTGGTAGCAAACTACAACGTGTGAACATTGAGATGCTTGATTTATTTTCAGCTCCTGCACAATTTGTTTACGAATTTCTTCTTGTATGTTCATCTGGATAACCTATGATACAAAACACATGTAAAAATAATCAGGAAAGAAATAAATAAAAATTGAAGTGCAATACTCAAGCTGGCATAGAATTATATACACCGATTCGAAGGCAGATCGAAGGATAAGTGCGAGGGCACAAGACTCAGGCCTCACATTCCAAGTTAACCATCTAACATACAGAGACGTAGAAGTCATAGTAGAAAACAACAACTGCCATGGGGATTTTATTTTTACCCTTTTACTTATTTATGATAAAGGAGAGGAGATTTCACACATTAAATCTATGGCTCTTTGGGTCATCGGGACTAGTTTTTTTAATTATTATGGCAGTACTTCTGAACATATATTAAACCATGAACAGGCACAGTAAATTCTAAAGAAGATTTGTTAGCATAATACAAGTACAACCATTCCAGCACTCCGTAATTCACCAGATCAGGTGCATTCATAATTAAAAATATAATATCCACAAACCTAACAGTATCTTGGTACCAAGTTTCCATACAATAATAGGAAAATGAAACATTGTATTGCTTGAGTACTGACC
>JAINUV010000191.1:112500-177444 GCA_020205505.1 Panax japonicus | reverse complement strand
GATCTCAAAGATGAAGTCAGCAGCTAACAACTTTGCAATCTCTTCATCGATGATCCGCTGGCGCTCGGGTGCAAAGATCCTCATCTCTGTCGAACTGGCTTCTTTGACGGGTCTACTTCCAATCGATGCTCAACAATATCTTTGCTCACTCTCGACATGTCTTGAGGTTCCCATGCGAAGATGTCAACATAGCATCGCAAGAGTTCCATGAGGTTCGTCCTGAGAGGTTCCGACAGACCCGAACCTATCTTCACTGTCTTGTTCGCCTTGCTAGGGCTGAGCTTTATCTCCTCTATTTCATCAGCTGGCATGACCAATGGCTCTGAACTGCTCTCAGTGAAGGGCTCTATCTCTATTGTCATGGTCTATTTTTGCTTCGATACCCCCACTCCCGAAGTGATCACGACATTTCTATAACATCTTCTGACCAAATCCAAATCTCCTTTCACCTCTCCAACCCCATGAGCCGTAGGAAATTTGATTTTGAAATGAGGGATTGAGGTCACAGCTTGTAAAGAAATTAAAGTAGGCCTCCCCAAAATAGCATTATAAGCAGAATTTACGCGCACAACATAAAATTTACAAATAATCTCTACCTACTGGGGGGTCGTTCCGAAGATGATCGGTAGTTCAATAGTTCTAGCCACCTTGACCTGATCGTTACTAAAACCGTACAAAGGAGCCTCCTACCCTATCTCCATCTTCGTCCGTCCAGATGCATCCTCTGATAAGCGTGGACGTACAAGATATCTACAGAAGACCCGTTGTCTACCATCATTCTTTTCATATCCACCAAACCCACTTGCGCAGTCAGCACCAGTGATCCCTCGTGCGGTTCGATGGTTTCCAAAGGGTAATCCTCGTCAGTAAAGGAGATTACCGTACCCGGATAAGGTCTATCAATCTTCGAGAAGGTACCCGCCACTGACATGACCGAATCCAAGTGACTTTGGCACTTCTTTCCAACAAGTTTGTCAGAAGTACCCCCAGTGATGACATCTATCACATGCCTTGCAGGCTGTCCGGAGCTGGCAACGCTTGCTGAACTGGTTGGGCTGCCTGAACAGGCTCTCTATCCCTTTGTTGAACTTGTTGAGTTGTCCGGGCAGCCACATACTGAACTAAGGCCCCACCTTGAACCATTCTCTCTATGAAATCCTTCAGACTAGCACAGTCGTTTCCTTTTCCGGGCTTAATGTTATCTCGAGGTGGATCGAAGATAGGTTGATTCTTAATCTGATCCAAGATAACAGCCCTGTCAGTGTTGAGTGCAGTATATGTCCTATTTACTCTCTGGGCTGGAGCTAACGAACTTCCTCCACCCTGTCTGCAATTATTGTTGTATTTCTTTGACCCGCCATCATAGCGGTCTTTATTTCCTTCATTCTTCTTCAGGTCCCCTTCTATTCTATCCCGGTCTGTCTCCTTAAGCCGATCTTAAGAAGGACGTTTGAGGCTATTCATGGCTTCCTCTACCACATATAACCTTCAGCTTTGTCGAAGGCTTCAGCAAGACTCTTCAGATGGTGAAACATTAACTTCTTCACCAATTTCTCTGATTTGACCAGATCTAACCCATTCTGAAACAGTCCTACGGCTTGTAGATCATTCAAGTCTGTTATTTGGCCGACTGCTTCATGGAACCGCTTTACATATTGGCCCAAAGACTCATTCGAATACTGTCGAACCTGAGCCAGTTGGTTTCCCCCTCCTTTTGTTGCTCCCGAAGCGAGCATGGAACTTATTGCACATGTCTGCCCAAGATGAAATTGAATCCGAAGGCAGAGTCCCCATCCACTGCCTGGCATCCTTCCTGAGTGTTGTGACAAAAGTATGACACTTAGCAGCATCGCTAAAGTCATAATAATACATCAGTTAGTCGAACGCCTGACTGTGGTTATAGGGATCCCCCGATCCATCATAACTTTCAATGTGGGGCAACTTCTTGGTGGGGTCAGCTTTCTCTTTTAGAATCTCCGCATAAAAAGGGGATGCCTTCTTTCCCAAAGTGTCTTTCATTTTCTGTACTTCGGCAAGCTGCTTCCGAAGTTCCTTCAATTCTTTAACCAAATACTCCACACTTTCTGGTTGGGATGATGCTTCTTTTCTGGTGACTCCTTCCTCTTCTGAGTGGACCGGTCTCTTCAAATAGAACCACCAACTTTAGAGGGACTTTTTCGACGACGAGTGTCCACAGGATGGTGTACCATCAGTAGACTCTCGGGAGTGTGACCTCTGGATCTACTTCGTTTCTGAACTCGGTCGCTATGGTGAGAATGCGCGACAACGAGCGCCTTCTTTGTATTCTTAGGAGTGCGATCTCTTGATCGACCTCTTCGTTCGCTTCAACCCTGCTCCTTAGAACCGACAAGGTGATGTGCCCTCTTCGATCTTTGAGGAATAGGGCTCCTGGATCTTCTTCTTTCTCGAGGTTGGCCCCGAGAATCACGTCCTGAATGAGAAGGTTCCTTCCCACTCCGATGCCCTCGTTCTTCGAACTGAACATAACTGAACTCTTCATCCCTCAAGTCTGCCATTCGAGCCATTTGCTCAGCTATATCCTGTCGCTGCTTCACAAGTACCTCCATGGCCCTATCTGCTTCATCTGCCATCTTAGCCAGTCGGGAGGCCTTTTCGTCTTGGTCATCTAGGTATCGAGTTCTAGGCGAGGTGTCTTCTACTCGTTTCCGACCATGGCCAGACCATTTCTCTGCCGTAAAAATTAGCTTTCGCTTAACATTGCCCTTAGCCCTCGGCCGAGAATCTTCATGTGAACGTTTGGACGCTGTGCTGGCATGAACACTTAGTGCCGGTCCCAAACGATCTTTGACAGATACTCGTGGTGCTGATTCACTGACAGTCATCGGCTGCCCTTTGGGTGTAGGTGTTCTACTCTTCACCATGAATACTGACATAGAACAAACATAGTTTGTGATTGAAAAATACTCAGGACACTAGAACTCAGCCCTCCTTCTAGCGCCAATGTTAACGCCAAGATCTTTCCCCACGTCCCAATCACCAAGACGCGTCCGATATCCTGCACAGTTCAACAAGCCAACACCAAAAGCTTGACGGCTTGACCGTCAGGGAGATAGCTCCGGCGTGAGAGTCAGTATCGGCGATCACAAGGTTAACAATGGAGGAAAATATTGTCTAGTGCTTGAGAGAGAATAATAGATTAGATAAGTCATTAGTTTAGTTACCTTCCTTCCTTGTATGATCGTTGCCCCATACGCAATCCAAACCCGGTTTACCGTGCCACCCACTCCCTCCTGACACCTCCCCCCACTACCGGTCATCTCAGCCGAAAGTATGTAACTCACTTCCTACCTGCTACCACTGTTTGCCACCCCGCCGGTCATATGAGTCTCATCCTCATTAATGTCATGCAAAAAAGGTGGCAGATAACAGTCAACTGTTATCTTGTGTAATGATTACAGGTCAAAGCTGGGTTAAATGACAATTTGTGTAATGGACCGATCCAAGGATTTAGCCCAATGCAATAAAGATGGTCCAGACTGATCGGATCTAACCGAAATAACCCAAAAATATAATCAAATAACTGGGCCCAAATCATTCGACCCAACAGGACAAAAGTAACATTGTCCAAAAGAGGAGCCCATTAAGTCCAATCCAAATATGAAAAGTATCATGGCCCAACAAAAAGGATGTTTACTTTCTCTTACTATAATAATAATAAAACTAATTATAATAATGCCTATTATAATTGAATTCATGGAAGCCTTAAATATATTAACGGGCGAACTCACTATTTGGGTAAATCTGTGAGCGATATTTTACTAGTTAATTAATATAACAATTTGAAACCCAAAAATTAATATGTTAAATCTGCCACGTTTACTGACTATTATAATTTAATGGGATAATTATAATAATAATAATAAATAATTATAATTATAATAATACTTATAATAATAATTAAGTTATTATTATAAATCTTATAAATATAAATAATACATACCTGACACCTGCCATATATTTTCTAAACGATGGGAAGATTGAAGAGTTAATAATGATCCATCAATAGGGCCGGGTGAATCCAGCCCCCATCAGTCATAAGTCTACTTGCAACTTGCAAGTAAATAGAAAAAGAAGAAACAGAAAGGAGAAAATGAGATTGTTTAAAAGAGGGTGGGTAAGTGAGATGGTAGAAAAAATAAAAAATGAGATGAACTCTGTTGATTTTAAAGTTGAAACAAAGCATCAAATAAATTAAAATAACATGACCACTTTAAATCTCGTGACCCAATAGTCATTTCAATTGATACATTCAAGAAAACATTTAGATTCTTCTTGTTCATTTTCTTCTTTTTGCGGTATAAGGAGATAGCAGTCTTATATTCTTCTTCATTTCCAATACTAATGACAGAAAGAAGATAAAATATTTGCTTCAAAATAATTTTGTCTGATTCATTTGAAGACATGTGAATCTGGCATCGGGCAAAGGTATATTTCATTTCCAATATTTGATCACTTTTTCTCATCTGACATCTTTACTAATAAAAAAAACAAACGCCAATCTAGTGGCGTTTACTCTCACTCTTCTCACCGGCCTTTTCAAAGTTGCTTATTAGAAAAAAAAACATTTCAAAACAGCGCCACATAACTGGCGTTTATGTTTTTTTTTAAATTTGCTTTTTTTTTTAAAAACGTCTATTTAAAACAAAAAAATTTATAAAAAAACATTTATTTAAAAAAAAGTTTGATTAAGTTAATATAATAATTTAGTTAAGGAATTTATTAGTTTTGGTCCAACGCCACTTGAACTGGCATATGATTTTTAATTTTCAATCAAACGCCAATTCAATTGGCGTTTGGCCTATTTTAAGAAAACTTGAACTTTTTGGATGGTATCTAGAAAATTGGATGTCATAAAAGGCTATTCCAAGAAAATAACTCCACCAAGCAATGCCTAACACGGCTACACTTCCCTCAACAGTCAACAGAATAAAAAAATTAAAAAAAAAAAACATAAAAGAAGAAGAAGAAAACTGCAAGTGATTGACTAAAATTACCTGGCCAACTGAAATTCTCAACAAGGCACGTCAAACCCTGGAATTAATTTGCTTCGAAATCCTCATCTGAACCCTCATCAACTCTCCAATCGTCACAGCTCGCTTGGAACTCACTGTGTTCTGTTGACTCACCACCAATTCTTGGGACTATTTCAATCCCACGCCTTCTTCACCTTGCTCGCTGACGTCGATGCCACCGCCTCTATGCAACGACGGGCGCTGACGACATGGACGGCTGCCTCTCTATGGTCCTCTCAGGACGAAAAAATATAAGTCAAACGGCCTGAGAGTTGAGAGTTCGACCGAGAGTTCGAGAGTTGAGAGATCTGAGAAACTGGAGTTCGAGACTTTAGGAGATCTAAGAGTTTCGAATTTAGCTAGTGGGCCGAGTGCTATGTGCTACTGTTGAGTCAAGACTCAAGTCAAGAGTCAAGATTAGAGGAGTCAGTCAAGAGTCATAAACTCAGTCTAACCTTGATCGTTGTGCAAGTTGTTGAAACATTCATAACTGCAATCTGGGAATCCTATGGAGATGTGTCATACCATTTCGGAAAGCTCTTTTGAGAGCTATGCAATGACATAGGGCTTGCCCTTTTTTTGAATCCAAGAAGATTGTTCCATGACCAAAATAGCATCTTCAGGTCTTCACAACTAGTCCGTTGAGTTGTCTTGCGCAGTTTGCACTCGGGATTGCTATGATGGCTCTTGATGACTGATGAGTGCATATTATTCATTTATTTGATTCCATTATATTTAGTTTTATTGCATGTTTCATGTGTATATGTGCTTATTAAGGTGTTTAATGATTTCAGGAAGAATTGGAGCTAAAATGAGGAAAAAGAGAAAATCACAGGGTTTTTAGCATTAAGTTGGATGCATGGTCTAGGCTTGGGACTTAATTTTTATTGTAGAGCTCTTCTTAAGCTTTTCGGACATCTTGAATCGTCCCAGATCGGAGTTCATATGAAAAGGTTATGATCTTTTACTAAACAGACTTGAACCTCAAGTTTGGATGTTGCAATTTACACATCAGTCACTTGGATCCTGATTTCCGACCTTGATGGCTGCCCGAATCTGTCAATTCTCCACAATGAAAGTTGTAGATCTCATCGATATCTTCTTTTGATAGGTATAAGGCCCCGAATTCTGCCAGAATCAAATGTTATGCTCCATTTTACCGAAAGACTCGCAGCAGGAAATGGAAATTCGCCCTAGGGAATTTGAACGGAAAATTGGGAAATCTTGAATTTTGGAAAGTTTCTAAATGCAGATTTTGGCGACTTCTACATGGAATGATTGATATATCTATATAGCTTTAGGATTTTCTTTTGACTAAGATTTATTTCCAAATTGGATTCTATTTCTTTATGGAAACTAGTTCTGATTTGTAAGTCCTTTTAGGATTTGGATTTCTACTTCCTATAGGATTTAGGACTTTGTCTAGCACTATAAATAGAGAATGAGAGTCAGGGTTTTATTCATTCAATTATCAACTATCATCTATTGGAGTGCAGACTCAAGAGCATGTCAGACTAGTTCTTTTTATTCAGTTCTAAAGGGAGGTGAATCCTTATTACAAGTAATTGATTAATTGAGTATTATTATTTATTCATTCTTGTGTGAAATTTCTTCTGATAATCTGTTTTCATTGATTGCATGGTAATTGATTTAATTAATTTAATATGGCCAATTGAATTAGTGAGAACATAGCAAAATCTAGTCGGGGTACGGAGTGATGGTTCTAGAAAGATATTTTAGCAGTCCTCACTATTTCTGTAAAATAGTGTTTGAATATTGTAATGAGGACTTATTTGAGTGTGGATATTGTCTAGAAGACAATATTTGTATTTAAATTCACAGTATGGTGTTGTCGTATTTTGCACGACAATTGTATTATTGAAGTTGTAGTTTGCTTTCTATACCATGTATTTGGCGACTCAGAATGGGTTGTTGTATACCTATTTTGGGGGCGTCACAGTTGGTATCAAAGCTTAGGGATTTGGTCTCTGGCGGAGATCGGGGAATAGAACTAGGAGGGGAGAGATGAGTAAATCATTTGCTAGTGTGTCATATCTAAGCTCATTTGTTGGTCAGTCATAATATAGGGATATTATATGATATGTTAATTTGTTTAATTAACCCTTGTTTTATGGCAGTATTTAAGAATGGCTGCTGAGAACGTTAACAATGGAGTGTATGAGACTGTGGAACACCTTTAGTCACAAACCAGGAGACGTGCAACAGGAAGACAATATTCCTCCTGTAAACAATACTACCGAGCAAACGATGAATGATGGAATGTTTAGGAGCTTTTTGCAGTTCATGCAAAACCAGACGAGGAAAACTCGTACACAGAATACGGGTGGAAAATGCTAGAAATGTGCAGCTTGTCACAGCCAAGCAGTTTAAAGAGTTGGGACCACTAGAATTTAAGGGAAAGCAGGATCCGATCATGGCAGAAATGTGGGTGAAGCCAATTACCAAGATATTCGATGTCTTGGGATGCATAGGAGGAACAGAAGGTTCCATTCACCACCTTTATATTCCACGGTGAGGCAGATACTGGTGGGAGTCCTGTGAGCTTACCCAGCCAGCTGCACTCAGCATGTCCTGGAAAATATTTTAGAAACTATTCAATGACAATTACTTTCCTAAAAGTATTCGCCATATGAAGGAGGTGGAGTTTATCAAACTGGAATAAAACACATGACGGTGTCCCAGTACGAGGCGAAGTTTGCAGAGTTATCAGGTTTGCACCTCATTTGGTCGAAAATGAGAAACGAATGACAAGGATGTTTCTGAGAGGTCTAAAGCTCGAGATTCGACATATCTTATATCTCATAAATTTTCTTATATTCAGATGTTTGTAAATAGGGCTCAATTATTAGAGCGAGATAATGAGTATGTGGCAACCGAGGGATCACAACCAAGGTCATACCGGTGACAGTAGTCATCAGAGCGATGATAACCAACGAGGATGGAAAAATACGAACAAAGGCGGTAACCACTCGGGTGGTCATCGTGGCCATGATAATAGGAGAGGTGAGTCAAGTAGAAATCTCAGAAAGAGGAGATTCAACAATGACGAGAAGACATCAGCAGCAGCAGCAGCACCAACAACAAATTCTAGGGGAGGGAGAACGACCACCAGTTAGATGTTACAATGTGGGAAAGAGGGACATATCAGCCCAAATTGTCCACAATAATCCAAGGTATGTTAAAACTGTGGGAAAGGAAGGCCACATAGCTCGGGATTGTTTCTTTAAGCCAACCAAGTTCAACGGGGATAGTGACTCCAAGGGTTGTCCCGATAAGTCAAAATCAGCGGTTCCTGGAAGAGCGTTGTCATGACTGGCCAAAACGCGAGGAACTCGAACGAGGTGATTACGGGTAAGCTAATCTTGAATTCTTGAGAAGTTTATACCTTACTAGATAACGGTTCTACCCATTCTTTTATCTCTCCTGCTTGTGCTAAACGTTTAAACTTAACTCTAGAGAAATTGGACTTTGACTTATCTGTTAAAACTCCGTTAGGTGAAACCTTCGTTACATCTACAATTTATAAATCTTGCATGATCCAAGTTGGCACTATCACATTACCTGTTGATCTTTTCCTCTTAAAGATACTTGCTTTTGATGTGATTTTAGGAATTGATTGGTTAACCACTCATCATCCCAAAATTGATTGTTTTAGTAAGGTTATTAGTTTTTATATTCCTAACCAACCTTCATACGAATTCAAACAACTAAACCACTAAAATCAGTCACTGTCATATCAAGCTATAAAGCTATTCGTTTATTGAAAAACGGATGTCAAGCTTTCTTAGCCCATGTTATGGATTTGAATAAGACAAGTCATATTTGACTAATATTTCTGTTGTTAGAGAATTTCTTGATGTATTTCCTGAAGAGAGCTTCCCGGTCTACCCCCAGAATGTGATGTTGAATTCTTTATTGACCTTGAACCGGGTACAAAACCCATTTCTAAAACCCCATATCGAATGGCTCCTATTGAACTTCAGGAGTCTAAAAGTCCAACTATAGGAATTATTAGACATCGGTTGAATTCGTCCTAGTACATCTCCTTGGGGTGCTCATGTTTTCTTCGTAAAGAAGAAAGACGGGAGTATGCGACTTTATATTGACTACCGAGAATTAAACAATGTCACCATCAGAATAGGTATCCGCTACATCGCATTGATGACCTGTTCGACCAGTTGCAAGGAGAATAATTCTTTTCAAAGATCGATCTTCGTTCTGAATATTCATCAGCTGAAGATTAAAGACTGATGATATTCCGAAGATTGCCTTTAGAACTCGGTACGGGGCATGATGAATTCTAGTCATGTCTTTTGGATTGTGACTAATGCTCCAGCTTGCTTTCATGGATATGAATGAACCGAGTATTCAAGGAATATTTGGATCAGTTCGTTTGTTATCTTTATTGATGACATCCTCATTTATTCCAAACGCCGTGAAGATCATGAGCACCATTTTGAAGCTGACTACTTGAAAGGCTTCGTTTGAAAAAAACTTTATGCCAAGATGAAGAAATGCGAGTTCTGGCTTGAGGAAGTAGCATTCCTTGGGCATGTGGTGTCAAAACATGGAGTATCTGTTGACCCGGCGAAGATTGAAGCAGTACAAAGTTGGGAGCAACCAAAGTCGGTGACCGAAGTGCGTAGCTTTCTGGGCTTAGCTGGTTATTATCGGAGATTCGTGGAAGGATTTTCTCGAATCGCTACTCCGTTAACTCAGTTAACTCGAAAAGATACAAAATTCGTATGGAGCGAGGATTGCGAGAAGAGTTTCCAAGAGCTCAAGAGGAGACTCATTTCAGCACTTGTTCTGGCAATACCATCTGGTTTCGGTATAGATTTGTATATACAGCGATGGTTCAGGCAAAGGGTTAGTGTATGTGTACTTATGCAACCATGGGAAAGTTATAGCCTATGCCTCACGACAACCTCAAAGAATATGAGAGGAATTATCCTACTCATGATCTAGAGTTGGCAGCAGTCGTATTCGCGTGTGAAAATTTGGATGACACTACTTGTATGGAGAGAAAGTGGAGATTTATACGGACCATAAAAGCCTCAAATATTTCTTCATCCAAAAATAAATCAACATGCAGCAACGACGTTGGCTCGAGCGGTTGAAAGATTACGATCATACCATTCAATACCATCCTGAAAAAAGCGAAAGTAGTAGTGAAGCATTGAGTAGAATGATCATATGCGAATGCGAGTCCGAGTACTGATATTGTCAATGCAAAGGCCCATTCTGTATGACTTGCAAAGGATGGAGGAAGAATTAAGACTCCATGGACCACATGATGATGGCGAATCTACGAGTAGAAACCGACTTTAATCGATAAAGTTAAAGCTGCTCAAGCTACGGACCTGGAGCTGATTCGTATAAAAAAGAAAGTGCAAGAAGGAGCTATTCCAGAAGCGAGAATCGATGAAGAAGGAATACTTAGATTCCACTCCAGACTTTATGTTCCTAACGACTCTGATTTGAAGCAAAGAATCATGATGGAGGCACACAACACACCGTTTGCAATCCATCCTGGGAGTACCAACATATCATGATATTCGACATACCTTTTGGTGGAATAATATGAAGAGAGAGATCGCGGAGTTTATCTCTAGGTGTTTAACCTGTCAACGTGGTAAAGGCGGATCATCAAGTGTCAAAGGGTCCATTGCAACCACTTGAGATTCCAAATGGAAGTGGGAAACATATTACCATGGATTTCGTTACAGGTCTTCCCAAAGTTTCTCAAGGCATAGATGTTATTTGGGTTATTGTTGATAGATTAACCAAGTCTGCCCAATTTCATACCGATACGAGAAACTTATTCCCTTGAACGTCTACTTGTATGTACGTGAATGGATTGTGAGATTGCATGGCATGCCAGTATCAATAGTTTTGGATTGTGACCCAAGATTCACTTCACGATTTTGGGTTAGCTTGCAGAAAGCTATGGGCACAGATTTACGATTCAGCTCGGCCATACCATCCTCAAACGGACGGACAATCAAAAAGGACTATTCAAACCCTTGAAGATCTTTTAAGACTTTGTGTCCTAGATTTTAAAGGAAGTTGGGATAATTACTTGCACTTGGTGGAATTCTCCTACAACAACAGTTATCAAGCAAGTATAGGCATGGCTCCATTCGAAGCGTTGTATGGACGAATGTGTCGTTCTCCAGTATGTTGGGACAAGGTGGGAGAAGCAACGTTGTTGGGACCAGAATTAGTACGCATGACTACAGAAAAGATCCAAATGATTCGACAACGTATTCAAACCTCAAAAGATCGACAAAAGAGTTATGCTGATCTTCATAGAAAGGACGTGGAGTTTAATATTGGAGATCATGTATTGTTACGTGTTGCTCCATGGAAGGGAGTTACAAGATTTAGAAAGAGAGGAAAGCTCAATCCATGATTTGTTGGTCCATTTGAGATTCTTGACCGAATAGGAAATGTGGCCTACTAGACTCGCATTACCTCCAAGTATGTCTCGTGTTCATAACGTTTTTCACATATCCATTCTTCGTAAATATGTGAAAGACCCGAACCATATTATTGCGTTAGAACCAGACGAGATAGTCGAAGATTTAACGTACGAAAGAAGTACCTATTAAGATCTTGGATAGGAAAGAGCATGTCCTACGCACCAAGGTTATACTACAAGTTAAGATTTTGTGGAGAAACCATGCTATTGAAGAAATGAACTGGGAGTTGGAATTAGAAATGAAAGCGAGGTATCCTCACCTTTTCGAACACCAGGTACGTATGTCAATTTCGAGGACGAAATTTCATAAGAAGGGGAGGTTGTCAGACCCCAACTTATTATAAATAAAATTGAATTTCTCTAATATTATTGTGAATAATAAGGTATTAATTTGATATAATTCTCTGGTTATGGGTGAAATATGCAAATTTTGCAAAATAAGCAAGTAGTTATAAAATAATCATTGTTGTCGGGGAATATTCGTTTGGTCGTGGAATATTCTTATTGTCGGGGAATATTCGTACGACGGCGCAGTCATTTATGGGCCCCATAATAGAATAACTGTCGGATGAAGAAACGACAAGTTTGAGTTTTTATAAATAACGGCGTAGTTGTTACCGTTAACACTATTGGAATACCCGGTGGTTAAAATACCGTAATACGCGTGGATGCACAGTATTGATGAATTATGATCCTTACGTAAGAAGGCACTACTCAATAATTGTTATAGTAGTTACTGTTCAATATTTTATTTTATTGATTCAATAATTGTTGCGTTGATATTTTATATTATTGTTGTTTCAATAATTATCACTGCACAGTATTTCCCATTATCAGATCAATAATTCATATTATTTGAATAATATTATTAGATAGCATTATTGGCAATGTCTAGAAAGTTCTGTCAATGAGAGGTTTGGTCACCTAATTACGCGCCAGTAAGGAGAAATTCTTATTGGAAAGCCTTCTCTTTCCTGGGAACGGCCTGTTTGTCATAATTATAATTCTGTAATATTATTTGTGAATAATTAATTATTAATTTATATGATAAGGAAATATTTATTTTATGTGGATATAAATGATGAATATATTTATTTTTTGTGGATAAAAATGAAGGAATTAATGCTGAGGTGTTTTATCAGTATTTTGTCGGTGTAGAAGTATTAAAAATCATCCGTTTATGGATTTCGGGTATTTTCTGATTGAAATTTGAAAAAACTTTCTTCTTCAAAGTTGTAGAGAATTAAATTTCCTATGAAAACACGCGAGTTTTGAATTTTTCTGATAAAAGGACTATTTATTTTGAATTACTGAATTTTCAGAAAATAAAACGATATTTATTAAATTATGGGGTGGGACCCACTTTGGTTGGTGTTAAATGCATGTGGGCTGCTGGAAATTTTCAGATTTGGCATGTTTGAATTTGTGTTTCAAGGTGTGCGTAAGAATTTTGTTTAAAATAATATTATTTTATTATTTTAGTATCTAATGGCGTTCTAGTATTTTCCTATAAATAGACGCTTAGGTTAGAATTGAAAATCACACCGGAAACAAGTTTTCTTTCTCTCTATATTGTCGAGCATATTTTAGTGGATACTTTGATAGTTGCTATTCCGTGCAAGTTTCTGTCGGCTCTATATCCGAAATTCAGTCAGAAGTACGATTATTTTGAGGTAAGGGATGTTATATTCTTCTTAAAATGATATTTTCTTCAATATCATTATACCAAAATGTTGGTATGAACTTTTTATCAAATTTGAAACTTTTTGTGTTGGGGTTACTATTCACGTATACGGCACTATTCACCGAAAAATGAAATTTTCTTCTTTTTGTCCAAGATGTCTATTATGGTTATTATCTTTGATTGTATGCATGTTTTGATCTTTATTTTTGAATTCTGCTTCAAAATTGGTATTTATGAAGTATTATTGATCTTGGATAAACTGTTATACGAATTCCTACTATTTGTCCTTCTGTCTCACTGGATTCGCTTTCTTTAAAATATTTTTCATCATCCTCGGTCCTAAATGATGATATTACTGAATATCTTTGGCCTGTAGTGCAAAAATGAATGATTAACTGATGAATATCTTTGGCCCGTAGTGCAAAGATGAACAGGTGTTGAGATGAACATGACCAACTGGTGATACAAATGAATATCTTTGGCCTATAGTTCAAAGATGAATATTTGATTAAAGATGTATATTGATTGTTGTTACATGGATAAAATATTGATGATGATCTTTTAAATCTTAGAAGATAATGGAATTCTTTCTCCACTTGACTCTTCTAATGGATTGTTGTTTCCGCTGCAGTTGTTGATCTAAAACTTGTTGTCTATTATATTTTATCAGATTTTTCCCTGTTGAAGACTAATGATAATTTGTTGTATATTATCTTAGTCGTAATATTCTTTACTGGGCTAGTTGAGCTCACCCTTTTCCTTTTTGTTCCATTTTTCTTCTCAGGAGGTGAGAACATAGCAGGATCTAGTCGGGGTATGGAGTGATGGTTCTAGAAAGATGTTTTAGCAGTCCTCACTATTTTTGTAAAATAGTGTTTGAATAATTGTAATGAGGACTTATTTGAGTGTGAATATTATCTAGAAGATAATATTTGTATTTAAACTCACAGTATGTGTTGTCGTATTTTGCACGACAATTGTATTATTGAAGTTGTAGTTTGCTTTCTGTACCATATATTTGGCGACTCAGAATGGGTGTTGTATACCTATTTTGGTGGTGTCACAGATAGAAGCATGATTGATGCACCTAACGGAGGAGCACTAGTTGACAAGACCCCAGAGGCTGCAAGGAATTTAATTGCAAACATGGCAGCAAACTCGCAACAATAGGGCACTAAAACAAATCATGCACCAGTAAGGGTAAGCGAGGTAAGCACTTGTGATTATGGTCAACAAATTTCTGAATTAACTATTATGGTTAGACAATTAGCTACAGGTCAACTCCCAGTTGCAAAGGTTTGTGGAATATGTCTACAACCAAATCATAATACAGATAAATGCCCAACATTACAAGATGATGAGGCTGTGCAACAAGCTAATGCAATGGAAAATTATCAGTCACAACCTCAGAAAAAGTATGATCCGTACTCAAACACATATAACCCAGGATGGAGAGATCATGCAAATCTAAGTCATGGGAGCAAGGAAGCGGAACCACTTGCATTTCCACCTAGGCAGCAGGGCTTCCAACCAGCCCAACCTCAATATCAACCGAAGCAAGCAGTCCCTGCACCTACTGGAACATCATTGGAGGATATGTTTAAAGCATTCATGGGATAAGCACAACAATTCATGAGACAAACACAACAGTTTATGAATCAGACACAGCAGTTCCAGCAAGAGATAAAAATTTTGGTTCAAGATTTGAGGAACCAAGTAGGACAGCTGGCTATACCTGTGGGGATATTGGAATCCAGAGGCTCTGGAAAATTACTATCTCAAACAGTAGTGAATCCAAGGGAGAATGTCAGTGCCATAACTTTGCGAAATGAAAAACAAATGGATACACCATCGGCCACCGTTAAGTTTGAAAAGGAAGAAGTTAAGGAGGAAACCAAAAAATCCAAGGTAAAATCTCACTCTCTTTGTTAGCTTAAAAACATTCATCGACCCTTTCCCCCCAGAAATTCTAAAACTACAAAGAAAGATGAACAAGAAAAAGAAATTCTGGAAACTTTTAGGAAAGTAGAAGTGAACATCCCTCTCCTTGATGCAATTAAACAAGTGCCACGGTATGCAAAGTTTTTGAAAGAATTATGCACTAATAAAAGAAAATTGCAAAATAATGAAAAAGTCACTGTCGGGGAAAATGTATCTGCTGTTCTTCAAAGGAAAATGCCTACTAAATGTAATGATCCAGGAATGTTTACAATCTCGTGCAAAATAGGAAACAACATATTTGAAAAGGCCATGCTAGATTTAGGAGCTTCAATTAATGTTATGCCTTTATCTGTTTATGCTTCCTTAAATCTAGCTCCTTTGAAAAATACTGGTGTGATTATTCAATTGGTTGATCGTACTAACACTTACCCTCGAGGGGTAATTGAAGATGTCTTAGTGTAGGTGAATGAACTAATATTTCTTGCAGATTTTTACATTGTGGGTATGGAAGATGATACATCACCAAACCCTTACCACATCTTGTTAGGAAGACCATTCCTGAAAACAGGAAGAACCATGATCGATGTGTATAATGGGACCTTGATTATGGAATTTGAAGGCGAGAAGATTCAGTTTAACATCTATGATGCAATGCGATATCCTAGTGATGTGAATCATGTTTTTGAGATTGATGTGATTGACTCCTTAGTGCAGGAAACTTTTGAACATCTGCATAAGGATAACTTGGAGGTTGCTATCACCAACAGTTTGGACATGGACTTTGAAAACGAGATAGAATGGCATCAGGAATTGAAGAAAACTGTGGTTGCCTTACACTCGTTACCAAAATATTCAGAAAAGTATCAAATTTTGTTGGATGACGAAACTAAGCCCACGAGGAATGCACAAAGAAGGTTGAATCTACCGATGATGAAGGTAATAGAATTTATTGATGCCGGTAGAGAAAAGAGACATGACGTCAAGCTGAAGACGTTAAACAAGGGCAGCTTCTTGGGAGGCAACCCAATATCTCAGATTTGATTTTTCTATCCCTTTACTTTTTAGTTTTTTTATTGCATGTTAATTAGTATTTTTCTTATTTGCATGATTTTCTTACATTGGGGAGAATGTAAGGTTTGAGTGTGAGTGTGAGTGTGAGTGTGGGGGGGGGGAGATTTAGGTTTTATTTTATGTAGGAATAATAATCCAATTTTAATGGGAAATTAAAAAAATTAAAAAAATTCTGAATTTTTGAAAACTTGGGTTACATGGTTCTATTTGCCTATGTGTTCGAAGGTTAAAGTCAAAGATTGAAAATTGATGCTAAAATTCAGAATCTGTTTGATGCTTAATTTGTTAATGAATGATGACAACTAAACCATGATCCATAGTAACTGATTTGAATTGAATTTGTGATACATGAGTACTTGAATATGAGAAGCATGTTTATTTGGCTAAGTTATTTGTGGAGTTGTCTATGTGCACTAATTTCATGACTTAGAACTAGCAGAACTATGTGGAAAAAAATGATGAATGAAAAAAAGAAAAAAAGAGAAAGAAAAAAATAAAAATCAAAATCAAAAATCTGCTTCAATGTATATTGTGCGAAATAACTGGGTATCTAAGCCTCGGGAAGCACGGTATTCACGCTGAAAAGTGTGATGGATAAAAGCAGCTTGACTAGTCGACTTTTGTGGCCTTTGTTACTTGAATAAGTAAGCCTTAGGGGTGTCTCTACACCTAGCGCCCTAAGATCATCTGGTTTGGGAGTCGTTGGTGGAAAGTTCGCTAATGGGTAACTCTGAAAAGCCTAAGAAAAGGAGACATTGTACATGTCAAGAAAAGAAAAAAAAATATTCTAAAATAAAAAAGTATGAAAATACATTCATTTGTGCTAAAAAGAAGATTCTATGGAAAAACTTAAAAAGCAAGAAAAATTTGTTCTTGGCTGTGAGTCAGTATGCACGGTTTTTGCTCCATGGTAACTAAGTTGAGTAAGTATGTAGATTTTGGGAAAGTTACTTATGTGGCTACAATTTGGTTTAATGAAATTCATTGGTGAAATAGTAAGGTTGTTCATTGTGAGTTAACTAATAAGGCATTGATTAAGATTTTTGCAAATTTAGTGTTGATAATCATGATTTGTACCTTGAAATCTTTTGACATGATGGTTGAATAGAATTTTTTTGGAAATTAACTTTTGGTTTACATGAGGACGTGTAAAAGGCTAAGTGTGGGGGAATTTGATGACTGCATAATATTCATTTATTTTGATTCCATTATATTTAGTTTTATTGCATTTTTCATGTGTATATGAGCTTATTAAGGTGTTTAATGATTTCAGGAATAATTGGAGCTGAAATGAGGAAAAAGAGAAAATTACAGGGTTTTTAGCATTAAGTTGGATGCATGGTCTAGGCTCGGGACTTGAATCTTATTGTAGAGCTCTTCTTTAGCTTTCTGGAACATCTTGAATCGTCCCAATCGGAGTTCATATGAAAAAGTTATGGTCTTTTTACTAAACAGACGTTGAACCTCAAAGTTTAGAAGTTGCAATTTACACAGCAGTCACTTGGAGCATGATTTCGACCTTGATGCAGCCAAAATCTGTCAATTCTCAAAGAATAAAAGTTGTTGATCTCGTCGATATCCTCGTTTTGATAGGTAGTAGGCCTCGTAACTCCTCCCAACTCAAAAGTTATGTTCGTTTTACCAAAGGACGTCGCAGAAAAAAATAGAAATTCACCCCAGCAAATTTGAAGGGGAAATTGAGAAATCTTGGGTTTTTGGAAAGTTTCTAAATGCAGATTTTGGCAGACTTCTACATGGAATTAGATTGATATTTCTATTAGCTTTAAGATTTTCTTTAGACTAAGATTTATTTCCAAATTGGATTCTATTTCTTTATGGAAACTAGTTCTGATTTGTAAGTCCTTTTAGGATTTGGATTTCTACTTCCTATAAGATTTAGGACTTTGTCTAGCACTATAAATAGAGGATGAAAGTCAGGATTTTATTCATTAAATTATCAACTATCATCTATTGGAGTGCAGACTCAAGAGCATGTCAGGCTAGTTCCTTTTATTCAGTTCTAAAGGGAGGTGAATCCTTGTTACAAGTAATTGATTAATTGAGTATTATTATTTATTCATTCTTGTGTGAAATTTCTTCTGATAATCTGTTTTCATTGATTGCATGCTAATTGATTTAATTAATTTAATATGTCCAATTAAATTAGTTTGATCATTACCATATGCTAGATTAATATTGATATTACGTGTAATTGATATTTGTCTTCATCATAAGTAGCAATTTGGTAATACTAATTGTGGACAAGTTTTTGTGTTTTACTAAGATTATCAGAAAACAAGTTAAACAAATCGAGCTTATGTGTTTGTTGCTTAGATTATCCTAATTCTCTATTTCTTAATGTTTCTATCATATTAAATTTAGAGAGGTTGTTCTAGGTTGTATGCTAGTTAGAATATGGTGGAGAGCTTGTTTCATACATTGATAATCTACGGAGAATTTCGGATAGCAGAGTTTATTGTTATCTAGGACTAATAATTTCATTGAAGGAAAAATAATAATAACTTGATTAATTGATTATTGTACTTGGTGAAATTGAACTGCATAACTAAAGTTTTTACATATTTGGTTAATTTTATCATTAATTCTTGTTCTCTTAGTTTAAAAATAATTTTCAAAAACTCCCATATTTATTTTCTGTTGAAATAGTAGAATAATTCTAAAACAACTTTACTCTCTGTGGGATCGATCCTTACTTGCTACTGTGCTAATTATTATAATTGTGAAGTGAAAGTGAGGTTAATTTAGGAGTGTCAACAACAGCTCCCAAATTTTGGCACCGTTGCCGGGGAGTAATTTGGCGTTTTGTTTTTATTATATTATTTTATTTTATTTTATTTTTGTTCTTGTTTTATGACTCGGTCTTCTCAGGCTACTATATTAGATTTTGATCCAAAAATTGAGAAAACTGCAAGGAGGCTAAGGAAGGAAAAACTTAAAATTCAACAGTCTTCTGCAGATATAGACGAGGCTTCTTTATCGAAAAACTTAGCTTTGGAATTATTATCCAACAAATCATCCACCGAATCCGATAAAGAAGAAGAGATTGCAATTCAAAACAATAATAGAACTCTCAGGGAGCTGGTAACTCCTAATTTAAATCAGCAACCTTTGTGCATTGAATATATTACTTTAGATGTTGCATTTGAACTTAAATCGGGACTAATCCATTTACTGCCTATTTTTCGTGGTCTTACAGGTTTGGACCTCTATAAACATCTGAAGGAATTTCATGTGGTGTGCTCCACTATGAAACCACGCGGAATCACTGAAGAGCAAATCAAGCTGAGAGCATTCCCATTCTCCCTAGCAGATTTGGCAAAGGATTGGCTGTACTACCTACCCTCAGGTTCAATACAGTCATGGAATGACATGAAGAAGTTGTTATTGGAGAGATACTTTCCAGCCTCAAAAGTAGCCAGTATAAGGAAGGATATTTGTGGGATTAGACAATTCAGTGGGGTGACACTATACGAGTATTGGGAAATATTCAAAAAGCTTTGTTCCAGCTGTCCACCGCATCAAATAGATGAATAACACCTGATCCAGTATTTCTACGAAGGGTTGGTACCGATGGATAGAAGCATGATCGATGCAACTAATGGAGAAGCACTAATTGACAAGACCCCAGAGGCTGCAAGGAATTTAATTGCAAACATGGCAGCAAACTCGCAACAATATGGCACTAGAACAAATCATGCACCAGTAAGGGTAAGCGAGGTAAGCACTTGTGATTATGGTCAACAAATTTCTGAATTAACTGCTATGGTTAGACAATTAGCTACAGGTCAAAAAAAACACTTTCATTATACATGTGCTCCTAGAAAATTTCAATGCAACAAAAATTTACAAAGTTCATTAATTATAGTCTTTAAGTCAAAATCTTCATTATTATTATCCCAAAATTGAGAGCCATTTTTGTGTTTGTTTCCTATCATACAGCTGCAATAGTACAGACAAAACCATTCAGATAGAAAGAAGAAAAAGAAAGAGATAAAAACTTAAGATTTTGGGTCTCTGCACTCAAGTTTCTCCCACTCCTTGGTGCGAGCGACAATTTGTGAGAGGTAGAGCACTACCCTGCTCATGTCTGGGCGTCGATTCCAGTCATCATCCACGCAGTCCTTTGATAAGAATGCCAACTTTGCAAAAGGAAAAAAATCATAAAAGATTAAGTTCAGAAAATGATGATAAAAAAAACTAAGAATAGGCAGAAATCAATGCATTGCTCATTTAATACTTATGAAACGATGACATTTAATAATAATAACAGATATACTAAACTTATATTCCCTCCGTCCCATGATAAAAGTCTTTATTACTATTTTGGGTAGTCCAATGTTAAATGTCCATTTTCCTTTAATAACCAAAATTTTATCCATATTTTCCTATAATACCGTAGCATTAAATATCTCATACTTTTTTATTCTAATTCTCTCTCCATATTTAATGACATTATTATAGGCAATTTTGTAATTTCATTCATCTTCTTAATATGCGTGAAAAGTCCACCGGTACTTTTATCATGGGACGGAAGGAGTATCATAAAGGGGTATTCCAAGTACCCTAAACCTGGAACTACTCCTAAGACGGTGAAAAACATGAAAAACCAAATCCTACCAAGGTTCAACATATACTTAAATTTGACTAGGAAATGAAAATTGTAAATGTTCCTAAGATAACCGAAAACTATTCAAAAATAAAATTTGAGCAGATGACGGGGTTATTGGCATCCTGAAAAAACCCCTAATGCATAACAGTTTGGTCTATCAGATAGAGCCTGTTGCTGCGGTTGTGGTTTCTATTAGGACTTGTAGACCAGTAGTTTTGATCATGAAGTTTTGCCGACCAAAAAAACTTCCTTATTTACATGTAGGATTGGCCCAGTCTTATTGGGCCAAGAATCCTTCAGCAACTTCAAAGTCAAAGGTAACCCATCTATGCTGACTGCTGAGGGGCAAATGAAGACAGATGGTTTCTGTTTGCTATTCCAATGGATGAAGAGTGTCTTGATGCTCATTATTAAATGAAGGTTCAGGTGTATGGTAAAATTGCGCGTATTGCACTTATTTCTAAACTCATGCTATCTGAGCATGCCATGTCTAGCAATGAAACTAAACAAAGTCTCCAAGGAAACCCATCTGTGACAAAAAGGCGATGACAGTTGGCTGCATTTCCACATGGTCTGCTATTTGTTTATGAACAATATTTCAAATAAATGAATCAAATGTCTTTCTAAATGGCCTTTTTGCAATAAACACGTATAGGCTACATGCATGGTTATATATCACATGCACTCTAAAGTCAGGTTATCTGGGAACACCGCATGTTGCTACAAACCCATCTCATTAGAAGAAATAACACTAAGCAAAATCTCCAACGCAACTCCTCAATGACGGGATATGTCGCAGGGAACTTGCTATTATAGCCATTAACGCATTAAAGTCTCCTTATATGCACCCTAGAGTTAGGAACACATATACCACCTATTCCCAATCCAGTGGAAGGAAAAAAATACTACAATAACCATTGTGATAAATCTTCCTTACATAAATCGTGCAAGTTTATGAGCATAATTACCGTGATCATCACGTATTCGAGAGTCTCATCATACCTGCAGCCACGCAAATCGAGCACAAGAACTCCCGCCATCGCATCTAAATGCTAGCATGGATAAGGGAAATTCCTGTATGCTCGTTGAGCTTGTTACCATGGGCATTGTGGCCATGACAACAATCACAGGTCCTAATCCTTGACTCAAGTCATTTTGGTGGAGAAGAATAACTTTCTCTCTTAGGTTTGCAAATAAACAATTTTATTGCAGGGTCTCTTAGACAGACGTTATGCTGATACACTAAATCACTTTAACTGTTTCTACAAGTACAGCTTGCATTCCTATATCACATGTGCACAAAACACATTGAAGGGGACAACATCTTCTTCGGAGATCAGTTTAGAACTAGACTTCATTTCCACCAAAGAGTCAAAGGATAAGGGTGTTTCCATACAGACCTGGTTATCTACCCGCTTTTAGGTACTGTACAAAAATAAGGATGAGAGCTCTCCAAAGTAGGGATATCAAATTATGCAGATAAACACTATAGCATATTTTGAGATACTTTACACTAGTCTTTGTAGTTTTAGGGTCCTGACTACGAATCGAACATCTCTTTTATGTTACAAGGCTCTTTTTCTTGGCATTATTTCTGTAAAATGCAATAAATATTGGGCCAATTCTCTACTGCTCAAGCCACAAGCTTTTAGTACTGATAAATGAACAAAGTTGGATATGGATCAAAATTTTACTGCTAGTCTAACTTTAAAAAACAAAAAATGGAACTCACCTGCAGAAGTGAATCTTTGTGGTAGTGGGATAGGTCTGGATCAATGCATTTAATCAACTTAGCCAAAGGGTCGTTATTCTCCAAAGCGGATAACATCTAGAACACATCAATCACAGAATCAGCTATAATACCAACTTCTAACATTTTATTAGATATACATGTTCATGCAAGGTGTAGGACTGTAGGGGTCAAACACCCTGAATGCATGATTGCAGGTTTGGCACCATCCCTATAGCCGCACACTGTGGCTTGGAGTGTTGGACTGTAGGAGTCCAACATACAAACTTCAATTGGCATGATTCTTATCAATGAGTGTATTTTTAAACTTGAATATTTTCCCCCATTTACTTTACAAGTTGTATAACCAGTAAAATGTAAAAACAAATGAAATTAAGATACATCTTATGACACTTACACAATCTACTAGCGAACGATGTTCTCCATACTGAATATGCCTAGAACTTGCAGTTACGCTAAGAGCTGGTTGGCCAGTTAATAGTTCCATTAAAACAACTCCGAAGGCATATACATCACTCTTCGCAGTCAAACATCCATCTCGAACATACCTGGTTTTCGTGATTTACAGTAATGAACAAGATATCTAAGATGCAGAATGCTATAAACCATCTTGTCAATTAACAAAAAGTATCTTTTCTGTCTCTTGGCATTATAATAATATCACACTGATGGAAAGATTGAGTCAAAGATAACTTACTCAGGAGCAAGATAACCAAATGTTCCAACAAGTCTGGATGCGGCAGTTCCAGCCACTTCTGATTGCTCTATCAGTTTTACAAGTCCAAAATCTGCAATCTACATGAAAGAAATGGAACATTAACAGAAACACTGTACAACTTTGTAAGAATTTATATTCTGTCATGACTATCAAAAGTTCTCATACACTGTTTGTCCAGATCACTGATTCCGGGAGAAAATACAAGAAAGTTGCCCTAATTATTAATCACTTCTAATCTACCAAGATAGTAATAGTCAGCTAGAAAACTCATATAGACCAACAAACACACACATATAAACACAAGAACAGTATTTTGATGGTTCTACCATGCAAGGTGGAAACAGAGCCGAGCTTGTTTTCCTGAAGGCATCTGAAGTACAGCAATTCCCGTCTCCATGCATGTCTACTGAACACCATGATTGATGAGTTTGGATGAACTAGGTGAACGTCTCCAAACTTCTGGAAGAACATAAAGAAAAATTCCATTTGCATCTAATACTTTATATAGATCTAACCTGATTTTGGAAAGACATTAGAGGGTCAAAAGGCAAAGAGTTCTTTTGTGGTAATTTGAATAGCACCTTGTTACTTATTGTATTATGTATGTCATTCAAGTAAACCATAGCCTCCATATAAATACAACAATACCTAGCAACAAAGTTAAATGAATTTGCATTCTCCAAAGCACTAGGGCGGCTAACTGAATTTTTTAAGCTTCTGGTATACTAAAAACTGTCACATATTTTTTCATTAGCTTCATCCATGTAAATCCAAGGCCTTCCCTTACTGTCTGTTACTGCCAATAATTATCATACCCTCTGTCATATTTAGTGAGCTTACTGGTCCAAGCTGTATGAGTCCGAACAATATAAGACAAACTTCTCTTTGTATCCTGCTGGAGCTACTTCTACAATTTTATAGATGTATTTAATAAACTATCATGGTTCAGAAGCAGCTTATCAGCAATTGTCTCTGTGCCCACCATGTCTAGGGTTTAATTTGAAACCTATTTGATATAGTGTATGATTATTAGTATTATATTTAATTATGTTTCAATCTAAATAATTTACCAATAATTTCATTTGTGATCTTACTACTAAAGTTGATCTAAAGAGCCTATAAAATTTCTTATAATCTCTCTAGTTTCAAAGTATTGAGTCTCTGAGATTTTATTGATTCATGTGGATTTGAACTTCCTTGTAATACTGAAATATTATTCTTCTCCTCCACCTCCATCGACCAGCATGATTTCTACTCAAAAATTGAAAAACGCATCACATCCAAACCTGTGTTAAAACATTTTTGCCAATGTGCTAAATTATATATGGAAAGACGAGAACCAAGAGAATTATCATTTGTGTTCAATATCCTGCTTTTAGAATATTATAAAAATAACTTCTTGCTTAATCCGATGGTTATGTAGCTTGTCTTTTAATTTAATTTGTTGTGAACCTTTTCTTTTTAGGAACTGAAACATAGGGAAAAAGTTTAGAACAGCAGCCATTAAAATACTATTTAAACAAAAGAAATTTTGGCAATGGAGTGGCTGTGGCAACATGCATTTCAGGGGTTTAGACTTGGACGTTCTAGTTTACTGCTGGTCAGCATGTAAGACCATATAAAGCTTCTGAGGTTTGTTTAACACATTCTGTAGACCTAGTATGTCTTGTCATTTCTAGCTCTATAATGAGTTTTGAATTGTACAAGCTATTATTTCTGGTCTACAAATACATAATGGCAGTTAAATCACCAAAAGCAAGTTACACCAAGCCCATTTGTCCATGGTCAACAGCAATGTGAGAAAATCCTGACATTTATTTAAAACATTATAGTGTTTACTGTTTAAGACTGCAGAAAACTACAGAAATTGTTTCTGAGAAATCCCTTAATAATTATCAAACAAATTGCAAATAACTCCAACGATCTAACATTATATCAAGTATATTCAAATTCCAATTTCGAACAGTATACAAGTTCCTTCTGGTAAAATGTTGCTAAATGCTAAATTTGTAAGCTCAAGAAATGAAAGATAATGATCCAAAAAACCATTGAACTCTTGTCAAGCTATCAAAAAAATATATAAATAAAAAAAAATTTGTACCAAAACTATTTAACTTTCAAAAAATTGTCAAAATGCCCAAAATTCGACCATAGGAGCTGATGTGACTACATATCATGTCAAATTTTGTGTATTTTTGACAAATTTTTGACAGTTCAATGGTTTTGGTGCAAAAAAAATTGTTTGTATGTTTTTAGATAGCTTGACAAGAGTTCAATGGGTTTTTCGGTCATTAAGTCAGAAATGCAAAAAAATTCGGGTGAAAGATATTTTACAATTGATATCAATACTCGCACCTTTGCACGAAAGTTGGTATCTAACAGGATATTGCTCGTCTTCACATCTCGATGGACATAGTATGGCTTAGTGTGGACATGTATATACTCAAGACCTTGTGCTGCATCAAGAGCAATCTGAACTCGTGTAGCCCAAGGAAGAGGTTTATAGCCTACAGAAGTATCAATTTTTAGTTAGTAACGATTAACCTTTATCACAATCAACAGTTGAACTAGAGACAGGCCTAGCAAAATGTGAAAATTAAGCCACGTGGTATATTTCTAGCAACTTTAAGAATTTATTCATATATTTATTTGACATGTGGTGTAGCAATGATTTCAATAATGACCACATCACGAGTAAAAAGCAAACAGGTAATCACCAAAGTGCAAAGATGAAAGTTTGACATAAAATTGGACACTGTAATACTCCACTAATCTATCGGTAAAACAATGTAGAATCAACATGTATCAAAGTTCACTTTATAGAAAGGAAAGTTAAAAGACATGAGTGGATTCTTTTATTAAAAAAAAAGAAAGATGAACAGTTTTATTTTCCTCTACAAAGAAAAGAAAAGAAAAGAAAAAAATTGAGCAGTTCCTAAGTAAGTCTAAAATCTAAATCTCTTGATCATGTTAAGAGTTGATTTTTCTTCCCCCAAAACAGGTTAAATTAAAAACTGAAACTTAAATCCGGTAACCAAGATTTAAATCAAACTCATACAGAGAATAGACCATTAGTTATTGGAAACCAATCAATTAGTAGAGAACATAGTAGTACAAGTTAAACTATAAAAGAAATCCCATATACAGAAATGTTCAGAGACTCATGCCAGCAATTGTACTATTAACGACTCATGGATGACAATGATTCAAGTGAAACAGAAGAGAAGGAAAAAAAATGCTTCCACTGACTAGCAATAACCTGATTAGGCTAGACTTCAAACATATCCCTCAATCACGAAAAGAATAATAAGTAATAAATTTGACTTTTCAACTTAAAGAAAAAGGTAACATTTTTAGTTAAAGGACTCAATGTTGCGTAAAAGTCTGAATGAAGTTTGTTTATATGTCCAAGTTACCAGCCCAAGAATGCATTTGAAACCAATTCAATGCAGAATATAATGAAGAAAAGAAGACTTTTTCCAGTAATTCATGAAGGATCAACCCTTTGGGAATTTTAGACAATCATGCTTTGGGTAGTAATGGATAGTGATTCATGTTTTGGATTCATTAGAACTATCTGTATTTCTAGGTTCTGTACACCAAGAATGTATTTTTCTTATTGAAGAGATAAGAAATTACAATGTATATGGACGCCAAGAAGTCCTTCCAAAATCAAATCAAACCAAAAGAAAGCAAAAACAATGAGGGCAAAAAAATACAGGCGTACTTAATATAGAACTTCTTATCTCTGTAGGACAACATATATGTTTCTATAAACAACTCTCAAGCCAATATATTCTTAGATGATAATAACATTGAAAGTTGAAATGTAAATGTAACAATGATTTGATACTGCTGCATAAGATGTATATGTTTCCACTAGTGGGGCATACTATCTCCATCCAGTAAAAAGAGTCCTACTTTTTTGCTGATGTTTGTTTTCCACGAATATTAAGGTTTGCACAGGATGCAGTCATAAATTTCTTAATAGAAAATATTAGTCGTTAAAGTTTTGTATTAAACTATAATGATAAAGCATTCTAAGGTTTCTTATGCAAATCATAATGTTCATTCAGAAAAAAAAGGTCTTAAAAGAATAGGATTTCATTTTCCCTTGCAAAGGGAGCACTACGTGAAAGAAAGAAGCCATATGCACCAGGATAAGACTGCCTGAATCCAGAGTCAGAAGAAATAGTTTAATGAGAATAATAAAAGAAGACAGGTGTTTATGAAAATTACAGAACAACTTCATAGAAGAATTAGTATCAAGCAAGCAAGCTTGGAGCGGCAAAAGTTTTGCTTGGAACTGGCTCTCAGATGACTTTTATTGTTGAGAAATCAGGCTCACACAAATATACTAAGATAAATACAAACACACTACTGTATGAGATATAAAATAATAACACCAGAAATTTACGTGGAAACTCAACTGGGAAAAACCACGGGGAGAGATCTCAGAAATTCACTATGAAAATAATATGAAGATTACAAACTCTCAACTGAGAAATAAACTAACTGTTTATTTTTTCTACACCCTCACTCTCAGAATGCTCTAACTGAGCTTCTCACTCTCTAACTCTCTCTTGCTTTGCTAAGCTTGTTGTTTTGGGTGTGTTGAAATGAGGAGCTCAAACTCCCTTTTATAGGAGAACAAGAAATGGGGAAGGCCAAAATCAAAGGGCTGGACTTTGGAAAAATCAAAGGTCCGAACTTAAGATCAAATGGAAGGCAATGACTTAAGACCAAATGGAAGGCAATGACTTTTTCCAACAATCTCCACCTTGGCTTGCATTTGTCAAATAATGTGAACTTATTTGTATCTGTGAATATATCCCTCTACCTAGATACTCCACCACGAACTCAGCATTAGACGAAATGAATTAAGTCCAAGCAGTGCTTGAACTTTTCTTTTGTAACTAACTCTGTGAGCATATCTGCGGCATTCTCCTTTGTGTGAACTTTGCGAACTGCAATGACACCATTGTTTAGCCACTCACGAATCTTGTGATACCGAACATCTATATGTTTGGTTCTGGCATGGAACACCTGGTCTTTGCTAAATGAATAGCACTTTTGACTATCACATTGAATCTGGATACTGCCCTGCTTGAATTCTAGTTCTTCAACTAGTCCCTTAAGCCACAAAGCCTCCTTGCTTGCCTCTGTCAATGCCATATACTCAGCCTCTGTTGTTGATAATATTACCGTAGACTGCAACACTGACCTCCAACATATACATCCTCCACAAAAGGTGTATACAAACTCTGTCGTAAATCTCCTTGCATCTAGGTCTCCAGCATAATCCGAATCAACAAACCTTGTAACCTCACTTATTGTCGTATCACTATCAAACATAAGACCGTAATTGGTTGTACATGCTAGATAACGAAAAATCCATTTTACAGCATTCCAATGCTCTTTTCTTGGATTTGCCATATACCTGCTAACCACACTGACTGCTTGTGAGATATTTGGCCTTGTACATACCATGGTGTACATTAGACAACCCACCACATTTACATACGGTACTTTGGACATATACTCCACCTCATCCTCTGTCTGTGGGCTCAACTGTGAAGACAACCTGAAATGTGCTGCCAATGGAGTGCTAACTGGTTTAGCATTGTTCATGTTAAACCTCTCCAAGACCTTCTGCACATATCCTTTCTGAGTTGGCCACAACTTTCCTGCCTGGCGATCCCTGTGAATTTTCATACCTAGGATCTTCTTGGCTGACCCAAGATCCTTCATGTCAAATTCACTGCTCAACAAATTCTTCAGCTGAAGAATATTTGACTTCCTCTTTGCTGCTATCAACATGTCATCGACATATAACGTCAACAATACTAGAGAGCCATCATCAAGGGATCTGAAATACACACATGGATAATACTCCGAACAAGAGTAACCATGAGCCACCATTAAGTTGTCAAACTTCATGTACCACTGTCTTGGGGACTGCTTCAAACCATAGAGAGACTTCTTCAAACTGCAAACTAAACCCTCTTTCTCTGGTTCAATAAACCCCTCAGGTTGCTTCATGTAGATCTTTTCTTCTAAATCACCATGGAGAAAAGATGTTTTCACATCAAGCTGCTCTAACTCCATATCTTGTGATGTTACAATAGATAAGATTAACCGAATCGACGTGTGTTTTACAACTGGTGAGAAGATCTCATTGTAGTCGATTCCCTCTCTCTGAGAGAATCCCTTTGCCACTAACCTGGCCTTGAATCTTTCACATTCTTTGTCAGTCTGAGCTTCTTTTTCCTGAACACCCACTTGCATCCTATAGCCTTCGATCCTTTTGAAAGTTGAACTAACTCCCTAGTCTGGTTCTTCTGTAAAGACTCCATCTCTTCTGCCATCGCTATCGCCCATTTATCATTATCCTCGGACTGAATAGCATCCTAATAGCTAGTTGGATCTCCGCTACCAGTAATCAAGGCAAAGGCAACCATGTCTTCAAACTCATATCTCTGCACTGATTTGCTGACTCGCCTTTCCCGATCTCTAACAAGATTATAGGACCTCTCTTGGGGATCTAAAGGATGATCATCTTCAATCTCTTCAGGAAGCTCCACCTCAACTGGGTGTTTCTGCAACTCACCTGCTGCAGATTCTTCAATCTTGGGCTTGTTCAGCATGTTTTTCTCATTGAACACCACATCTCTATTGACAACCTTCTTCTTGGATCCTGGATCCCATAACCTGTATCCCTTGACTCCATCTTCCTATCCAAGGAAAATACATTCTTTTGACCTTGGATCAAGTTTGGACTGTCGCTCCTCGACTGGCAGATGAACATAAGTTGGACAACCAAAGATTTTCATCACAGAAAAATCAACTTGTTTCCCACTCCATACCTCTTCGGGGATTTTGTAATCAATTCCAACTGAAGGAGATCGATTTATTAGATAACTGGTTGTGTTGATTGCCTCAACTCAAAAACTCTTGGGAAATCTTGCATTCAACCTCATACATTTGGCACGTTCCAATAGAGGTTTTGTTCATCCTCTCGGCAACCCCATTTTGCTCAGGAGTTCTTTTGACCTAGAAATGCCTGGTGATACCTTCATCTTGGCAAAACTGTAGGAATGACATGTCATTATATTCTGTGCCATTATCTAATCTGAAATACTTCAGCTTCTTTCCGGTCTGGTTTTCTACTTTAGCTTTCCACTGCTTAAAGATTCTGAAAACCTCAGATTTCTGTTTCATTAAATACACTCACACCTTTCTGGAGTAGTCATCTATAAAACTAAAAAAATAATGGGCGCCAGCCATTGAGGTATGCTTGATCGGGCCCGACACATCCGAATGTACATAATCAAGTACATTCTTACTGGTATGTGCTCCTGCCTTGAAGCTGACCCTTCGTTGTTTGTCGTACATGCAAAACTTGCAAACTTCGAAGCTGCACGTTTTGACACCTTTCAACAACTGCTTTTTGTGAAGTTCTTTCATTCCACCTTCACTCAAATGACCAAGTCGCATGTGCCATAATTCTGTGCTATCACTGTTGGAATTATCCTGCACAAAAATTGTTGCTCCACCAGCAACTGTGTCCCCTATCAACTTGTAGAGGGTGCTCTTCTTCTGGCCCTTCATAATTATCATCGAACCCTTGGTAATTTTCATGACACCATCTCTGACTGAGATACTGCAACCTATAGATTCAAGTACTTCAATTGATAGCAAGCTCTTCTTCAATTCTGGAATATAACTTACATCACCCAATGTTCTGACAACCCCGTCAAACATTTTAATTTTGATGGTGCCTATCCCAGTAACTTTGAAGACTGCATTGTTACCCAATAAAATTGTACCACCATTGCAGGATGTAAAAGTATCAAACCAATCCCTGTGATGGGACATATGAAAAGAACAATCGGAATCCATGTACCAATCTGTAAGGCTGCCACTGTCTCTAACAGATAAGAGATCACCTTGTGAAGCTTAATTTTCTGTTAGCAGAATTTCTCTAACAGCTCTCCGTCGTTGCACACGTCTGCTTGCTCAGCAACATTAGCAGAATTTACAATCTGCTTACCTTTCTTCTTATTATCATTCTTCAACAATGGACACTGATTTTTGTAGTGGCCTTTCTCATGGAAATGATAACACTTAACCTGAGATTTATCCTTCTTGCCTGGTCTCATCTGAGACCTTTCTCGTTCCTTGTCGGAATACTTCTTTCGATTAGGACCCCTGCCACGCCCATCTGAAAAAGAAAGAAGACTGTCTCCTTGATCTCTGGAAGTAGTGCCCCTGAACTTATCTTGGTCCAAGACTGCTGGCATCACATCGTCAACTGCAAGCTTTTCCTTCCCTACAAGGAGTGTAGTCTGAAGAGTTGAGTATGAATCTGGTAGAGAGACAAGAAGCAATAAGGCTTTATCTTCTTCATCCAACTTCACATCAATACTGGTTAGTTGGGTCACCAATCTATTAAACTCATTAATATGATTGGCCAAATCTGACCCGTCTTCCATCCGAAGCCGGTACAATTCCTTCTTCAAATAAAACCGATTTGACAGAGACTTTGACTTGTAAACTTTCTCAAGTTTCTCCCACAAGTCCTTCGAAGAGGTTTTTGTCAAAACCTGATATTTGATTTGTGGCGCTAAACTCAATCTAATTGTTGCCACGACCTTTGCTTCAAGTTCTATCCATTCTTCATCTGTCATAGTCGCGGGTTTCTTCCCTTCTAGTGCCTTCGTCAATCTCTGTTGAACCAATACATCTTTGACTGTACACTGCTAAATACTGAAATTTGACTTACCGTCAAATGGTTCAACTTCATATCTCGCACTTGTGCTTGTCATCTTCATATTTATGACTTGCTTTATTTCTCTTTAAACGGATTGTACCAGTTGGCCATGTAAGTGTAAGTCGGGTGGGAGTCTCTCCGTGCTTTTGCAACGGTGACTAATTAAATAACCACATTTCTTAAAGGCGCTGCCTTTTGAACCACTTTCCTAGACACCAACGGCGTGAACCAAAAGCTTTGTTACCAATTGTTGAGAAATCAGGCTCACACAAATATACTAAGATAAATACAAACACACTACAGTATGAGATATAAAATAATAACACCAGAAATTTACGTGGAAACCCAACTGGGAAAAACCACAGGGAGAAATCTCAGAAATTCACTATGAAAATAATATGGAGATTACAAACTCTTAACTGAGAAATAAACTAACTGTTTATTCTCTCTACACCCTCACTCTCAGAATGCTCTAACTGAGCTTCTCACTCTCTAACTCTATCTTGCTTTGCTAAGCTTGTTGTTGTTTTTGGTGTGT
Organism: Panax japonicus; assembly: GCA_020205505.1. Taxonomy (NCBI): domain Eukaryota; kingdom Viridiplantae; phylum Streptophyta; class Magnoliopsida; order Apiales; family Araliaceae; genus Panax; species Panax japonicus. Next base: position 144,780 of record JAINUV010000191.1, on the reverse strand, counting down.
TGAAATGAGGAGCCCAAGCTCCCTTTTAGGAGAAATCTGGAGAGGAGAACAAGAAATGGGGAAGGCCAAAATCAAAGGGCTGGACTTTGGAAAAATCAAAGGTTCGGACTTAAGACCAAATGGAAGACAATGACTTAAGACCAAATGGAAGGCAATGACTTTTTCCAACATTTACAAATAAGCATCCAAAACCAAATAATTGGACCATGTGACAGATTATGCAGGAGAGAGTAAAGATAATTAGTTATGAGATAGTTACGGTACAAACCATTAACTAATCAATAAATTCAAACCTCTTACAAAGGGATTGTGAAGATGATCACTCAAGGCACCATTTTGTGCAAATTCATATACAAGAAACAGAGAGTCTCCACCAGCAGCATATCCAATTAGCTGAATCTGTTAAAAAATCGAATTCATACACTAAAATGTTAGCTCAAAAGGAGATCAATAATATCACTTGGAAAAACTGATTCCAAATTTGACTGATCCATCAGTGGGATAGGCATAAAACAGAAATAAAGCATAAATGAACTTCCAACTTGTGAAATACAATACACAACATATAACTCTTACCAAGTTTGTATGATGAACATTGCAAAGAATATTGATCTCTGATTGAAACTCTCTCGACTTTGTATTTTTCATCTGTTTAATAGCCACATCCTACAAAGCAGCAAAATACAGAAAAGACCATGAATAAATAACTCTACAAATATAGAAAGGCAGGATGATATATATTGTTTTCTCATATTACATTTCCTCTCAGTTTTCCCAGGTAAACAGATCCATAAGACCCTTGTCCAATTTTTTTGGACACACTGAAGTTGGAAGTCGCATTGCAAACTTCAATATAAGGGAAATCGGTTGCTCTGTCAGAGCTGACTGAGACAACTATGCTTTCTTCAGCTTCTGCATGTAAAACATTAAAGAATATTATTAAAATAACAACAAAAGTATGCAATCATAGAACAAAAGTATGCAATCATATAATAAGTGAAAGCATATATCCCAGCAGAGAAAAATATTAACTTGTATGTGAAGGCGTTGTTGATGTAAGGTCACAAGGCAAGTATCTCATCAAGTATGCTTTTGACGGCCTAATACGTTTTCCCTTATAGTAATATTTCCAGAAAATAAAAGTGACCAATGATAGCACAACTGCAACAGCTGCCACGGCGGTTCCAACAATTATATAGATTCGAGATTTAGAAAACTTTTCAGTCTTTGGCTCTGCAGCATAGAGACGAGAAAAATATTGTCATGTTGTTAACATATCAAGCGCACACACAAAAACAAACAAATAGAAAAAAAGGAGGAGAAGAAAGAAACCGAGTAACAACATTTATTATGTAGGCAAACATTATAACTACCAAAACTCATTGCACATTTCAAACAATCCAGGCACATTCTAATCACTAAGTGATGAATATACATGGCTTCCCCAGTTCCAACACATCCTTTGACACCAGGGAGGAGTTGAGGTTTGTTGCGCCTTTAATGGCTTTAGTTATGCTTCAAGACAAAGTGAAGGCTAAAAGTGGGAAGGCTGAAGTGTGCTGTTGCAGCAGTAGCAACAAGGATTATCTGGAAGGAAATTTGGATGATGCTCGTCTCCATCCCACTGAATTTTAAACCTGGGTCTTCTTTTGGTTTATTCTGATAAAGAGCGCAAAAGAGAAAATATGAGAATGAACTGGAGACCATACATCAGTACCCCAAACACCCGTCGTTTTTATTAAACCCAGCGTGTATATACAATGACTTCAATACCCTTACCACTCCACCTCAAGTCGCAGCATATATATCATATTCACCAAGATTGTTATATAAACAGGAAACCATCCAATGGCTTAATATACGAATCACCGACTAATTTCACTTCAGCTGATCAACATAATATATGCTGATAATACATGTTCTTACGAGAGAAAACAGAAAACGAGAGACTAACAAGGGACAGTTAAAAAAATATCAAGGGGCCTCATGAGTCCAAAACTACATTCTGGATCAATATAACTTCTTTCCCACATAATGAGAAGATCTATCCAATCTTTGAGCAGTAAGTAAGGCATTCTAGACTTCTTATAATATGTTTTCAACTTATTGATCAACGAGATTACTCCAACACGAGAAAATCTATCAAGTTCACAAATTATAAGCAAATAATACTTCAAGACAGGTTGGCTTAGACAGACATTATAAAAACTAATACTGAACTCACCTTTATCATAAGGCACAATAAGATTTTTTAAGCCCCCTGCCCATGCAAATGGACAAAAACAAATAATTAGCAATTTGAGGTGCAATCTCTCAAAAATAATAAACTCATATTGTGCATCACATAGCTGAAATGAACAACAATACAAAAAGTACAACAATTCTTATAAATGTCTTATGTCATAGTTCAAAATATTTTCAAACAGGAAAAGGAGTGTAATAAGTATAAATGACCATCAGTGAAACAAGACCATGTATCTGCACCCTGCAAATACTCTACAACTACTCTAAAAGTATAAATGAACATCAGTGAAGATAATCAATGTTCTGAAACAGCAATTGGGACATGTTACCTCAAGAGTAAACTCACACATTCATAGAACCAACACATCTGCCTAGTGGGTGCCTCACACATTGAGACTCATGTCTAAAGTGTAAATTCTTAATGCATCTCAAAACTGTTACCAAAGGGTGAAAATGATTTAATGAATCTTCACCAGAAAAACAATCATGCATACAATAAACAACAAAACTTCTACCTGGTTCAGGGATGTACATAACTTCCCCAGCAAAAATAAGGTCCCGGTTCTCCAACTTATTCAATTTCTCAGTCTTTTCTACATTGGCATCAAATCGAGCGCAGATAGTAAAAAGTGTATCTCCACTTTCAATTTTATACGTTAAAATCTCCATATTTGCAGAACAACCACATAATATATCTAATGTTATATTCAGAGATGGAATCAATGCTTTATCAGGTTTCTCCACCACAAGAAACCCAAATTTAGATGAAATGACCTTCCATGTATCGCCAGGTTGAACCGTATACTCCACGTGGTAGGTAAATCCATCATGATAATCAGGGCAACCACAAGATACAGCAATTGCAAAACCACTCAGAGTTCTATTAATTGAATTGGAGTTAACATGGAACAGAGAAGTTGTTTCTTCAATAGTTTTCGGTTCATTAGGAACGTAGTATAGGAAGGCAGGACACAATTTGGTTGAAGAAGCATTACAGGCAATATAATTCACACGAAAACAATGACTAAAACATGCCAGAGAGGTAAAAATCACCAAACCCAATAAAAAGTTTTCATTTTTAGCCAACTCAAACCACATCCTTTTTCCTTGGTGATACAAAAGTGAGTAAAATAGAAGGAAATAAAACAAAAATATAATATAATTAAAATAAATAACAATCTTTGTTTTGGATCTTCAAAAAAACTTAATGAACAGCTTAACTATGCATCAAGCAATTATTTGCCTGATTATGCAACTCACACAATAAGTTCTTCCATTGTCTACCTCATGTCAAAAATAAAATCACATAGGCAACACAAAATCACCAACTTTTAATTACAAAAAAAAAAAACACAACCAAATGACTAATTATTTACTCTATATAAATCAGTTATACTTCGTACACAAATACGAACTAACAAATTTGATCCTATAATCTACTCATAACCATTTATATGTATATCATTTATCAATATCACTGATAAAAGTGGCCGGCCAATTCAAAGTACATATACCTTGAACATTGTAATAACTAATGAAGTAGTAGCAACTAAAACACTGAAATAAAATTGCAAAATTATGTATAGACAAACGCATATATTCCACAAATAAAAATCAAAGTGGCTATGACCCAATTTATATATATGTAATATGCATAGAATAAACTTAGTTGTTCCTAAGGAATTGAGTGGGTTTGTAGGAAACGGGTGTTGATCAAAGGACTGAAAAACAGAGAATAAAGTTCATCAGAGTTAAGTCAAAGCAAAAATAAACCTTAATTTCGGACAAATGGTTTGTGGGTTTTTTTAGAGAGAGAATTTTAGTTTTGTATGTGTACAGAATTTGGATTTTGATGGTGAAATTTGAGAAGAAGACATGGGATAGAGAGTGGAAAGAGTAGAGATTTTGAGGGAATTGTTTGAATTTCGTGTTGAAGAAAACGCGTTTGGGGTTCGGCATTGCATTGGCCAATGGCGAAGAATCATCTGAAATTGTATGAATAACCATGGCCGGCTTTGTTTTTTAGCTGCGGAATGTTTAGTTTAAACTTAGGGGCCGTTTGGGAGAAGGTTTATTTTGGCTTCTGTTTCTCCCGTCTTGCTGCAAAATTCGGAGTTCAAATTTAAGGGGGTTTGGGACTTCTTAATTATTATTGAGACAATTTATTTTTTGCCTTTTTATTTGTCTTCTCTCTTTCCCCACTCTTTTATTAATTCCTATTATTTTTTCATTTATCAAAAATTTATTTAAATATTATTTTTAATCAGTGGTTGTTAGGAATATTAGCATGAACAATCACTGCAACAAAAAAAGCTTATTAGCAATCGAAATATATCACTAATGCATTTTCAGCAATCGAAATCTGTCATTAAAAGTTGAATTAACTATTCTTGTCAGTGGGTGCAAATTAGCTACTAGCAATAGCGACAGAGGCATCAGCGATGGCCAATAGCGACCAAATTCGGTAGTTGAGCTTAATTAACAACTCGATTATAGAATCACATGTGGATCTAATTAGGGCTAACGTGTTAGTTATGGGAGCCGACGATCGCGATAGTCACTAATGATTTTTATTTATTTTTTACATTCGATCGCTAGACATATTAGCGACCAACTGTAGTCGTTGAATATATTTATTTTTTCTTTGATAGGTTTTTAAAATTTATTTTGTACTTGTATCCTCTCCTAACACACCACAATAGATATATATAATCTATCCAAAGTTTGATACGGGAATACAAAGATTTTTTATTGTCTCCAAAATATTATTGATTCAATTATATTGTACAATTTTCAAAAAAAAAATGCAAAGTTACTGCCCATACGTATATGTAGATGTCTGTATCCACACACACACACACATATATATATATACACGGTCCGGATCAAGTGCATACCTCTTATCTTACTCACCCGTGCTCACCCCCTTTAGGCGACGGTTTCGGTCATACAATCGTCGCCTATACTTTTATTGACGCTATATGTTGTCCGTCGCTAAAAGTATAGGCGACGGTTGTATGACCAAAACCGTCGCCTAAAGGGGGTGTGAGTAAGATAAGGGATATGGACGTGATCCTTGCTATATATATATATATATATATATATATATATATATATATATATATATATATATATATGGCAAGTGGCAAAACTCGTTTATTACTTCCAATGTTTCACATAAAGAGTCTCATTTGTTTTTTTTTGTTCCCCAAGGTTCTTTTTATTCTGTTTAATTCATTGTAGCATAAAATGATTAAATCATAAAACTAACCCATGTAGTTTAGGCTCAACTTCGATTTTCACCATAAATTTTATTTTCTATTAAAAACACCATAAATTTTTGGCGTTTAAACAATTTGTCTACATGTATTAAAATAAGTTGCACCCTAAACTTTAGCCTATATATAAAACGAAAGTTATTTTAATACTCCAAATTTAGGGTCATTTTAATCAAAAATAAAGTTGGGTGGAAATCGATTTAAGCCTAACCAATAGGATACAATTTGTGACTTAGTCCAGTCCACCAGTCATGCAAAATTTACTCTTACAGAATTTTTATGAACATAATCATATCCATGATTATAACATAACCTTCGTACCTAATTCATGTTTTGTTGCGTATATATACTTCTTGTTTTATTGTGTATTGACTGAATAATAGGCTACTTAGGGTGTTTGTTCAGGGTTGATTTAAAATATATCATTCTTTACGTTATAAATAATAGAATTGTTGAAGTATTGGAGGAAACTAAATGTTAAAGTTGTTCTCCAATATCGATTCCAAAACTTTAGTGTGATACTATGTTTTATTTATATGACTAGTTTAAAGAATAGATTAAATAATTTGTCAAATATGAGATGATAATAATTTTAAATATTTATATAAATATATATATGCATATAAATTTATTATTTCGATCTTATAGTCTTTCAAACTGGAGGCCATGATGTTGTCAATAATTCCTAACAGCGGAAGGAATGATTTCAGATTCAAAGTCATTGCATGAAAGATACTTCCATCTCAGATACAAGACAAAGACAAAGACAAAGACGCCCATCGGGTCAATATAAGATTTCTTAAGGCATCTTGTTGAGACGGTCCAAAAAGAAAAGTGTCAAATTTCTACAATACAACATCTTCTCCAGGGTTTGCATGGCCCCCAAAACTTGTTTCCCATAAATTTCAACTTTCAAATTTGAGTCTCAAAAAATCCTATCAAAAATATTAACAAACAATTAAATTTATAAAAAGACAAATCTCTAGTTATTGTGGATCTACTTTGAAATAAGCATATCCGAGAATTAGCCAATCTTTTAAAAACGATTAAATAACATAATTTTATCAATATATATATATATATATATATATATATATATGTGTGTGATTATAAATAAGCATATTTGTACTAAATTGCCCACCAGGAAGGGGAGGTGGTTGAACTTTTTTTGCGCGACATATACATCAAAAACAAAAAGACTGTACAGCTTTGATCGTGGAACACCTCTGAAATCCAAATATGGAGCAAACAAAACACTACTAAATCAATTTGGTATTTTTGTGTATAAATTATTTGCAAATTTTGTATACATGTGTGTACAAAAATGGTGATAAAGCAGTTAAATGTGAGCAATGAACATAAATTGATGGGTTAATAGGAATTTACCACTTTAATATCTTCCGTCTTTTTTTCAAATGACACTTTTGCAGTAATGTCGTATAAGTTTTTTCAAAAGAAATTGTCATAAGAAATTATGGGGATGAAGCTTAAAACAAATTATAAAATTGAATTTAAAATTTGAATAGCATTTTTAATCACATGTTCTCCTTTTGTTTTTTGACTTCTTGTAATATCATTCTTCCTAAGTCTTGTCCATTTAACATTGTTACTGTATGATGCCACCCATGTGCAAGGACTTGATTTATTGTAGTCTGTATCGGTATAAAAATACATCAAACATTTTGAATTAAAGAGTATAATTAGTAAAAAAGAAAGCAAAATATATGCCTTTGAACAACTATGAAGAATTCATTAAGACAAGGGTTTACGCAAACAATTATTCCTACCAATAGTCATTAAATCTTAAAATTTCAGGAAAGGTAAATATATGGTTAACTTCCTTTCTTAATTCAGAAACAATTATCACCTCAACTGTGATTGTACACTAACACCATTCAGTATTGAGTCACCATTTATGTAATGCTACAACCACCTAACCTCATACAAAGAACTCAGAACTTAGCATCGCTTAGCTAACTGATTCAAATCAATTCATATCCCTCGAGCACAAAAATCTTCTGTCTACATGAGATTCCTACCAGAGATAAAGACGGCTCCATAAAGAGAAGGGAGAATTTTTTTTAAAAGAAAAAAGAAAAAGGAAAAGAAAAAGAAAAAGAAGGAATGACTCAGCTCATCTTCCTCGTATAAGCTGAGAAAAGTAATTCATTAATTGTGTAGCATTATAAGCTCACAGGAAGATAGATCCCCCAAAACTAAATTAGAATCTACTACTAATTGGGTAAATAAAAGTCGAGTGCAAATGTACAAATAGACAACAAATAAAAAGTAACATAATAATCATCATCATTGTGAGGCTACAACTAACATATTGATATTTCTATAATTTTTCTGTCAACATAAAATCATAAAAGAAGAAAGTGAGAAATTTAAACGAATTTATCAACACATAGCTCAATTTTAGGTGGAAGAATTAGAATGTTTGCCGGATGAAACAAACCTTTACATTATGGGCTGGTGTCCCTGTCTGTGGAACATCAGTGGTGACGTGCCCTCTCCTTCAAGACAACACCTATATGGCAGACACGCAGTATATTGGTGTTTGTATCTGAAACACCAAATTAGTTCATTAGAAAGCTAATAAAATATAGATGAAAATTCAATAGAGAGTTGAGACAGACAAATATCCAATGAGTAAGATCTTCTGTTTGAAATAATTTGAAGTAGAAAAGGTAAAAAATGTAATACACATGGAAGAAAGTTCAACCAAACTTCAGCCAAAAACCTTTCATATGCTTCGGAAAATGATATAAAAATTTCATAATAGGTTTTTACATATTAAACTAAAAGCAGATAGTAAAAGAAAAAAGAAACCACTACATAAATGCAAGATATTTTCTATATGAAAAATACTTTTGGTGAAATTAAAAAAAACCTCGGATGAAATGAAGTTTACAAAAACATAAAATTAAGATAAATAAATCGAGAAACTGTCTGAGTAACGAAATTGGTATCCACGGGAATCGAAGAAGCCTTGCCCTGCTTCGAAGGAGTTGGAGTTGGCGATGGTTGTTGGGGCTGTTGATGACGGTGCCCGACTCAAACTGATCTGTCCATTCAGGAGGAATCTACAATTAATAAATTTGAAGGAAATAGATTCATAAATTTTGGTTGTAGTAAAAGAAGCTCAAGTAACTAAAAAGGTAAGGTTTAACATTTTCTTGCATAATTAAGAGACCCTTGAGATTAATATTGGGATTTTGTATAAGTTATTCATACAACATCAAAACAACTCTGCCAGTAATTTGAAATATTTTCTTCACTTTCTAAAGGCTCTTTGAACACCCATTTATGATACTTTTCAGAAGCAACTTTTCCCATCAACCTGTTCAACAAATTTCACCCAATTACGAAGAATATACTAATAAGATTTTCTTCTCATTTGCATCAGATTTTATTCCCTTTGAACTTATTAAATCTATATGGCTTAAATATGAATTAGTACCCTAAACTATAGGCCATATTCCACTTCGGTGATTCACCTTTCAATTTTTTTAATCAGATTATTAAACTATCAATTTTTTCCATTCTAGTCTAATTGAACCTGCCATGTCATAAATTAATGACATGGCATCACCACGTGGCAATACAATGCTTATGTGTTAAAAGAATACTAATTTTTAGATTATTTTATGGACTTGAAAGGGTAAAAGAGTAATATAATATTTTATATTAATTTAAACAAAACTAAAAACCAAACTCAGATCTATCCAACAATTTCAACAAAAACAGAACCCTAACAATCAAAATCAAAATCCTATATAAATATTCTAAAACAATGTCATTAAATTGACAAATTACCTAAAAAATCAAATAATCAATCAACATCTCTACAGTATACATTTCCGCCCAAAACCCAAACAAAATAGTACGAACTCTCTCTTCCTCCTCCTCTCTCTGAATCAGTAGTGGTAGAATTCGTACCACAAAGCCCTAATTCAAATGTGCCCACAGCAACATTCGACGATGCTCCACCACCCCTTCAACCACCGCCTGCCACCGCCGCTCCAGGCGGTGCTCGAGGATTGGCATCTTTAATAGCTTAGAGGCCGACCGTACGAGTGACGTCGAAGTTGGACATCGACAGCTCGATGTTCTTCCACAAAGTATCATGCAAGTTAATGGAGAATCTCGCGAAGCTGAAGCTCAGTTTTCGAAACAATATGAAGGGAAAAGTGGCTGACCCTTGATTGAGCTTTACCTCCAAGTACCTCTCTGTTGATTATGATGTTGAAGGGAAGAGCGCTTTGGTTAAGGGGTCCTTTGAGCTCGGTCCGGGTTTTCAAACTATAGGCCATACTCAATCAAAATCCTCTGATATAGGAATATAGGATTTTGATTTTGATTGTTAGGGTTATGTTTTTGTTGAAATTATTGGATAGATCTGAGTATGGTTTTTATTTTTGTTTAAATTTAGTTTAAATTAATATAAAATATTATATTACTCTTTTACCCTTTCAAGTCCATAAAATAATCTAAAAATTAGTCTTCTTTTAACACATAAGCATTGTATTGCCACGTGGTGATGTCATGTCATTAATTTATGACATGGCAGGTTCAATTAGACTGGAATGGAAAAAATTGATAGTTTAATGATCTGATTGAAAAAATTGAAAGGTGAATCACCGAAGTGGAATATGGCCTATAGTTTAGGGTACTAATTCATATTTAAGCCAATCTATAATTATATAATTGGATGGACATTTTACTGAATGCTTTTCTGACAGAATCTTCCCCATCCATCCCCTTTAAACATTGTCCAACTCTTCCTCTGCAAAACCCATCTACCCACATAAACATATGCAAAAATATACAAATAACTCCAATTCAATTCAATTAATTGATCAGATAAACAATACATTATTAATCACAAAATCAATGAACACCCGCTTCTCATTACCACTCATAAAACCAATAATTACCAACAACAACACCACCAAAAATAGGATAAATAGATTGATAAATTGATCTTTGAGTAACGGAATTGGTATCCATGGGATTCGGAGAAGCCTTGCCATGTTTTAAAGGAGTTGGAGTTGTCGATGGTTGTTGGGGATGTTGATGACGATGTTGATCATCTTCGTTGTTCTAAACGTCCATCACTCTTTTCTCCGTCTCTGCAAAATTTTGAAGATTTTGGTGTTTTCAGATGAATCGCTGAAATTGAGAGAGGATTCAACGAGAATTGGAGGGAATTTAGAGAAGAGGAGGAAAAAGAAATTTAACGGATATGACTCACCTGTTTATTGGCGTATAGAAATTTGTTGGAATTTAGATAAACCCTAACCAAAATCAACCGTTGATCATTTGTCATTAGGTAGAGGAGATGAAGAAGGGGAAGGTAGCGGAAGATTCGAGGATGAAGAGCTTAGCCTGTTTCAACCATCTTTCGTTGATCGGAAGAATAATAGCAGACGGATTGATTGGAACTGAAGGGGAGTGTGGAAGATGAAGAGGAAGAAAATCAAATCGAGATGATCTGTATATGGGTGAGTTAACATGAAGAGATTGAATTTAAGGGAGAAGGGAAATAAGCGAATTAACTCTTAATTACATTAAGAGTTGGCTCGGCGAGCTGTTCAATTGAAAGCCGAGTCCTTTAATTGAACGAATAGCCTTTGCTATCTTTATATATAAGGTACTAGTAATGGTCCCGTGCGTCCAGCATTATGGACGGTTGAATTTATCACAAACTTTGAACGACGAGAAATTCAAAATCATTTATATTTTGTTATATAGATTGATAGTTAATTTTTTTAATAGGCGATGAAAAATAAAAAATATATATATACTTTTGAATTATTTAATACTGCAAGTTTGTTGATGTAATTAAACATTTTGAGTGACTACATAGTTACACTTGTTTGTTAAATTATAATACACATCACATAAAAACTAAGAATGATATATTCAATTAAGATTTTTATAGACTTTTAAAGTTTGGTTGTATTCAATTAAGACATTTAAAGAGTTTATAAAAGTTTACTTGTATTCAATTACACTTTTATAATGTCTTTAAAAGTTATGTTGTATTAAATTGAGACTTTTATAAAGTCTATAAAAGTATTTTGGTATTTAAAAAGTCATAGATTTTTTAGATTTCTATCAAATTGTAGAGTTTGACCAACTTTAGAAGAAAAGATAACTATCAACTCATATTCAAAGTCTTACCTCATCTCTAAAGACTTCTAAAGACTTTCAAATATTAAACACAAATATGGAAATTCAAATCGTCCGTAAAGAAATTGCGAGAGAGATTTTATGGAAAATTCAAAAGTCGCAAAATTCTCTGGTAAATTTTTAACTTAAAATGAATATAAATTAATCTAATTTTAGAAAATATAATTATTAAAATTATAAACTATTTATATTTTTTTACTAAATTTATTAAAAATTAGATAAATTATACACACTTTTATTATAGGAATATCTCGTTATGACTTTAAAAAATTAAACAGTAAATTTTGATTTTTAATATTATATTATATATAAATATTATATAGATATAGTATATGATATATACGAATCTTAATAAATTCTAAAACTCGTCAAAATTAAAAAAAATAGTTAAAAGATGACAACGGTCGACTGTTAAAAAATTAGTTATGTAGCATTTTAATTAATTAATTTCTAATATCATAAATAAATTAAAAAGTTGATTTATTATTTTTTTAACAGTCAATTTTGGTTCACTAACAACTATTAATAATTTCAAGAAAAATAAGATCTCTCTGGCAAATTTTATCTGTGGTTTACTGACGACTAAAAATTTCTCTGGTAAATTTTCTATAACTTGGTGGCAATTTACTCACATGTATGAAGTTTTGTGACTTTTGATCATATAGATTTTTATTGTCATATTATTTTGTGAAAAACAGAGTTCGTTACTCCTACTAAAAAAACGTACGCATATATAGTATATATAGTTCAATGAAAAGTGAGCTTAATTTTTGTGTTGTCTGTAGCTTCTAAAGTTTTATTCGTATTCGAGTATCCAAATTTATCATGAAATGAGTAGAATAATATGAATGCTTTCAACATATATAAAATCTCATGCTACAATAATTTAATGAAATAATGAGTTTTCCTCGATCTAGTTCATGAAAAAGAGAGAGAGGCTATATACATGGGCTAATTAACAATTTATATAAGCTACAAGATATATTAGAAGTATACAAAAGTCTATCAAAATCTTGGTAAAAAGTCTATTAAAGTTTGTCACTTATTTCATAGAGTCTATAAAAGTCATTTTAAAAAAGTCTTTAAAAGTTATTAAAATTCATAAACTCTATAAAAGTCTATCACTTAAAAAACGTCTTTAAAAATTTTAATTGAATACACCCCCTAAATTTCATCAAACTAAATTAAACCAAGTTAAAGATAAAATGAACAAATGATAAATTAATAAGTAAATTGGGTATTCGATCTACTAAGGATAAATTAGTCATTCACTTATAGTCTTATATTTTGATGGGCAATTATCACTTTAGGGTATGTATATATTAATACCATTTTTAATATATGTAACTTACGAACTTCTATTTTAGAGAATGAAAAAAGTAATATAATAATTTTTAAGTATATCGAGTGTATGTTTGGTTGTTATTGTTGGTGGTCGTGTGATAGGATTATAAAATGAAGGCTTTTGTTTTACAACATGATCCCATGACGTGAGTAAATAATTAAATTGCGTTGAAGACCTTCTCATATGAAGAGGAGTTTATATTCAACTCCTAGCTAAGATTAAACATAATGGTTGAAGAAGATATATTTTCAGAAAGAGTGGTGCTAGAGACACAAACTATTTTATAAATATTTTACAAACTGTTGATGTGGCATACTCCACGTCAGCCTATTGATCAACAAATTGTTTAATGTAGTCTTCGGTCCCACACAATATGCTGACGTGGAGTATGCCACATCAGCAATTTATAAAATATTTGTAAAATAGTTTGTTTCTCTAACATTATTCTTTCAGAAAATAGACGATTAAGTTAGTGTTTAGCAAAACTTTGGGCTAGACAGGTGCGGCTCAATTAACACCGATTTCCACCCCACCTCAATTTTAGGTCTTAAATCAAATTATTAAGTTCAACAATTAATAATGCATATTTACTAAGAAAAGTTTTATTTTGGGAGCAACGTGAAGTAAGAAAAATCCAAAAAAAATAATTAAAGCAAACCCAATAGTTAGATGAGATGAAATTTAATTGTGAAGAGAAAGATGGAGAACAAAATAATAGGACTACAAACACAAACGTGAACTAATTTTCAATTCACAAACGAAGATAGGAGTAATGTTATTATTCATTGTTGTTGTTGTTGTTGTTGTTGTTGGGTCATGATTGTTCGGGTTTGGTTTGTATGGTGGCCTGCAGTCCACATGAGTTGTTTAAACCCATGTGGGGTTCTATTTTGGTAGTTGTAGTAGTATTTTAAGGAATCAATGATTCCTAATTATATTTGGTTTCTAATACATAAGGAAAGTGTTAGGTACTAAACCGACTTCCTTTCCTTAAGGGAATTGTATTTGTTCTCATTAATGTATCTTGCCTAATAAGGAGTTCCAATTTTATGCGGGGAAGAATTCTATGGAGGTGGTGAGATCATTATAAATACAAGACTTTACTCTGACACAATTATTATTTTCAGCACTAGAGCATTAAGCCTCCATTGTTAACCTTATTCAACATGTATTTATTCTCACACCGAAGCTATCCCCCGGCGGCCCAAGCCGTCATGCTTTCGGTGTTTACCCGTTTCTATTCAGGATTGGACGCGCTTTAGTGATTGGAGGGCGTGGACGGATCTTGGCGTTAACATTGGCACTAGAATAAGGGCTCTCTAGTGTGGATTTTCAATCACAACAAGGAGTTATCTGGTGGAAAGAATGGTAAACAGTAAAATAGTTTCTGGCGTGGGAAATTCAACTACGGATGGATCTGCTAAGTAGCGAGGGTCGATCAAGGACAGATTGGGCTCGTCCAAAAGCATCTAGGACAGGCTCGGGCCCCATAACCATTCGGTGGGACAATAGGGCCACGACCATGCAGATTGTCCGCGATAGAGGTTATTCACTACTGCCAATATTAGAAGAGTCAGGGACTGTGTAGGGGACACTCCGTCCCGAACACGTGTCCAGGACGCAGGCAATGACGAACGGAGTTCCATCTTGGCAAGAAAGGCTCAGGAAATAGACGATGCACTGAAAGCCTTGCTTATACAGAGGCAAAAGATCGATCAACGGATGGTACTCTTGATTGACGTTAATGAGGATGGTGCCTTCACCTATAGCCGAATGCGAGGGTGATCGTTAAGAACTCGGTCGAGGACACATCGTTCGGACTAGTCTCGAAGAACTGAGAGCAGGCTTCGGAGTCGTTCTTGGGACAAAAGCAGGTACATGAGCAGATCGGGGGAATGGTCACCAGGGAGTCAGTCCAGGACGCATCGTCCGGATGGTTCTCGGCGTACAAGGGGTAGGCACCAAAGTCGCTCTAGGGCGACAATTTCAGAGGGCCGAGCAAATCATAGGAGAAAGGATTCATCTCTCGAGGACCGTAGGCGAAGCCGAAGAGATTCTTCCCCCCGAAGAAGTCTGACTGAGGAATTGGCAAAGAAGGTAGCCAAATTGGAGAAACGGTTGGCGGAGGGGAATCAGAATGTTACGACCCCGGTCAAGTCCTGGTCACCGTTCTCCCCTGAGATTGTACGAGAAAAGGCAGATCCGAGCAAGAAATCCCCTCACATGGAGAGTTATGATGGTTTGGGGGTTCCTTACGAGCACAGCCAGTCGTATGATAGGTTGATGGACTACTACAACTACTCGGACGCTACAAAATGCCAGATGTTCATGACCACTTTGAGGAGAGATGCTCGACAATGGATGATGACATTGGTTCCGAACTCGATTTCTTCCTGGATAGAACTCTGCGACAAATTTCATACCCGGTTCGATAGCAATAAGAAGAAAGGAAAACCAACCGGATCGTTGTCTCAGATCAGACAATACTAGAATGAGACTTTGGATCAGTATGCAAAGCGATTCCGAGAAGTAGTAGGTCGGGTCTCAGATTTGAATGACCTTCAGGCTGTGGGACTCTTTTAAAACGGTTTGGACCTTGTAAAGTCCAAGAAGCTGGTAAAAGAGATGATGTTCAACCATCCGAAGAGCCTAGCCGAGGCGTTCGAGAAAGAGGAAGGTTTCATAGTAGTGGAAGAAGCCATGAATAGTCTGAAACAACATATGTTGGAAAAGCCGAGGGATAAGGAAAAAGGTAATGCTGACAAAAAAAATTGATGGATACCATAAAAAGTTCAATGGTAACAATGGCAAATCCAACGGTTATTAGAAGGAGTATAATGCTGGTTCTAGAGGAGGACGCCCACCGTTCCCGAACCAGAAGGTTAATAAAGTTTACACAAAGCTCAACACTGACCCGACCACTATCCTTGAAGAAATAAAAGACAAACCTTACTTTGAGTTGGCTACTGATAACATCAAGGGAGACAGGGGTAATAAGAGCAGATATTGTGATTACCATGAGGCGGCCGGACATTCTATGGAGGCTTATTTGGGGTTGAGGGACCTAATCAAGAAGAATGTGCAGAATGGAGTTTTGGTTCAGTATGTTGCAGGACAGGATACTTAGGGAGAGCAGCAGACACACAACACTATAGTGTTGAACCCGACGACCTAGCCCTGCCAACAGGATCAAACCCAGGCAACACGCCAGGTGGTGAATGTGATCACGAGCTGGTCTGTTGGGAAGGTGTCAGGGAATAAGCAACGAGAGTTTCTAGATGCGGTGTTATCAGTATCCGAGCAGCCTTCACGGTGGGAAAGACCCTGTCCAGGTTGGGTGATATCCTTCACTAATGAAGATTTCCAAACATAGTCGATCGAACCGCACGAGGGTGCATTAGTGATTACTACACAGGTGATATCGGTGGACATGAAGCGAATGATGATAAACAACAACTCGTCAATGGACACACTATATGCTCATGCCTACCAGAGGTTGGACTTGGGAGGTAGGAAATTGGAGGTTGGGAAGGAGCCTCCTTTATATGGGTTCAGCAATGACCCAGTGAAAGTTGCACGAACGATTGAGTTACCGGTAATCTTTGGGACAACCCCTCAGCAAGTGGAGATAGTTTATAGAGTTTTTATGGTACATGTGGATTCTACGTACAATGCTATATTGGGAAGACCGAACTTGACATCTCTTCAGGTGGCGACTTCGATTCCTCACTTCAAAATTAAGTTTCCCATACCAAATGGAGTTGGGGAGGTGGCAGGGGATCTTGACCTAGCAAGGAGATGTTACAGGAATGCTTTAATCACTTCGGGGGTAAGAGTCAATAAGCATAAATAGAAAATGGTGATTGATATTGAGACCTTTACTTAAGGTATTACAGAGCCTTTGGTCATGCCTGTCGAAGAGACTAAAGAGGTGGGGTTAATTCCAGGAAAAAAGGACAAGACTGTCAAGATCAGGATGGGACTGAAGGAGCCTTTTTGGACTAGCCTAGTGGAGTTGCAGTGTTATGCAGATATTTTTGCATGGGCCCACAGTGACATGCCCGGTGTTGATTAGAAGGTAGCTGTGCGTAGGCTGCAGGTGGACCCAACGAAGAAACCAGTTCGGTAGAAGAGGATAATCTTCACCCCGGAAAGGAAAAAGTTAATAGATGAGGAAATAACCAAGCTCTTGGCAACATATTTTATTTTTGAGATTGACTACCCCGAGTGGATGACGAACGTGGTTCTGGTTCAGAAACAAAATGGGAAGTGGCGAGTCTGCATCAACTACACAAATTTGAATAAGGCGTACCCGAAGGACTTTTTTATCCACTTCCATAAATTGATCAGTTTATCGATGCCACTTCAGGGTATTCTTTGCTCAGTTTTATGGATGCTCTTTTAGAATATCATCAGATTTCGATGCATAAGGAAGACATCCCGAAGACAGCATTTATTACTCATCGGTCACTTTATGCATATAATAAAAAAGATGACTTTCAGATTGCTGAATGCGGGGGGGCCACATATCAGAGGATGATGAACTATGTGTTCGTGAAGTAGTTGGGTCGGAGCATGGAGGTTTATGTCGATGATATGATTTTCAAGAGCATGCCGGTTCGGGGTCACTTATATGATTTGGAGGATTGCTTCCAGACTATTCAGCATTTTAAACTCAGGTTGAATCTAACAAAGTGTACCTTCGGTTTGGGGCCAGGGAAGTTTCTGGGATACCTGATCAGTAAGAGGGGAATAAAGGCGAATTTAGAGAATATCAAGGTTATTTTGGATATGAAGTCTCCTCAGTCGTACAAGGATGTTCAGCGTCTGACGGATGGGATAGCAGCTTTGAGGCGGTTTCTGTCTAAATCGACAGATAGGTGTTTATCTTTTTTTGACACGTTAAAAGGGCCGAAGAACGAGAAGACTTTCTAGTGGACTTCGGAGTGTGAGGATGCTTTTCAAGGGATTAAGAAGTATTTGTCTTTGGCTCCTTTGTTGGTAAAGCCAATTCTTGCTAAACCCTTGTATTTATATTTGGCGGCAAATTCGTTGGCAGTAGGAGCTATTTTTGTGCGGGAGATTGAGGGTAAGCATCACCTAATTTACTATGTGAACCATGCCCTTAAGGATGCAGAGACAAAGTATCCGAATCTTGAGAAGTTTGCCTATGCGTTAACCATAGGAAGTCGGAAGCTTTGGCAGTACCTCCAAGGTCAGTTAATAGTAATATACATAAATCAACCACTGAAGAAAGTGTTGGGAAGGCCACAAGTTTCCAGTCGATTAGCCGCATGGACAATGGAGTTCTCACAATTTTTATTTGAGTATCATCCTTGAAAAGAAATAAAGGGTCATGCTTCGGCCGACTTCGTGGTGGAGTGTTTGTTCTCCAAGGCGGATGATCGTTTAGATTAGGTGGAAGGAGTGGTTCGGACGGTTACGAATGCTCAACCAATATCAAGTTTGTAGATGATGTATGCAGATGGATCTTCTACTTCGGATATCAGTGGAACTGGCGTTATTTTAACGAGTCCAGAGGGGTTCAAGGTATAACAGACGATTCGTTTTGGTTTCAAAGTGACTAATAATGAGGTTGAGTACGAAGCGATCCTGGTAGATCTTCGGTTAACGAAGAGTTTGGAAGTTTAGAAGATAGTAATTTTCAGTGACTCCTAGTTGGTGATCAAGCAAGTCTCAGGGGAGTATGAGGCTCGGGGGGCAAGGATGGTAAGGTATCCGGCTGAGGTGATGGATCGACTTCAGTAATTTAGTTTGTTTGCTTTTCAGGGAGTGGATAGATCTGATAATTCCATAGCTGATGCTTTGGCAAGGTTAGCTACAACTGATGCGAGCACGTTCAGTGGTTCGGTATACTTGGAAGTTTTAAATTAGCCGAGTATTCAGCATGTAGAGGTCATGTTTGTGGAGCGATCAAATTATTGGATAACCTCTTATCTGGATTATTTAGCAGATGACGTATTGCCTTCGGAATGGATGTTGGCAAAAAAGATTAAGCATAATAGTTCAAAATTTGTGCTCATAGATGGGAATTTATTTTGAAAAGCCTATTCTTCTGCATAAGTGTTTGGTTCCCTCTGAAGCGGAGTATGTTCTTTGGGAGGTTCATGAAGGAATTTGTGGTGATCATATGGCCGCAAAGGCATTGGCGTATAAGGTGCTTCGGCGGGGATATTATTAGCGTATGATTTTTAAGGTACGAAATATGTGAAGAAGTGTTTGAAATGTCAATTGAATAGTCATATTACCCACCAACCGCTAGAGGAGTTGTATTCGATTTTGAAAGTCAAATAATAATCTAGAAAGGGGGTTGGATAGATTATTACAGATTAAAAAATTATCTTAGGCCTTTTTGAATTTTTTAGATAATTAATTTGCAGTGTTAGAAATTAATATGCCAGACAATAAAAGTTCAATCACAAAATGCACAGAGATTTATTTGGTTCACAACATACATCAACATACATCCCGGGTATGTTGCTACGTCCAGTCTCAAGCTCTTCTCCAGGACTTGAGATCCTATTACTTCCTATAATAAAAACACTCCTTCAACAGGAGGAGAAACCTTTACAAAAATTTATAGATAAACTTCCAACAATTTCCAACTAATCTATCTTGGACAACAAGCTCCCAGCTCCATCCTCAAGCTTTGTTGTACTTCTTTTGAGTTTTATTCTATGATCTGCTCTTGAAACAACAACCTCTTCCTCACCTCAAAAGTTCACTAGAGACCCAACTCTCAGCTGACCTCTCTAAGACTCTGGTCTTGGTCGAATAATTACTCGTCTTTCTCACAGGTACATAAAATAAACTAACTATAACCTTTTCCCTTTTACAAAGTGTTTAACAAAATTTTGCTTCTAAAATAAGCAGATACAATTTAGTACAGATATATAAAAGTTTAAATAACTTTTATATTTAAGGCTTCTCAAATAAGCCGATATCAGTTAAAGAACAGATATATTTATAAAAGTTCAAAGACTTTTATACTTGAAAGAATATGCTTCTTTGTAAGCATATAGCAATTTATGCTTTGATCAGATAATGCTTCTGTACGTAAGCAAATATATAAATTATGCATTGTTATAAAAGTTTAAATAATTTTTTTATTTTGTGTGAAAAATGCTTCTTGAATAAGCAGATGTAAATTTATGCATGATTTTTTTTTATAAATATGTTTCTTAATTGATTAAGCAAATAGATCAATTTTAGCTTTAGCTCAAAAAAGCTTTTGTATAAGCAGATATATAGTTCAATGCAAATTTATAAAGAATTATTTATTCTTTATGGATTAAAGAAATGTAACTTTAAGTTCAAATATAAAAGTTTAAATAACTTTTATATTTAGAGTGAAAATATTTCTGAGTAAGCAGATAAATTATTTTAAGCTTTGAATCAAATATGCTTCTATTTAAGCTGATATATTCACTTAAGTTTGTGATATAAAAGTTTAAATAACTTTTATATTATGTAACAAGTATTTTATGAATAAATGAATTTATTATCAAATACTTGTGATGACAGATATCAAGTATAATAAATAAATCGGTTAAGAAATAATTAATATAACAAATATATTTGTTTAACTCAAAGAATATATGATATTATTTTATCTATTATGTGACATGTTATAAATAAAGTCACTTAGTACTATAAGGAATCGTACGGTTCGATTCCCTCACTTAAGAAGAATATCTCCGTAGCCTTTCGGCGTCTAAATTATAACAAATTTATAATTTCATAATTAATATTTATGTAAATATTTTCGATAGATCACTTAGATTTTCAAATTCGGTTTGGATGATTCACACTTTTTGGAGGAATATCGTAGTGTCTTTTTGAACTATCAAGTGTATAACTATTTTACAATATTTATACAAATAATATCAATAAAAAGTCACTTAGTACTATAAGGAATCGTACGGTTCAATTTCTTCACCTTAGAGGAATATCATCATAGCCTTTCGACGTCTAAGTATAACTTTTTATTTGATAAATAGATAAAATACAGATATATATAATTGTGTATAACAATTTATATTTGTATATCTATAAATATAAACAAATAAGAGATAATTCAAATTAACTAAATCAAATAACTTATCTGAATTACTTGGACCAATTTTCTCGTCTCAAATAATCAGAACTTTGGTAAGAAAAAATAGAAAACTTTAGAGAGAGTATGTAGGAGGAGTAAGCTTTTATTTTCAAGTACATTAGCAAACTAAAATGAATGAAAGTGCCTCCTATTTATAGAATTTTTGAGGTTGGGGTAAAATGGTAATTTTGGAAATCTGTTTTGAAATAAATGGCTAGGATTGCTTAGTTTTAAAACCAATGATCAGAATGAAATTTTTGTTATTAAAGTATGTGGGTTGCCAAATATGCATACTAATGGTTTTAAATTTTTAGCTTTTGCACATTCTTACTAACTTTGTTCATTTAATAAGCACATGTCTCTTAAACATTTAATTTGGTCAAATAAGAAATTCTTGTGACGCCCCCAAAATAGGTATACATCACCTATTCTGAGTCGCCAAATACATGGTACAGAATACAAATACAATCTTTAATATACAACAAGAGAGCTGTGAGTTTTAATACAAATATTGTCATCTAGACAATATCCACACTCAATGGAGTCCTCATTACATTTATTATTACACTATTTCACAGAATAGTGAGGACTACTAATGCACCATCTAGGACCATCACTCTGTTACCCGACTAGTCCCAGCTATGTTCTCATTTCCTGAAGAGAACAATAAAAGAAAGGGTGAGCTTAACTAGCCCAATAAGAAATATTATGACTAAGATAATACAAAATAAATTATCATTAGCCTTCAACAGTGTTAAACTGATACAATATAACAAACATCAAGTTTAACTACAGCGAAACAAGCAATCCATTAGAAGAGTCAAGTAGAGAATAAAATATACTATCTTCTATGATTTAAAAGGTTTTTCATCACTTTTATAGCTGAGACTCAACTTAATAAATAATCCACATCATCAAATCATCCCTGCACTACAGGCCAAGGATATTCTTTAGTATCACGACCACGAATTATCCATGCACTACGAGCCAAAGATAATCGTGTTTTCATCAACGGTTCTGATCATGCCATAAAACAATTCATCTTTTCACCCTTGGCCGAAGAGAATCCATAGCCATAATCATACCAAAAACGGTGCATCAATGCACTACGGGCCAATGAGGACTTTTTCTACATCATTTATAAACATTACGGTCATGATTATACCCAATAATCCCTGGTCATAATCATACCAAGTCCATCTATGCACTACAGGCCACAGATGAGTTTCAAAATAATATAAACATGAGGATGATGACAATGACATAATAATTCAATAAAACAAGTTCAAGAATTAATTTATCCAGGAACCAATAACGCCCAAATTGTCAACATGATACTGCTTTGTGGAGTAAAATTTAAGAATGTTAAGAAGAATATTTCCATGAAAAGATACTGGATGAAGCGCAAATATCAAGGATATTCCACTAATTTTATGGAGTATAGAAGCCAAAACTTTAACCAAAAAAGTATCATAGAATATATGAAACTGCAATGGATTTTCACCCGCCATGCGGTAATCCACGTAGACAGCTCATTTCCACAATTTAATAAGAAATGAATACGAAGGGTCATTCACCATGCATGTGTCAATCCACATAGACAGGTTATTCCAACAGAATAATAAAGAATGAAATAATAGAAGAATTTAGCATGCATGCGATAAAACGCACAGACAGGTTATTCCAACAGAATAATAAATAATGGAACCAGGTCTGGCGTGAACGCACAGACAGGATATTCCGGCAGAATAATAAATAATGGAACCAGGTCCGGCGTAAACGCACAGACAGGATATTCCGACAGAATAATAAAGAACGGAATATTAGAAGAATTTCACCATGTATGCGGTACTTCACATATACAGGTTATTCCAACATAATAATAACAATGGAATAATAGAAGTTCTCTTCATGAATACGAAAGAAATGATACCCCTTACGTGTACAACAAATAATATCCCTTTCCTTTGAAAGAAGAGTATTCCGACTGGTAGGGCGAGGATATACTGGAAGAAAACTTGTACTACGCTCAAAGCTTTCTTAAACTCTAAAGAAATACGCTCAAAATTATAGAAGAAGAACTCTCTCTATAGTTTTTCTCCCTAGAGTTTCAGTAAATTTGTAGAAAATAATGAAAGAATGAGCTTCTATTTATAGAAGAATGGACTACATAGTAACTAATTCATGAACGGTCCAGATTGATTTACTTTTAATCGGACGGTCCATATTTAAAGCAAAATCTTTTAAGTAAAATATAATATATTCTATTTATAATCTAATAAAATGAATAACTTTATAAAAGTATTCTATTTTATATAAAAAGATTTTACTATACAAAATACTATGCAGACACTATGCAACACTATGCATAATAAAATATAATATATTCTATTTATAGAATAACTTTGTAAAAGTATTTTGTTTTATATAGAAAGATTTTACTATGCAAAACACTATGTAGATACTATGCAACACTATTCATAATAGAATATAATATATTCTATTTATAGAATAACTTTATAAAAGTATTCTGTTTTATTACATTAATAATACCAATAAAATAAAACTAAGTGACTTATCACGTAAGCATCAATAATCAATACCATGTGCTACTATGCAACCAAACGTATTACTGTACTTTTACTACCGAGTAGTTCAACAGTATTAACGGTAAAACTTTCGCCGTTATTTTAATAAAATATTTTTGTCATTTTCTCAATCCGATAATAATTCCGTTGCGGGGTCCACCAATGATTGTGCCATTGCACGAATATTCCCTGATAAAACAAATATTCTCCGACCAATCGAATATAATATGACAACTTGTATACTTTACAAAATTTATAAATACTACCCACAACTATAACATTATATCATATCCACACTATAATATTAAAAAAATTATTTCGAGAAAATTAAATATTTATTCATAAAATCTGGGGTCTCACAATCTCCCCTCCTTATGGAATTTCGCCCTCAAAATTTACGTACGTACCTGATATGCCGAAGAGGTGAGGATACCTCGACTTCATTTCAAATTCTAACTCTTGAGGTATAACCTTTGAGTGTTGAATACGATTCTTCTTTTCCAAGATTTTAACACGTATCTCCTCATACGTTAAATCTTCTGCTATATCGTTTAGTTCTAATTTAATAATATGGTTTGGGTCGTCCATATATTTACGTAACATTGATACGTTAAAAATGTTATGAACACGCGACATACTTGGCGGTAAAACAGGTCTATAAGCCATAGTTCCTACTCTATCGAGACTTTTAAATGGGCCAATTAAATCGAGGGTTGAGATTTTCTCTCTTCGTCGATTCTTGCTTCTAGAATAACGCCCTCTTGAACCTTCTTCTTCACATTTATCAGCTCTGAGTATGTAGCTTGAGCGGCTTTAACTTTATTGATTAAAGTTGATTCTAATCATATATTCGTTATCTTCACGTGGGTTTGTATATTCGCACTTGTAACCGAATACAATCTTCTACTCAACGCGTCAGCAACCACGTTCGCAGTTCCACGATGATATTGCATGGTACGATCGTAATCTTCAACAGCTCGAGCCAACATCTTTGGTGCATGTTACATTCATTTTAGTTCAACAGCATTAACGGTAAAACTTTCGCCGTTATTTTCATAAAATATTTTTGTCGTTTTCTCAATCCGACAATAATTCTGTTGCGGGGTCTACCAATGATTGTGCCTGTTGGGCTTCGGCACAGAAACGCACAGCGAAAATTAAAATTTTAAAACAATTTCTGAAACCCTAAAACAGGATCCATGCGAAAATCAATTAATTCAGAGGTTTAGAGATTATACCAGATATAAACAAAAACGAGAATCTGAAACCGATTGCGCCTCGAATCTCCAACGCAATACAAACCGATTGCGCCTCTACGGTATCCACACGAACGCCGCACGAATTATCGAACGATTCTGCAATAAGAAGGACTTGCGGTACTAGCCACCAAAAGGAATGGATTTTTTGAAACTGTTTTCTCTCTAGTCTCTCTCTAACGTAATAATAACCTATAGGGTCACACACATAGAACGTTATTTAAAAAGGAATTAATCAAAATCAAAACCTAATTTTATAAAATCCGAATATATATATATATATATATATATATATATATATATATATATATCTTAATTAAGTCTTACTTAATTAATATACATATATACAAATTCTCCTTTTAATTTAAATTCGTGATTTAAATACTATTAATCATATTAATATATTTAAATCCTTAAAATTTAAATTAATTCCCTTTTAAATAACGTTCTATGTGTGTGACCCTATAGGTTATTATTACGTTGGCAATAATTTTAAAATCATATTATAAAATTATAAACAGTGAGCGGCATCTAGTAATGCATCACTGCTACCCAAGTAATAATAAGATCGATGATTCGATGCAACCTTTTGTGACCAATGTTTCAATGCAATTTAATCCTTTTAACCTTAATATCCTAGATTAAACTCGAGTCATGGAATGTGTCATACTCTTCATAATTTAATCTGAGTTTTCTTGATCAATGAGTAGACTATATGAAACAAATCACTATTTGAGCATGGTCATGCATTTCATAGTCCTACTCAATCAAGAGGCCTATGGATATCACCCATAATATATAGGATGGTTAAATTCCATCTAGATCACTCATATTTCTCACATGATCAATGACGAACCCAATAATCACCTTTATAGTCCACCTTATTAAAGGTGACATTTGATGATATCAAAGTACATAAATTCTCGTGTAGTACTATAGCGATTTCAGGTCGGAGGACCATTACATCATTGTCACTATGAGAATTGCTAATGACACTTCGCATAATGCTCCATATAGAATTCTCATGGTGGGTCTGTCCAGTACATCGTTCTCTAACATGTACCTATGCATTGACTTAATATCTCATATATTTATGACCAATGAGATTTGGTCATCAGTCAATCCACATACTAGTCTCAATGCATCATTGTTGTCCCATCAACAATGATACTCGACTAAGGACATTTTAAGAACACTGATACTAATGGTAATATATAATCTCATGTTCAAGTCACATACTTGAGACTATATAATTTGTATCACTATTCTAAGGAATTTTATTATGTTAACAATTATATTACGCAGTAAATAAAATCATAATAAAATCATATATTTATTCAATCAAATATAATATCAAAACGTTAAGCAATTATATCAAATAATTGGCCTCTAGGGCATAAACTCTAATAGTGCCATTGCACGAATATTCCCTTATAAAATAAATATTCCCCGACCAATCGAATATAATATGACAACTTGCATACTTTACAAAATTTACAAATACTACCCACAACTATAACATTATATCTTATCCACACCATAATATTAAAAAAATTATTTCTAGAAAATTAAATATTTATTCATAAAATCTGGGGTCCCACAGTTGCCACCTGTATGATTATTATCGTGTTGTTGGTCGTTACCTTTTGCGTTACCTTTTGGTTGAGCTGACTCAACGGTCTCATGTACTTCATTGCTTATCTCAGCATTTTCATATGCCATTTCTAAACACTGTCACAAAACAAGGGTTAATTAACATATCACATATTATCTCTATACTCTGACCGACCAATTAAATACCAAATAAACTTAGGTAGGTCATACTAGCGAAGGAATTCCCGTCTCTCCCCTCCTAGTTCTTGTCTCACATCTCAGCCAGTGATCATATCCCTAAGCTTTGATACCAACTGTTACGCCCCCAAAATAGGTATACATCACCTATTCTGAGTCGCCAAATACATGGTACAGAATACAAATACAATCTTTAATATACAACAAGAGAGCTGTGAGTTTTAATACAAATATTGTCATCTAGACAATATCCACACTCAATGGAGTCCTCGTTACATTTATTATTACACTATTTCACAAAATAGTGAGGACTACTAATGCACCATCTAGGACCATCACTCTGTTACCCGACTAGTCCCAGCTATGTTCTCATTTCCTGAAGAGAACAATAAAAAAAATGGTGAGCTTAACTAGCCCAATAAGAAATATTATGACTAAGATAATACAAAATAAATTATCGTTAGCCTTCAACAGTGTTAAACTGATACAATATAACAAACATCAAGTTTAACTACAGCGGAACAAATAATTTATTAGAAGAGTCAAGTAGAGAATAAAATCTACTATCTTCTATGATTTAAAAGGTTTTTCATCACTTTTATCGCTGAGACTTGACTTAATAAATAATCCACATCATCAAATCATCCCTGCATTACAGGCCAATGATATTCTTTAGTATCACGACCACGAATTATCCATGCACTACGGGCCAAAGATAATTGTGTTTTCATCAACGGTTCTGATCATACCATAAAACAATTCATCTTTGCACCCTTGGCCGAAGAAAATCTATAGCCATAATCATACCAAAAACTGTCCATCAATGCACTACGGGCCAATGAGGACTTTTCCACATCATTTGTAAACATTACGGTCATGATTATACCCAATAATCCCTAGTCATAATCATACCAAGTCCATCTATGCACTACAGGCCACAGATGATTTTCAAAATAATATAATCATGAGGATGATGACAATGACATAATAATTCAATCAAACAAGTTCAAGAATTAATTTATCCAGGAACCAATAACGACCAAATTGTCAACATGATACTGCTTTGTGGAGTAAAATTTAAGAATGTTAAGAAGAATATTTCCATGAAAAGATACTGGATGAAGCGCAAATATCACGGATATTCCACTAATTTCATGGAGTATAGAAACCAAAACTTTAACCAAAAGAGTATCATAGAATATATGAAACTGTAATGGATTTTCACCCGTCATGCGGTAATCCACGTAGACAGCTCATTTCCACAATTTAATAAGAAATGAATACAAAGGGTCATTCACCATGCATGTGGCAATCCATATAGACAGGTTATTCCAATAGAATAATAAAGAATGGAATAACAGAAGAATTCACCATGCATGCGATAAATCGTACAGACAGGTTATTCCAACAGAATAATAAATAATGGAACCAGGTCCGGCGTGAACGCACAGATAGGATATTCCGACATAATAATAAATAATGGAACCAGGTCCGGTGTAAATGCACCGACAGGATATTCCGACAGAATAATAAATAATAGAATCAGGTCCGGCGTAAACGTACAGACAGGATATTCCGACAGAATAATAAAGAACGGAATATTAGAAGAATTTCACCATGTATGCGATACTTCACATATACAGGTTATTCGAACATAATAATAAATATGGAATAACAGAAGTTCTCTTTATGAATACGAAAGAAATGATACCCCTTACGAGTACAAAAAGTAATATCTCTTACCTTTGAAAGAAGAGTATTCCGACTGGTAGGGCAAGGATATACTCGAAGAAAACTTGTACTACGCTCAAAGCTTTCTTAAACTCTAAAGAAATACGCTCAAGATTATAGAAGAAAAACTCTCTTTATAGTTTCTCTCTCTAGAGTTTCAGTGAATTCATAAGAAATAATGAATGACTGAGCTTCTATTTATAGAAGAATGGACTGCATAGTAACTAATTCATGAACGGTCCAGATTGATTTACATTTAATTGGACGTCCATATTTAAAGCAAAATCTTTTAAATAAAATATAATATATTCTATTTATAATCTAATAAAATGAATAACTTTATAAAAGTATTCTGTTTTATATAAAAAAAATTTACTATGCAAAACACTATGCAGACACTATGCATAATAAAATATAATATATTCTATTTATAGAATAATTTTATAAAAGTATTATGTTTTATATAAAAATATTTTACTATGCAAAATACTATGCATAATTGAATATAATATATTCTATTTATAGAATAACTTTATAAAGTATTCTGTTTTATATAAAAAGTTTTTCTGTTTTATTACATTAATAATACTACTAAAATAAAACTGAGTGACTTATCACGTAAACATCAATAATCAATATCGTGTGCTACTATGAAACCACGCGTATTACTGTACTTTTACTACCGAGTAGTTCAACAGTTTTAACGGTAAAACTTTTGCCGTTATTCTCATAAAAATATTTTTGTCATTTTTTCCATCCGACAATAATTCTGTTGCGGGGTCCACCAATGATTGTACCGTTGTACGAATATTTCCCGACAAAAAGAATATTCCCCGACCAATTGAATATTATACAACAACTTGCATACTTTTCAAAATTTATAAATATTATCCACAACTATAACACTATCTCAAATTCACACCATAATAATAAAAAAAATATTTCGAGAAAATTAAATCTTTATTCATAAAATCTGGGGTCTCACAATCTCCCCTCCTTATGAAATTTTACCCTCAAAATTTACGTACGTACCTGGTATGCCGAAGAGGTGAGGATACCTTGACTTCACTTCAAATTCTAACTCTTGAGGTATAACCTTTGAGCGTCGAATATGATCATTCTTATCCAAGATGTTAACACGTATCTCCTCATACGTTAAATCTTCTGTTATCTCGTCCGGTTCTAAATTAAGAATGTGGTTCGGGTCGTCCACATATTTACGTAACATCGATACGTTAAAAAATTTATGAACACGCGACATACTTGGCGGTAAAACGAGTCTATAAGCCACAGTTCCTACTCGATCGAGGATTTTAAATGGGCCGATTAAATCGAGGGTTGAGATTTCCACTCTTCGTCGATTCATGCATCTAGAATAACGCCCCCTTGAACCTTCTTCTTCACATTCATCAGCTCTAAGTATGTAGCTTGAGCGGCTTTAACTTTATCAATTAAAGTCGATTCTAATCGTATATTCGTTATCTTCACGTGGGTTCATATATTTGCACTTGTAACCACATACGATCTTCTACTAAACGCGTAAGCTACCACGTTTGTACTTCCACGATGATATTGAATGGTACGATCGTAATCTTCAACAGCTCGAGTCAACGTCTTTGGTGCATGCTACGTTCATTTTAGTTGAAAAAATATTTGAGGGTTTAAGAAATGGGTTTTGTACTGGGGTCAATACAAAATTCGACTTCACGCTCTAGGGGTAGGCTAAGAAGTCTTCTACAATACTTCGGGAAATTTATTAACAATAGAAATATCATTCAAAACTGTGACCCTCATCCAAGACTTGGATAGTACGTCACATTGATACCTATCAACTTGACATCTTCATTCACGACGTCGCCTACAGAAAGTCTGGCTTCGGTGCATTATACACAAGAAAGTCAACAATGAAAGGACCGGAGCTCTTTACTTATGGCTTTATATGACAATGATTGACTTTAGTGGTTTGGTTGCTTAAATTCGCATAACAGGTTGGTTAGGAATATGAAAGCTAACAACCTTACAAAAAATATGATGGGTAGTTAACCAATCCATTCCTAAAATCGCATCAAAGGCAAGTATTTTCAAAGAGATAAGATTGGCACGTAACGTGAAAGTGTCAATTTGAATTAAACAAGATTTATAAATATTGGAGGTAACGAAGGTTTCTACTATCAAAGTTTTAACAAATAAGTCAAAGTCTAATTTCTCTGAAGTCAAATTTAAACGTTGAGCGCAAGCAAGAGAGATAAAAGAATGGGTAGAACCGGTATCTAATAAGGTATAGACTTTGCAAGAATTTATAATTAACTAACACGTGCTAACTTCGTTCGGGTCACTCACTTTTTTTTGAGAAGTCACGAAAAATGCTCTTCCTGAAACCACCAAATTTGTTTTGTCCGTATCCGCCTTTGGTACCACCGTCCCAGCTGGACTTGACTTCACTATACGATAAAATCGATCTAAATGACCTTCTCTTCTTGAAATTTTCACTTCTATTATCTTGGCCATGATTACCACCGAAGTGGTTACCATTCTTGACATGATAATTTCCCCCACGATGGTTATCATTGTACTGATAGTCGTTGCTGTGACGCCCCCAAAATTAGGTATACGTCACCCATCTTAAGTTGCCAGATACATGGTACAGAAATCAAATACAACTTAATAATACAGCTGTCATGTACAATACGACAGAACATAAACTGTGAGTTTGAATACAAATATTGTCTACTAGAGTGTATACAAACTCAAAAGGAGTCCTCATTACAATTATTATCAAACTATTTCACAAAATATTGAGGACTACTAATGCACCATCTAGGACCATCACTCCGTTCCCCGACTCGTTCCAGCTATATTCTCATTTCCTGAAGAGAGCAGTGAAAGAAAGGGTGAGCTCAACTAGCCTAGTAAGAAATATTATGACTAAGATAATGCAGAATAAATTTTCATTTGCCTTAAACAGTGTTAAACTGATACAATATAACAAACATCAAGTTTAACTGCAGCGGAACAAGCAATCCATTAAAAGAGTCAATTAGAGAATAAAATCTACTATCTTTTATGATTTAAAAGGTTTTTCATCACTTTTATCGCTGGGACTCAGCTTAATAAATAATCCACATCATCGAATCACCCCTGCACTACGGCCAAGGATATTCTTTAGTATCATGACCACAATTATCCATGCATTATGGGCCAAGAATATTTGTGTATTCATTAATGGTCATGATCATGCCAACAACTGTCCATCAATGCACTACGGGCCAATGAGGACTTTTACCACATCATTTGTAACATTACGGTCATGATTATACCGAATAATCCCTGGTCATAATCATACCAAGTCCATCTATGCACTACAGGCCACAGATGACTTTCAAAAAATATAAACATGAGGATGATGACAATAATATAAGAATTCAATAAAACAAGTTCAAGAATTAAAAAAATATTTTGAGAAAATTAAATCTTTATTCATAAAATCTGGGGTCTCACAATTCTCAATTTAATGCTTCAGCATACACACTATTTTGTTCATTCATTGTCCCATAAAGCTTGTCTCAAATTAAAAACAGGGCCGACCCTGAGTTTTTAATGGCCTAAAGCGACAAAAAAAATATGGGCCTATTTCATTGGGTAAATTTTTTGTAATCCTTTAAATTTAAACTGATGTGGGCTGGTTTCTTTTATTTAGGTATATATATAACACAAATACCTCTTGGGG